>CM059448.1:45205304-45511154 GCA_030390025.1 Squalus acanthias | reverse complement strand
ATACATAAGAACATAAGAACATAAGAAATAGGAGCAGGAGTAGGCCAATCGGCCCCTCGAGCCTGCTCCGCCATTCAATAAGATCATGGCTGATCTGATCCTAACCGCCAATCTACTATCTATCACAGAACCATCTCCTGCATCTAACAGAATTGCACACATGAAATAGGAGCAGAATCAGGCTACACAGTCCCTGGGCCCGCTCCACTACCCACAGGGCTATGACCGATCCGAACCTAGACTCATGTCCAAATTCCTGCCCGCTCCCCGTAACCCTTAATGCCCTTTACTTCTAGGAAACTGTCTATTTCTGTTTTAAATTTAATTAATGTTGTAGCTTCTGCAGCTTTTTGTGGCAGCATATTCCATGGACCTACCACCCTCTGAGTGAAGTAGTTCCTCCTCATCTCAGTTTTGAAAGAGCAGCCCCTTATTCTAAGACTATGTCCCCTAGTTCTCGTCTCACCCGTCATCGGGAACATCCTCCCCGCATCCACCCGATCCAACCCCTTCACAATCTTATATGTTTCAATAAGATCGCCTCTCATTCTTCTGAACTCCAATGAGTAGAGTCCCAATCTACCCAACCTCTCCTCATATGACCACCCCCTCATCCCCGGGATTAACCGAGTGAACCTTTTTTGCACTGCCTCGAGAGCAAGGATGTCTTTCCTTAAGTAAGGACACCAAAACTGTATGCAGTATTCCAGGTGCGGTCTCACCAATACCTTGTACAACTGAAGCAATACCTCCCTATTTTTATATTCTATCCCCCTAGCAATGAAAGCCAACATTCCATTTGCCTTCTTAATCACTTGCTGCACCTGCATACTAACCTTTTGAGTTTCGTGCACCAGGACCCCCAGATCCCTTTGCACTTCAGTACTCTCCAGTTTCTTGCCATTAAGATAATAAATTGCTCTAGGATTTTTCCTGCCAAAGTGCATCACCTCACACTTTCCAGTGTTGTATTCCATCTGCCAAATCTCTGCCCACTTACTTAGCCTGTCTATGTCCCCTTGCAGGTTTTTTATGTCCTCCTCACTCACTACTTTCCCTCCCATCTTTGTATCATCTGCAAATTTTGATATGTTACACTTGGTCCCTTCCTCCAAATCGTTAATATAGATTGTGAAGAGTTGGGGACCCAGCACTGACCCCTGTGGAACACCACTAGTTACTGATTGCCAGTCTGAGAATGAACCATTTATCCCAACTCTTTGCTTTCTGTTAGATAGCCAATCCTCTATCCATGCCAGAATATTACCCCCAATCCCGTGATTTTTTACCTTAAGCAATAATCTTTTGTGTGGCACCTTGTCAAATGCCTTTTGGAAGTCTAAATACACTACGTCCACTGGTTCCCCTTTATCCACTCTATATGTTACTTCCTCAAAGAACTCCAGCAAATTTGTCAAACATGACTTCCCCTTCGTAAAACCATGCTGACTTTGTCCTATTAAATTATGATTATCCAAATGTCCTGTTACTGTTTCCTTAATAATGGACTCCAAAATTTTACCTACCACAGATGTTAGACTAACCGGTCTATAGTTACCAGCCTTCTGTCTACTGCCCTTTTTAAATAAGGGTGTTACATTAGCAGTTTTCCAGTCTGCCGGGACCTTAGCGGAATCCAGGGAGTTTTGAAAAATTATTACCAATGCATCTACAATCCCTACCGCCACTTCCTTCAAGACTCTAGGATGTAAGCCATCAGGTCCAGGTGATTTATCCGCCTTGAGTCCCATTATTTTACCGAGTACCACTTCCTTAGTGATTTTGATCGTGTTTAGCTCCTCTCCCCCTATAGTCCCCTGTTTGTCCAGTGTTGGGATATTCTTAGTGTCCTCTACTGTAAAGACTGATACAAAATATTCATTCAGTGTTTTTGCCATCTCCATATTTCCCACCATTAATTTCCCGGTCTCATCCTCTAAGGGACCAACATTTACTTTAGCCACCCTTTTTCTTTTTATATAACTATAAAAACTCTTACTATCTGTTTTTATATTTTTTGCTAATTTACTTTCATAATCTATCTTCCCTTTCTTAATCAATCTTTTTGTTATTTTTTGCTGCCTTTTAAAGTTTTCCCAATCCTCTGTCCTCCCACTAGATTTCGCTACCTTATATGCCCTTGTTTTTAGTCGAATACTATCCTTAATTTCTTTACTTAGCCACGGATGACTGTCCTTTCTTTTACACCCTTTTCTTTTCAGTGGAATATATTTTTTTTGGAAGTTGTAAAATAACTCCTTGAATGTACACCACTGATCATGTGTCGTCTTACCCTTTAATCTATTTTCCCAATCCACTCTACTCAATTCCGCTCGCATACCTTCATAGTCTCCTTTATTCAAGCTTAGCACGCTTGCTTGAGATCCAACCTTCTCACCCTCTAATTGAATATGGAATTCAACCATGTTATGGTCACTCATTCCAAGGGGATCCTTTACTAGGACATTTTTAATTAATCCTGTCTCGTTACACAGGACCAGATCCCCGATACCCTACCCTACCTGTACACTGTGCTATCCCCAATACCCCACCCTACCTGTACACTGTGCTATCCCCAATACCCCACCCTACCTGTACACTGTGCTATCCCCAATACCCCACCCTACCTGTACACTGTGCTATCCCCTATACCCCACCCTACCTGTACACTGTGATATCCCCAATACCCCACCCTACCTGTACACTGTGATATCCCCAATACCCACCCTACCTGTACACTGTGCTATCCCCAATACCCCACCCTACCTGTACACTGTGATATCCCCAATACCCCACCTACCTGTACACTGTGCTATCCCCAATACCCCACCCTACCTGTACACTGTGCTATCCCAATACCCCACCCTACCTGTACACTGTGCTATCCCCAATACCCCACCCTACCTGTACACTGTGCTATCCCTATACCCCACCCTACCTGTACACTGTGATATCCCCAATACCCCACCCTACCTGTACACTGTGATATCCCCAATACACAACCTGCCTGTACACTGTGCTATCCCCAATACCCCACCCTACCTGTACACTGTGCTATCCCCTATACCCCACCCTACCTGTACACTGTGCTATCCCCTATACCCCACCCTAACTGTACACTGTGATATCCCCAATATCCCACCTACCTGTACACTGTGCTATCCCCAATATCCCACCCTACCTGTACACTGTGATATCCCCTATACCCCACCCTACCTGTACACTGTGATATCCCCAATACCCACCCTACCTGTACACTGTGCTATCCCCAATACCCACCCTACCTGTACACTGTGCTATCCCCTATACCCCACCCTACCTGTACACTGTGATATCCCCAATACCCCACCCTACCTGTACACTGTGCTATCCCCAATACCCACCCTACCTGTACACTGTGCTATCCCCTATACCCCACCCTACCTGTACACTGTGCTATCCCCAATACCCCACCCTACCTGTACACTGTGCTATCCCCTATACCCCACCTACCTGTACACTGTGCTATCCCCTATACCCCACCCTACCTGTACACTGTGCTATCCCCAATACCCCACCCTACCTGTACACTGTGCTATCCCCTATACCCCACCCTACCTGTACACTGTGATATCCCCTATACCCCACCCTACCTGTACACTGTGCTATCCCCAATACCCCACCCTACCTGTACACTGTGATATCCCCAATACCCACCCTACCTGTACACTGTGCTATCCCCAATACCCACCCTACCTGTATGTGCTATCCCCAATACCCCACCCTACCTGTACACTGTGCTATCCCCAATACCCCACCCTACCTGTACACTGTGCTATCCCCAATACCCCACCCTACCTGTACACTGTGCTATCCCCAATACCCACCCTACCTGTACACTGTGCTATCCCCAATACCCCACCCTACCTGTACACTGTGCTATCCCCAATACCCCACCCTACCTGTACACTGTGCTATCCCCAATACCCCACCCTACCTGTACACTGTGCTATCCCCAATACCCACCCTACCTGTACACTGTGCTATCCCCAATACCCCACCCTACCTGTACACTGTGCTATCCCCAATACCCACCCTACCTGTACACTGTGCTATCCCCTATACCCTACCTACCTGTACACTGTGCTATAGAATCATAGAATCAACAACAACAACTTCTATTTATATAGTGCCTTTAACGAAGAAGGATTAGATACAGAGTAAAGCTCCTCTATACTGGCCCATCAAACATTCCCAGGGCAGGTACAGCACGGGTTAGATACAGAGTAAAGCTCCCTCTAGACTATCCCATCAAACACTCCCAGGGCAGGTACAGCACGGGTTAGATACAGAGTAAACCTCCCTCTACACTGTCCCATCAAACACTCCCAGGGCAGGTACAGCACGGGTTAGATACAGAGTAAAACTCCCTCTACACTGTCCCATCAAACACTCCCAGGGCAGGTACAATACAGGTTAGATACAGAGTAAAGCTCCCTCTACACTGTCCCATCAAACACCCCCAGGACAGGTACAGCACGGGTTAGATACAGAGTAAATCTCCCTCTACACTGTCCCATCAAACACTCCCAGGGAAGGTACAGCACGGGTTAGATACAGGGTAAAGCTCCCTCTACACTGTCCCATCAAACACTCCCAGGGCAGGTACAATACGGTAGCAAAATACTGCGGATGCTGGAAATCCGAAATAACAACAGAAAACGCTGGAAATACTCAGCAGGCCAGGCAGCATCCGTGGAGAGAGAAACAGAGTTAACGTTTCAGGTCGAAGACCTTTCGTCAGAACTGGAAAAAAGCAGGAAATGAAATAGATTTAAAGCAAGGATAAAGCTGGGAAAAGGGGGAGGGGATGAAAGAACAAAAGGAGAGATTAAGAGACATTGAGAGACATTAAGAGATAATCAAGGCAAGAGGTGGTGTTAATGTGACAGGTGGAGGCTAAAATAAGTGTGAAATGCACTGGCAGAATGAAGGACAGCTGCCAGCTTCTGGGAGGGGAAAAAAAGGGGGGGGCCAAACAAAAGGGTGGATGAAAAAATAAAATATAAATGTGATAAGGGCCAAGGTTATGATCTAAAATTGTTGAATTCGATATTGAGTCCATATCAGTGCTTCCGACATGTCTTCCTTTTTACTCAACTGAGGATTCCCCTCTACTGTGGTCGACACGGCCCTCGACCGTGTCCGTTCTACCTCCCGCACTTCTGTCCTCACCCCTGCCCCTCCCTCCCGGAACCACGATAGAGTTCCCCTTGTCCTCACCTTTCACCCCACCAGCCTCCACATTCAACGGATCATCCTCCGCCATTTCCGCCACCTCCAGCGTGATCCCACCACCAAACGCATCTTCCTCTCACCTCCCCTTTCAGCACTCCGCAGGGACCGCTCCCTCCGCGACACCCTAGTCCACTCCTCTACCACCCCCAGCACCCCTTCCCCCGGCACCTTCCCGTGCAAGCGCAGGAGATGCAACACATGCCCTTATACCTCCCCTCTTCCCACTGTCCAGGGCCCCAAACACCCCTTCCAGGTGAAACAGCGATTTACTTGTACTTCCTGCAATTTAGTATGCTGTATTCGCTGCTCATGATGTGGTCTCCTCTACATTGGGGAGACCAAACGCAGATTGGGTAACCGCTTTGCGGAACACCTCCGTTCAGTCCGTAAGGGGACCCCGAGCTCCCGGTGGCCTGTCACTTTAATTCTCCGCTCCACTCCCACTCTGACCTCACCGTCCTCAGCCTCTTACACTTTTCCACGGAACCTCAGCGTAAGCTCGAGGAACAGCACCTCATCTTTCATTAAGGCACCCTACAGCCCTCTGGACTCAATATCGAGTTCAACAATTTTAGATCATAACCTCAGCCCCTATCACATTTATATTTTATTTTTTCATCCACCCTTTTGTTTGGCCCCCCCCCCCCCCACTTTCCCCCCCCCCCCCCCCAGAAGCTGGCAGCTGTCCTTCATTCTGCCAGTGCATTTCACACTTCTTTTAGCCTCAACCTGTTACATTAACACCTCCTCTTGCCTTGATCATCTCAATGTCTCTTAATCTCTCCTTTTGTTCTTTCATCCCCTCCCCCTTTTCCCAGCTTTATCCTTGCTTCAAATCTATTTCATTTCCTGCTTTTTTCCAGTTCTGACGAAGGGTCTTCGACCTGAAATGTTAACTCTGTTTCTCTCTCCACGGATGCTGCCTGGCCTGCTGAGTTTTTGCAGCGTTTTCTGTTGTTATTTCAGGTACAATACGGGTTAGATGCAGAGTAAAGCTCCCGTAACACTGTCCTGTCAGTAACTCCCAGGGCAGGTACAGCACGGGTTAGATACAGAGTAAAGCTCCCTCTACACTGTCCCCATCAAACACAACCCGGGGCAGGGACAGAACAGGTAGATATTGGGTAAAACTCCCTCTGGACTGGCCCATCAAACACTCCCAGGGCAGGTACAATACGGGTTAGATACATAGCAAAGCTCCCTCTACACTCTCCCATCAAACACTCCCAGGGCAGGTACAGCACAGGTTAGATACAGAGTAAAGCTCCCTCTACACTGTCCCATCAAACACTCCCAGGGCAGGTGCAGCATGGGTTAGATACAGAGTAAAGCTCCCTCTACACTGTCCCATCAAACACTCCCAGGGCAGGTACAGCACGGGTTAGATACAGATTAAAGCTCACTCTACACTGTCCCATCAAACACTCCCAGGGCAGGTACAGCACGGGTTAGATACAGAGTAAAGCTCCCTCTACACTGTCCCATCAAACACTCCCAGGGCAGGTACAATACGGGTTAGATACAGAGTAAAGCTCCCTCTACACTGTCCCATCAAACACTCCCAGGGCAGGTACAGCACGGGTTAGATACAGAGTAAAGCTCCCTCTACACTGTCCCATCAAACACTCCCAAGGCAGGTACAGCACGGGTTAGATACAGAGTAAAGCTCCTTCTACACTGTCCCATCAAACACTCCCAGGGCAGGTACAATACGGGTTAGATACAGATTAAAGCTCCCTCTACACTGTCCCATCAAACACGCCCGGGGCAGGGACAGAACAGGTAGATATTGGGTAAAACTCCCTCTGGACTGGCCCATCAAACACTTCCAGTGCAGGTACAGCACGGGTTAGATACAGAGTAAAGCTCCCTCTACACTGTCCCATCAAACCCTCCCAGGGTAGGTACAATACGGGTTAGATACAGAGTAAAGCTCCCTCTACACTGTCCCATCAAACACTCCCAGGGCAGGTACAGCACGGGTTAGATACAGAGTAAAGCTCCCTCTACACTGTCCCATCAAACACTCCCAGGGCAGGTACAGCACGGGTTAGATACAGATTAAAGCTCACTCTACACTGTCCCATCAAACACTCCCGGGGCAGGGACAGAACAGGTAGATATTGGGTAAAACTCCCTCTGGACTGGCCCATCAAACACTCCCAGGGCAGGTACAGCACGGGTTAGATACAGATTAAAGCTCACTCTACACTGTCCCATCAAACACTCCCGGGGCAGGGACAGAACAGGTAGATATCGGGTAAAACTCCCTCTGGACTGGCCCATCAAACACTCCCAGGGCAGGTACAGCACGGGTTAGATATAGAGTAAAGGTCCCTCTACACTGTCCCATCAAACACTCCCAGGGCAGGTACAGCTCGGGTTAGATACAGAGTAACTCTCCCTTTCACTGTCCCATCAAACACTCCCAGGACAGGTACAGCACGGGTTAGATACAGAGTAAAGCTCCCTCTACACTGTCCCATCAAACACTCCCAGGGCAGGTACAGCACAGGTTAGAAACAGAGTAAAGCTCCCTCTACACTGTCCCATCAAACACTCCCAGGGCAGGTACAATACGGGTTAGATACAGAGTAAAGCTCCCGCTACACTGTCCTGTCAAATACTCCCAGGGCAGGTACAGCACGGGTTAGATACAGATTAAAGGTCCCTCTACACTGTCCCATCAAACACTCCCAGGGAAGGTACAGCACGGGTTAGATACAGGGTAAAGCTCCCTCTACACTGTCCCATCAAACACTCCCAGGGCAGGTACAATACGGTAGCAAAATACTGCGGATGCTGGAAATCCGAAATAACAACAGAAAACGCTGGAAATACTCAGCAGGCCAGGCAGCATCCGTGGAGAGAGAAACAGAGTTAACGTTTCAGGTCGAAGACCTTTCGTCAGAACTGGAAAAAAGCAGGAAATGAAATAGATTTAAAGCAAGGATAAAGCTGGGAAAAGGGGGAGGGGATGAAAGAACAAAAGGAGAGATTAAGAGACATTGAGAGACATTAAGAGATAATCAAGGCAAGAGGTGGTGTTAATGTGACAGGTGGAGGCTAAAATAAGTGTGAAATGCACTGGCAGAATGAAGGACAGCTGCCAGCTTCTGGGAGGGGAAAAAAAGGGGGGGGCCAAACAAAAGGGTGGATGAAAAAATAAAATATAAATGTGATAAGGGCCAAGGTTATGATCTAAAATTGTTGAATTCGATATTGAGTCCATATCAGTGCTTCCGACATGTCTTCCTTTTTACTCAACTGAGGATTCCCCTCTACTGTGGTCGACACGGCCCTCGACCGTGTCCGTTCTACCTCCCGCACTTCTGTCCTCACCCCTGCCCCTCCCTCCCGGAACCACGATAGAGTTCCCCTTGTCCTCACCTTTCACCCCACCAGCCTCCACATTCAACGGATCATCCTCCGCCATTTCCGCCACCTCCAGCGTGATCCCACCACCAAACGCATCTTCCTCTCACCTCCCCTTTCAGCACTCCGCAGGGACCGCTCCCTCCGCGACACCCTAGTCCACTCCTCTACCACCCCCAGCACCCCTTCCCCCGGCACCTTCCCGTGCAAGCGCAGGAGATGCAACACATGCCCTTATACCTCCCCTCTTCCCACTGTCCAGGGCCCCAAACACCCCTTCCAGGTGAAACAGCGATTTACTTGTACTTCCTGCAATTTAGTATGCTGTATTCGCTGCTCATGATGTGGTCTCCTCTACATTGGGGAGACCAAACGCAGATTGGGTAACCGCTTTGCGGAACACCTCCGTTCAGTCCGTAAGGGGACCCCGAGCTCCCGGTGGCCTGTCACTTTAATTCTCCGCTCCACTCCCACTCTGACCTCACCGTCCTCAGCCTCTTACACTTTTCCACGGAACCTCAGCGTAAGCTCGAGGAACAGCACCTCATCTTTCATTAAGGCACCCTACAGCCCTCTGGACTCAATATCGAGTTCAACAATTTTAGATCATAACCTCAGCCCCTATCACATTTATATTTTATTTTTTCATCCACCCTTTTGTTTGGCCCCCCCCCCCCACTTTCCCCCCCCCCCCCCCAGAAGCTGGCAGCTGTCCTTCATTCTGCCAGTGCATTTCACACTTCTTTTAGCCTCAACCTGTTACATTAACACCTCCTCTTGCCTTGATCATCTCAATGTCTCTTAATCTCTCCTTTTGTTCTTTCATCCCCTCCCCCTTTTCCCAGCTTTATCCTTGCTTCAAATCTATTTCATTTCCTGCTTTTTTCCAGTTCTGACGAAGGGTCTTCGACCTGAAATGTTAACTCTGTTTCTCTCTCCACGGATGCTGCCTGGCCTGCTGAGTTTTTGCAGCGTTTTCTGTTGTTATTTCAGGTACAATACGGGTTAGATGCAGAGTAAAGCTCCCGTAACACTGTCCTGTCAGTAACTCCCAGGGCAGGTACAGCACGGGTTAGATACAGAGTAAAGCTCCCTCTACACTGTCCCCATCAAACACAACCCGGGGCAGGGACAGAACAGGTAGATATTGGGTAAAACTCCCTCTGGACTGGCCCATCAAACACTCCCAGGGCAGGTACAGCACGGGTTAGATACATAGCAAAGCTCCCTCTACACTCTCCCATCAAACACTCCCCGGGCAGGTACAGCACAGGTTAGATACAGAGTAAAGCTCCCTCTACACTGTCCCATCAAACACTCCCAGGGCAGGTACAATACGGGTTAGATACAGAGTAAAGCTCCCTCGACACTGTCCCATCAAACACTCCCAGGGCAGGTACAGCACGGGTTAGATACAGAGTAAAGCTCCCTCTACACTGTCCCATCAAACACTCCCAGGGCAGGTGCAGCATGGGTTAGATACAGAGTAAAGCTCCCTCGACACTGTCCCATCAAACACTCCCAGGGCAGGTACAATACGGGTTAGATACAGAGTAAAGCTCCCTCGACACTGTCCCATCAAACACTCCCAGGGCAGGTACAGCACGGGTTAGATACAGAGTAAAGCTCCCTCTACACTGTCCCATCAAACACTCCCAGGGCAGGTGCAGCATGGGTTAGATACAGAGTAAAGCTCCCTCTACACTGTCCCATCAAACACAACCCGGGGCAGGTATAGCACGGGTTAGATACAGAGTAAAGCTCCCTCTACACTGTCCCATCAAACACTCCCAGGGCAGGTACAGCACGGGTTAGATACAGATTAAAGCTCACTCTACACTGTCCCATCAAACACTCCCAGGGCAGGTACAGCACGGGTTAGATACAGAGTAAAGCTCCCTCTACACTGTCCCATCAAACACTCCCAGGGCAGGTACAATACGGGTTAGATACAGAGTAAAGCTCCCTCTACACTGTCCCATCAAACACTCCCAGGGCAGGTACAGCACGGGTTAGATACAGAGTAAAGCTCCCTCTACACTGTCCCATCAAACACTCCCAAGGCAGGTACAGCACGGGTTAGATACAGAGTAAAGCTCCTTCTACACTGTCCCATCAAACACTCCCAGGGCAGGTACAATACGGGTTAGATACAGATTAAAGCTCCCTCTACACTGTCCCATCAAACACGCCCGGGGCAGGGACAGAACAGGTAGATATTGGGTAAAACTCCCTCTGGACTGGCCCATCAAACACTTCCAGTGCAGGTACAGCACGGGTTAGATACAGAGTAAAGCTCCCTCTACACTGTCCCATCAAACCCTCCCAGGGTAGGTACAATACGGGTTAGATACAGAGTAAAGCTCCCTCTACACTGTCCCATCAAACACTCCCAGGGCAGGTACAGCACGGGTTAGATACAGAGTAAAGCTCCCTCTACACTGTCCCATCAAACACTCCCAGGGCAGGTACAGCACGGGTTAGATACAGATTAAAGCTCACTCTACACTGTCCCATCAAACACTCCCGGGGCAGGGACAGAACAGGTAGATATTGGGTAAAACTCCCTCTGGACTGGCCCATCAAACACTCCCAGGGCAGGTACAGCACGGGTTAGATACAGATTAAAGCTCACTCTACACTGTCCCATCAAACACTCCCGGGGCAGGGACAGAACAGGTAGATATCGGGTAAAACTCCCTCTGGACTGGCCCATCAAACACTCCCAGGGCAGGTACAGCACGGGTTAGATATAGAGTAAAGGTCCCTCTACACTGTCCCATCAAACACTCCCAGGGCAGGTACAGCTCGGGTTAGATACAGAGTAACTCTCCCTTTCACTGTCCCATCAAACACTCCCAGGACAGGTACAGCACGGGTTAGATACAGAGTAAAGCTCCCTCTACACTGTCCCATCAAACACTCCCAGGGCAGGTACAGCACAGGTTAGAAACAGAGTAAAGCTCCCTCTACACTGTCCCATCAAACACTCCCAGGGCAGGTACAATACGGGTTAGATACAGAGTAAAGCTCCCGCTACACTGTCCTGTCAAATACTCCCAGGGCAGGTACAGCACGGGTTAGATACAGATTAAAGGTCCCTCTACACTGTCCCCATCAAACACTCCCAGGGCAGATAAAGCACGGGTTAGATACAGAGTAAAGCTCCCTCTACACTGTCCCATCAAACACTCCCAGGGCAGGGACAGAACAGGTAGATATCGGGTAAAACTTCCTATGGACTGGCCCATCAAACACTCCCAGGGCAGGTACAGCACGGGTTAGATACAGAGTAAAGCTCCCTCTACACTGTTCCATCAAACACTCCCAAGGCAGGTACAGCACGGGTTAGATACAGAGTAAAGCTCCCTCTACATTGTTCCATCAAACACTCCCAGGACAGGTACAGCACGGGTTAGACACAGAGTAAAGCTCCCTCTACACTGTCCCATCAAACACTCCCAAGGCAGGTACAGCACGGGTTAGATACAGAGTAAAGCTCCTTCTACACTGTCCCATCAAACACTCCCAGGGCAGGTACAATACGGGTTAGATACAGATTAAAGCTCCCTCTACACTGTCCCATCAAACACGCCCGGGGCAGGGACAGAACAGGTAGATATTGGGTAAAACTCCCTCTGGACTGGCCCATCAAACACTTCCAGTGCAGATACAGCACGGGTTAGATACAGAGTAAAGCTCCCTCTACACTGTCCTGTCAAATACTGCCAGGGCAGGTACAGCACGGGTTAGATACAGATTAAAGCTCCCTCTGCACTGTCCCATCAAACACACCCAGGGCAGGTACAGCACGGGTTAGATACAGAGTAAAGCGCCCTCTACACTGCAGTTGCTGAAAGATCTGCACGGAAACTCTTACTTGATTGCAGCATTGATCTTCTCGATATCTTCCCGAATTCTTTGTGCCTCTTCCTGTGTCTGTGCCCGTTCCTGCTGTAGTTTGGCAATGTACTCGGCTGTCTTCTGCAGTGTAGTGGCCTTGCTCACCTGCAGGAACCATACAAGATCAAGAATGTGCCCGAGAGTAATAAAACCAGCTTTGGCAAGAATGAAGAAGTGCAAGTGAGGGCATGTGTGAAAGATGCAATATCTGGTTCAGCTCACAATGGGGTCCTCATGTTACACAATTGGGCTATGTTGCATAATTAGATACTGGGCAATATGGGCGCACTCCTGAACATAAGACGCTCAGAATGCTTATGGGGATGGCCAGCTCTGCGGTACCTGAGAAAATATCTTAAGGTAGACCCGAAACTTGTAACCAAGGGTATACAATATTAAAACAAGTAATCCACATCATTAGTTCGGCTGTGGTTACTGTATTGTGTCCAGTTTTGGTGCCTTAGTGTAAGAAAGATGTCATGGCCAAGGAGGGGTGCAGAAGAGATTCACTAAGGTGACCCCAGGGACAAGAACCTTTAGTTATGAAGAGACACTAGAGAAACTAGGGCCCTTTTTCATTTGAACAAAGAAGGTTAAGAGGAAATCTGATCGAGGAATTCAAATTTATGAGGAATTTTAATAACTATTTGGGAAAAACTATTTGTATTGGCCAGTGAGTCAAAATAGAAGCTCTAAGTTTAAGATCGTCACGAAAATAATGAAGAGGTTAGTATTTGATTCTGCAGAGGGTTGTTAGGACATGGACTGTCCTACCTGAATCAGTGATGGAAACAGGATCCAGAATAGTAGTTTTTATAAGAGAAGTGGATAAATGTTTTTAAAGGAAATATTTGAAAGGATGTGGGGAAAGGGTATGTGAATGGGACTAAGTGGGGAACTCTTTCAGAGAACTGCTTCTATCAGCTGTGAACCGAATGACCTCTACAATTCTATTTTATAGTAGAGCTGGTGCCTAGGAGTATCACTGTATGATATACGGGTGGACTGCCATTTATTCTGTAACATACTCATTGGCCTGGCTGTATTGTATTATCTCTCCGACCAGCTCTTTACTATCCTTTATATCTATACATCCAGATGTTTGCTGCCCTTTATGTCTCTCTGTCTAGATGTTTGCTGCCCTTTATATCTCTGTCCAGATGTTAGCTGTCCTTTATAGCTCTCTGTCCAGATGTTTTCTGTCCTTTATATCTCTCTGTCCAGATGTTTTCCGGCCTTTATATCTCTCTGTCCAGATGTTTGCTGTCCTTTATATCTCTCTGTCCTGATGTTTACTGTCCTTTATATCTCTCTGTCCAGATGATTGCTGTCTTTTATACTGTACTTTCTCCAGTCCGTGTGTAAGTTGCTCCAGGTACATTCACTAACCCCTGCTCCACTTGCTGTCTGTATATAATGAGCCATGATGTGGAGATGCCGGTGTTGGACTGGGGTGGACAAATGTGAGAAGTCGCACAACACCAGGTTATAGTCCAACAGCTTTATTTGAAATCACAAGCTTTCGGAGCGCTGCTCCTTCATCAGGTGGACTATAACCTGGTGTTGTGCGACTTCTCACATTTGTATATAATGAGGACATCACAATCCTGCCGTGACTTTTGTATTTTTATGATTTAATCTATAATATAATAAAATCGTAAAAGAACATTTATTATCAAACCAGACCCAGATGAGAGACAGGAATAAATGCTTCAGTCACCTGGTATATGGAAGCAGACCGTTAAATAAGGAAGAAGCATCACACATCACACTGCATTATTCATCATCACTATCTTCAACCAAAGTAGCAGTACTAATGAAGAAAGGCAGAGTAAAGGGACAGAGGGCTCTCACCTTCACCGCCGGCTGGGAGTCGAGGGATGTCACCAGACTGTGCAAGGTGTCGAAGCCCAGCTTGATGTTGAAACGCCTCTTCTGCTCGGCGGAGATGTGTGTGATCCGTCTATTCTCGGCCTACCGGAGACAAGAGACA
Source organism: Squalus acanthias (assembly GCA_030390025.1). NCBI lineage: Eukaryota > Metazoa > Chordata > Chondrichthyes > Squaliformes > Squalidae > Squalus > Squalus acanthias. Next base: position 45,496,606 of record CM059448.1, on the reverse strand, counting down.
AGGACACCAAGAATGTTCAACAGGTCCTGATAATTCCTCAGCCGAGGCCAGGGTTAGTGCCTGGGAAAGCTGCACTCGTGCTCACTCTGATCTGTATCAGATAGCAAGCTCGTTCACTAAGCTCCTCACAGTAGATTATCATCTTTATTCCACATCCTATCACTCGAGTGCCACCACAGAGCTTGTAATAAAGTCAATATTTCTACAAGATTCCAGGCAGTGACTGTGAAGATACCAAGCGATGAGCTGTGGGAGATACCAGGCGATGAGCTGTGGGAGATACCAGGCAGTGACTGTGGGAGATACCAGACGATGAGCTGTGGGAGATACCAGGCGGTGAGCTGTGGGAGATACCAGGCGATGAGCTGTGGGAGATACCAGGCGATGAGCTGTGGGAGATACCAGGCGATGAGCTGTGGGAGATACCAGGCGATGAGCTGTGGGAGATACCAGGCGATGAGCTGTGGGAGATACCAGACGATGAGCTGTGGGAGATACCAGGCGATGAGCTGTGGGAGATACCAGGCGATGAGCTGTGGGAGATACCAGGCGATGAGCTGTGGGAGACACCAGGCGATGAGCTGTGGGAGATACCAGGCGATGAGCTGTGGGAGACACCAGGCGATGAGCTGTGGGAGACACCAGGCGATGAGCTGTGGGAGATACCAGGCGATGAGCTGTGGGAGACACCAGGCGATGAGCTGTGGGAGATACCAGGCGGTGACTGTGGGAGATACCAGGCGATGAGCTGTGGGAGACACCAGGCGATGAGCTGTGGGAGACACCAGGCGATGAGCTGTGGGAGACACCAGGCGATGAGCTGTGGGAGACACCAGGCGATGAGCTGTGGGAGATACCAGGCGATGAGCTGTGGGAGACACCAGGCGATGAGCTGTGGGAGATACCAGGCGGTGAGCTGTGGGAGACACCAGGCGGTGAGCTGTGGGAGGTACCAGGCGGTGAGCTGTGGGAGACACCAGGCGATGAGCTGTGGGAGATACCAGGCGGTGACTGTGGGAGATACCAGGCGATGAGCTGTGGGAGACACCAGGCAGTGACTGTGGGAGACACCAGGCGATGACTGTGAGAGACACCAGGCGATGAGCTGTGGGAGATACCAGGCAGTGAGCTGTGGGAGATACCAGGCGGTGACTGTGGGAGATACCAGGCGGTGACTGTGGGAAACACCAGGCGGTGAGCTGTGGGAGATACCAGGCAGTGACTGTGAGAGATACCAAGCGATGAGCTGTGGGAGATACCAGGCGATGAGCTGTGGGAGATACCAGGCGGTGACTATGGGAGATACCAGGCGGTGACTGTGGGAGATACCAGGCGATGAGCTGTGGGAGATACCAGGCGGTGACTGTGGGAGATACCAGGCAGTGACTGTGAGAGATTCCAGGCAATGAGCGCTTTAATGGCCTAAGCAGGTCAGGAAAGGTGAGTACAGTTGCACATTCACCTGTGCGCATTTTCCCACCTTGTCAAGTCTACTCCAGCACTTCACTCCTCACACCCACGTACCTTGCAAGCGCACCCATCCTTGGCCACGGCTGTGCAAACTATGGATGCCAACATGTCTGGCGCCTTAAATAGGATGGCAGACGCCCATGAGAAGGATGATGGTGAAAGGGGACATGGAAGTGGGAACTCTACTCACACCGCTCCCACTTCTCACCCATTGCTCCCCCCAGCCAATACCCAACATGCTGCCTCGTGTCCTGATGGCCAAGTCTGCCCCTGCACAGGTGCAGGTGTAGCAGTGTTTGGCGAGGCCCTCACGAGCTCCAACACCCAGAGACTCCAGGAATGAGGAACTTCAGTTACGTTGATAGACTGGAGAAGCTGGGATTGTTCTCCTTGGCGCAGAGAAGATTGAGAGGAGATTTGATAGAGTGTTCAAAATCATGAGGGGTCTAGACAGAGTAGATAGAGAGAAACTGTTCCCATTGGCAGAAGGGTCGAGAACCAGAGGACACAGGTTTAAGGTGACTGGCAATAGAACCAAAGGCGACGTAAGAAAAAACTTTTTTACGCAGCGAGTGGTTAAGATCTGCAATGCAATGCCTGAAAGGGTGGTGGAGGCAGATTCAATCAAGGCTTTCAAAAGGGAGTTGGATAAGTATCTGAAGGAAAGAAATTTGCAGGGCTATGGGGAAAAGGCAGGGCAGTGGGACTAGCTGAAGTGCTCTTGCAGAGAGCCGGCACGGGCTCAACAGGCCGAATGGCCTCCTTCCGTGCTGTAACCATTCTATGAGACCAACACCCAGAGGTCATCGGCCAAGAGCAGTCAGAGCAGGGACCGGAGCAGCCGGCCTCTACCTCTGCTGGAGCCACAGGGGTTGCACCACGTAGGAGTGGTAGGAAAATGAAGAGTAACACTCGGTCGTTGCACAAGGGTATGCACATGGGTGTATGAGAAAATGTTATTTTGTGAAGTTTATGTTGTTTAGCAGAATCACATAAAATGCATTACTTTGCCCCACTTTCCCGTGTTGCCCATTCTTGGTTGCTGGGTGGCAAGTCACCTTTCCAGTTGCACGTTGATGAATGGGAAGACATGAATTGACGGGGACCAATGGGTGGATGTGCAATGGGCGGCTGGTTGGTTACAGGACTACTTTGTTCCAGTGGCCCTGAGGGGGGCTGGTGTGGGGGGGGGGGGGGAGCGTTGAGAGTGGCCGTTGGATGTGAATGTTACATCGGTATGTGGTGGTAGCTAATTGAACGTTACAGCTATAAAGGAATCCCAGGCATCCCGGGCAGCAATGTGAGCGGCTGATGCTGCTTTGGGGACACCACCGTCATCCTCCGCATCTTCGTTGTCGTCGTCCTCCTCCTCTTCACTGGAATCATCCGCAGATGATGTGTGCTCAGCGCCTTGGTCCTCCTGCAGCTCCTAACTTCGCTGTAGACCCTGGTTGCAGCGCACTGAAGGGCACCTCCAGATCTGTCCAGGCACCTGAAGCACATCTTGAGCATGCCGATCACTTGCTCAATGATACATCTGGTTGTCATATGGTTTTCGTTGCACCACACTTGGGCTTCAGTGGTGGGGCTTCCTCACGGGTTTCATCAGCCATGTTTGAAGGAGTATCCTTTGTCTCCTAGCAGCCACCCCTTCAGTCTGCTTGCAGGTCCAAAGAGGTCGGGGAGCTTGGACTGCCACAGGATGAAAGCATCATGGCAGCTCCCCGGGAATCTGGCGCACACCTGCATAAACCTTTTCTTATGGTTGCACTCCAGCTGCACATTGATGGAGTGGAACCCCTTGCAGTTTACAAATACTCCTGGGTGATCTGGGGGTGTGGCGATTGCCATGTGTGTGCAGTTGATGATGCCCTGCACTTGTGGGAAGCCGGCCAGAGACGCAAATCTGAGCGCCCGCTTATTCTGACTGGCGCCATCGCAGGCTAAGTTGACATAATTGACAGCCCTGGCAAACAACCCAACAGAGGCCTGCCGACTGGGAGATCCTGGATATGTCTCCAGGGGACCAAAAGCTTGGTCAAAGAGGTAGGTTTTAAGGAGCGTCTTAAAGGAGGAAAGAGAGGTAGAGAGGCGGAGATATTTGCTGCTGATGATGGTCATTTTGCTCCTTGTCCGAAATCCAATCTAAGGCAGCCATGGCGCCACCCATCCTGATGTTCTGAGTGTCAATACCTCCAAAGTCCACAAATTAGCCTCTCAGTACAAGTAGTCTCACCAAACCCTGTCCCATAGAAACATAGAAACATAGAAAATAGGTACAGGAGTAGACCATTCGGTCCTTCGAGCCTGCACCGCCATTCAATGCGTTCATGGCTGAACATGCTACCTCAGTACCCCATTCCTGCTTTCTCGCCATACCCCTTGATCCCCTTAGTTGTGAGTGTTATATCTAACTCCCTTTTGAATATATTTAGCGAACTGGCCTCAACAACCTTCTGTGGAAGAGAATTCCATAGATTCACCACTCTCTGGGTGAAGAAGTTCCTCCTCAGCTCAGTCCTAAATGGCTTCCCCTTAATCCTTAGACTGTGACCCCTGGTTCTAGTTTTCCCTACCATTGGGAACATTCTGCCCGCATCTAATTTGTCTAAACCAGTCAGGATTTTAAATGTCTCTATAAGATCCCCCCTCATTCTTCTGAACTCCAGAGGATACAAGTTCAGTTGACCCAATCTTTCTTGATATGTCAGTCCGGCCATCCCAGGAATGAATCTAGTGAACCTTCGCTGCACTCCCTCAATAGCAAGAATGTCCTTCCTTAAGTTAGGAGACCAAAACTGCGCACAATACTCCAGGTGTGGCCTCACCAAGGCCCTGTACAACTGTAGCATCACCTCCCTACTCCTGTACTCAAATCCCCTTGCTATGAAGGCCATCATTCCGTTTGCTTTCTTGACTGCCTGCTGCACTTGCACTGGGCACTGAGTATTTATTGATCTTGGTATTTGTGCCTTTTAATAAGCCCCATGAATTGCCGTACCATCTTCTTGCCTTCCTTTCAATGGCGACTTTCAGGAAGCCTGGGAAAGCCATGCAGGTGTTGTTAAATTTAAATGCTGGTAAAAATCGCCTTGAAATTGCCTGACTTAAATACTTATTAATTTAATTTTTTTTAATTCATTCTCATGATGTGGGCATCGCTGGCAAGGCCAGAATTTATCGCCCATCCCTAATTGCCCTTGAGAAGGTGGTGGTGAGCCGCCTTCCTGAACCGCTGCAGTCCGTGTGGTGAAGGTACTCCCACAGTGCTGTTAGGGAGGGAGTTCCAGGATTTTGACTCAGCGATGATGAAGGATCGGCGATATATTTCCAAGTCAGGATGGTGTGAGACTTGGAGAGGAATTTGGAGGTGGTGGTGTTCCCATGCGCCTGCTGCCCTTGTCCTTCTAGGTGGAAGAGGTCGCGGGTTTAGGAGGTGCTGTCGAAGAAGCTTTGGCGAGTTGCTGCAGTGCATCTTGTAGATGGTACACACTGCAGCCACGGTGCACTGGTGGTGGAGGGAGCGAATGTTTAAGGTGGTGGATGGGGTGCCAATCAAGTGGGCTGCTTTGTCTTGGACGGTGTCGAGCTTCTTGAGCGTTGTTGGAGCTGCACTCATCCAGGCAAGTGGAGAGTATTCCATCACACTCCTCACTTGTGCCTTGTAGATGGTGGAAAGGCTTTGGGGAGTCAGAAGGTGAGTCACTCGCCACACAATACCCAGCCTCTGACCTGCTCTTGTAGCTACAGTACTTATGTGGCTGGTCCAGTTAGGTTTCTGGTCAATGTTGATGGTGGGGGATTCAGTGATGGTAATGCCACTGAATGTCAAGAGGAGGTGGTTAGACTCTCTCTTGTTGGAGACGGTCATTACCTGGCACTTGTGTGCCACGTATGTTACCTGCCACTTTTCAGCCCAAGCCTGGATGTTGTCCGGGCCTTGCTGCATGCAGGAATGGACTGCTTCATTATCTGAGGAGTTGTGAATGGAACTGAACACTGTGCAATCATCAGCAAACATGCCCACTTCTGACCTTATGATGGAGGGAAGGCCATTGATGAAGTAGATGAAGATGGTTGGGCCTAGGACACTGCCCTTATAAGCAGTAACCCGCCTCTCCCGAGGTGGTTACGCACACACATCTAAACGCGCCCGTGTTAAACCCGGAAGCTGGTGCATTGGAGCCGGCTTCTGATCCTGCTTCCATTTTCGCCAAAATTAAACCACCCCTTCCCCCGAACCCCAACCCACACGCTTTGGAATGTTAAAACTCCTCGTCTGTGTTAGATGGCTTCTCCATACCTTGTTAGTGCCAGGCCTTGTCCTGCTTGGAGTGGAACATGGTGACTGTGTCGCTGAACTCGGCTCTCCTGAGTCACTGAGTGACAGCTGCCCTGAACTGCCTCTGTTAACTGCACACAGAAAGAATTATTAAAAAGAAATTCGCACCCTGCAGCAAAGAACAAACACAGTCTTTATAATTGAGAAGGGCCCACAATGCAGGACACCATTGCAACTGAACATGGAGAAGAGAAGGAGGAAGAGAGAGGAATTCAGTACTTTTAAAAGATTGTAGAAAGAAGGAGAGCGTGATGGAAATAAAAAGCACCAGAGTTCAGGTCCTGTGAAAGAATGAGTTAGAGTAGGAGACATTGAGGGGACAATTTCAACCTAACCCACCCACTGGGAAACTGACGGGATCGGGTGAAACACTGGTTTTACACTCCGCCCATTGAAGTCAATGGAGAGCAATATCAGGCGGGGTGTGAAACCGACGTTCCACCCGAGCCCATGGGTTTCCTGCCCAGAGGGTCCAGTTAAAATGACACCGAGTCTCAGATTTCGCACAACATGGGTGCTGTGAGGGTGTTCTTTTGTGAATTTAGGAGGGACAGGAGAAGAAAGTGCAGCGCAGTTCTGACCACAGTAGCAGCGATATAGAGACAGACAGGTTGTGAAGGAGAGTTTGGAGCTGGAGGTGAGAGAGGGAATCACCCATTAAATGACAATTTTTTCTTGCATCCTGTCTAGAGACAGGGAGAAGAGCCTCTTTAGACATGGAAGCCGTATTCAAGTCTTGGGGTTTGTAAAGAGTTAGGGGCTGTTGAAGGGGAAAGGCCTGTTTGGCACAAAGGGGGAACGGAACTTCTTAGAGGCAAGGTTAGCAATGGAGGAGATAGGGGAGTTCCACTTTAGGTCAGAGAAGATAGGAGTTACCCTCCTATAGAGCATAGAGAGCTGAAGAAGGAATAAGTGAGGGGCCACTAAAGGCAAGAAGTGGGAGCTCCTGGTTGAACTTGCAAGAGACAGGAAGAAACTCTATTTGAAGAAGTGAATGAAATTAGATTTTTCAATGTCTCATTTCCTCTGTTCCCTACTGCTCTTCATTGGCTGTAAAGCGCTTTGGGATGACTGCTGGTCATGAAAGGCGCTATATAAATGCAAATCTTTCTTTTTTCTTTTAATGTTAGTTAAAAAAAAGCCATTGTAACTTGGAAGTGAGGAAACTGAAGATTAGTGATTCACTGCAAGAGGAATGGTCACTGTGTCTATTCAACACTCGAGATTGTTTGGGAAACGGACCTCAGGAAGGATATATTGCCCTTGGAGTGGGTACAGCGCAGATTCACCAGAATGTAATTGGCGCTTAAAGGGTTAAAAATTGAGGACAGCTTACATAAACTTGGCCTGCATTCCCTTGAGTTTTGAAATTTGAGGAGTGATCTAATCAAGATGTTTAACACGATAAAGGGATTTGATAGGATAGATGCAGAGAAACTATTTCCTCTGGTGGGGGAGTACTTGGCATCTATCTTCACTGGAGAAGAGGATGCTGCCAATGTCACAGTGAAGCAGGAGTTGGTAGAGAAATTGGATAGGATAAAAATAGATAAAGAGAATGTACTTAAACGATTGGCAGCGCTCAAAGTAGAGAAGTCACTTGGTTTGGATGGGATGCGTCCTAGGTTACCGAGGGAGGTAAGGGTGGAAATTGCAGCGGTTCTGGCCACATTCTTCCAATCCTCCTTGGATATGGGAGTGGTGCCAGAGGACTGGAGGATTGTAAATGTTACACCCCTGTTCAAAAAAGGGAGAGGGATAATCCTGGTAACTACAGACCAATCAGTCGAACATCGGTGGTGAGGAAACTTCTAGAGACAATAATCCGGGACAAAATTAATTTTCACTTGGAAAAACCAGGGGTTAATAAATGACAGCCAACTTGGATTTGGTAAAGGTAAATAATGCCGAGGGTTGATAAGGGTAGTGTGGTTGATGTTGTGTATGTGGACTTACAACAACAACAACTTGTATTCATATAGCACCTTTAACGTAGTAAAACATCCCAAGGCGCTTCACAGGAGTATTAAAAGACAAAACATTTGACACCGAGCCACATAAGGATAAATTAGGGCAGGTGACCAAAAGCTTGGTCAAAGAGGTAGGTTTTAAGGAGCTTCTTAAAAGGAGGAAAGAGAGGTAGCGAGGCGGAGAGGTTTAGGCAGGGAATTCCAGAGCTTAGGGCCTAGGCAATAGAAGGCACAGCCGCCAATGGTGGAGCGATTATAATCAGGGGTCCTCAAGAGGCCAGAATTAGAGGAGCGCAGATATCTCAGGGGGTTGTGGGACTGAAGGAGATTACAGAGATAGGGAGGGGTGAGGCCATGGAGGGATTTGAAAATAAGGATGAGAATTTTGAAATCGAGGCATTGCTTAACCGGGAGCCAATGTAGGTCAGCGAGCACAGGGGTGATGGGTGAACGGGACTTGGTGCGAGTTAGGACACGGGCAGCCGAGTTTTGGATGACCTCAAGTTTACGTAGGGTAGAATGTGGGAGGCCAGCCAGGAGTGCGTTGGAATAGTCAAGTCTAGAGGTAACAAAGGCATGGATGAGGGTTTCAGCAGCGGATGAGCTGAGACAAGGGTGGAGACGGGCGATGTTATGGAGGTGGAAATAGGCGTCCTTAGTTATGCTATGGATATGTGGTCAGAAACTCATTTTAGGATTAAATATGACACCAAGGTTGCGAAGAGTGTGGTTCAGCCTCAGACAGATGTTAGGGAGAGGGATGGAGTCAATGGCTAGGGAACGGAGTTTGTGGCGGAGACCGAAAACAATGGTTTCGGTCTTCCCAATTTTTAATTGGAGAAAATTTCTGCTGGATGTCGGACAAGCAGTCTGACAATTTAGAGACCGTGGCGGGGTTAAAAGAAGTGGTGGAGAGGTAGAGCTGGGTGTCGTCAGCGTACATGTGGAAACTGATGCTGTGTTTTCGGATGCTGTCGCCAAGGGGCAACATGTCGATGAGAAATAGGAGGGGGCCAAGGATAGATCCTTGGGGGACACCAGAGGTAACAATGCGGGGGCGGGAAGAGAAGCCGTTGCAGATGATTCTCTGGCTACGATTAGATAGATACAAATGGAACCAGGCGAGTGCAGTCCCACCCAGCTGGACGACGGTGGAGAGGCGTTGGAGAAGGATGGAGTGGTCAACCGTGTCAAAGGCTGCAGACAAGTCAAGAAGGATGAGGAGGGATAGTTTACCTTTGTCACAGTCACAAAGGATGTCATTTGTGACTCTGATGAGAGCCGTTTCGGTACTGTGGCAAGGGCAGAAACCTGATTGGAGGGATTCAAACATGGAATTGCGGGAAAGATGGGCACGGATTTGGGAGGCGACAACACGTTCAAGGACTTTGGAGAGGAAAGGGAGGTTGGAGATGGGGCGGTAGTTTGCAAGGACGGAGGGGTCAAGGGTTGTTTTTTTCAGGAGAGGGGTGATGATGGCAGATTTGAGGGAGAGGGGGACAATACCTGAGGAGAGAGAACCGTTAACAATATCAACTAACATGGGAGCCAGAAAAGGAAGTTGGGTGATCAGCACTTTGGTGGGAATTGGGTTGAGGGAGCAGGAAGTGGGTCTCATGGACAAGATGAGTGCGGAGAGGTCATGAGGGGAGATCGGAGAGAAACTGGAGAAAGATGTGAGTTCAGGGCTAGGGTAGGGGGGAACCTTAGAGGAAGTTTCGCATGGTGGGCTAGGGGAAGGAAGGGAAGTGGCAGAGGCAGCTGAACGGATGGTCTCAATCTTAGAGACAAAGAAGTCCATGAGCTCCTCACACTTGTTGTCGGAGGTGAGGGTGGAGGAGACAGGAGAGAGGGGTTCAAGAAGATGGTTAGCAGTAGAGAATAGGAGCCAGGTTTTATCTTTGCATTCCAGAATGATTCTGGAATAGTGAGCAATTTTGGCAGATGAGAACAGGACCCGATAATGCTTTATGTGGTCCAGCCAGATCTGGCGGTGAATGGCTAAACCAGTTGTCTGCCATATCCGTTCAAGTCTGCGGCCCTTGGACTTAAGGGAGCGGAGATGAGGGCTGTACCGGGGGAGCGGCCAGGGTGAGAGCGAGTAATTGTTTTAGTAGGGACTAGGGCATCAAAGGTGGTGGTGAGAGTGTGGTTGAGCAGAACGGTAGCTGCAGAAATGTCGTGGTGAATGGAGGGCCAAAGGCTGGACAGTTGGGATTTCATAAGTGCCGTTGTAAGAGAGATGGGAGAGTATTTTTTCCAGGGGAGGACACAGAAGGAAGTAGCGTTTGAGGGGGTGGGGGGTGGAGAGCGATACGAGGAAGTCGTTAGAGATGGCCTTATCTGCGGTTGACACGATGGGAGTAGCGAGGCCATGAGAGATGGCTAGGTCAAGGGGGTGGCCGTGAATATGGGTTGGGGAGTTTACATGGAGGGAGAGATTAAGGGAGGATAGGAGGCTAGTGAACTCAGAGGAGAGAGAGCATGATGAATGGAGATGGAGGTTGAAATCACCGAGGCTGAGGGAGGAGAGCAGTGAAGATATCTCGGTAATAACATTTTTATGGTACTTGGGTGGGCGGTAGAGCACAAGAATTTGAAATAAATGTGCCCCATAATAAATTTATTAGCAAAATTGAACCCCATGAGGTTAAAGGGGCAGTGGCAGCATGGATACAAAATTGGTTAAGAGACAGAAAGCAGAGAGTAGCAGTGAATGGTTGTTTTTCAGACTGGAGGGAAGTATACAGTGGTGTTCCCTAGGTGTCGGCATTAGGACCACTGCTCTTTTTGATACATATTAATGACATGGACTTGGGTATACAGGGCATAATTTCAAAGTTTGCAGATAACACAAATCTTGGAAAAGTAGTGAACAATGAGGAGGATAGTTGCAGACTCAAGGAGGACATAGACAGACTGGTGAAATGGGCAGGCACGTGGCAGATGAAGTTTAATGCAGAGAATTGTGAAGTGATGCATTTTGGAAGGAAGAATGAGGAGAGGCAATATAAACTAAATGGTACAATTTTAAAGGGGATGCAGGAACAGAGAGACCTGGGGGTTTACGTACACAAATCCTTAAAGGTGGCAGGACAAGTTGATAAGGCTGTCAAAAAAGCATATGGGATCCTGGGCTTTATAATCAGAGACATAGCGTACAAAAGCAAGGAAGTTATGCTAAACCTTTATAAATCACTGGTTAGGTCTCAGCCAGAGTATTTTGTCTTATTCTGGGCACCACACTTTAGGAAGGATATCAAGGCCTTGGAGACGGGGCAGAGGAGATTTACTAGAATGTTACCAGGGAAGATGGACTTCAGTTATCTGGAGAGACTGAAGAAACTGCGGTTGTTCTGCTTAAAGCAGAGAAGGTTCAGAGGAGATTTGATGAAGGTGTTCAAAATCTTGAGGGGTTTTGAGTGGAGATTGTTTATTAAGTAGTGGAAGATGTATATTGAGCATAGATTGTATATTGAGGAGCACAGATTGTATATTGAGGAGCACAGATTGTATATTGAGGTGCAGATTGTATATTGAGGTGCAGATTGTATATTGAGGTACAGAGATTGTGTGCACTGAGGAATGACGGTTCTGGCTCTCCACCAGAGGAGCTCTAAACTTGCTCAAGCATTCCTTCACCTCTATGTTTGTTGCCATTGTTCCGAGCAAAATCACCACGGTTTGCCACCTCTGATATTCCTGCTGGTAACCCTAACCCTAACTCTGAAGTCTGAGGGGTACAAACCTGAGCATACCTGGAGCACAACTGACATAGCCTTCTACTACCAGATCTGGCCTGACCACATCAAACATTAAGATGGAAATAACTTTTTCACAACCTCAGATGTTCCAAAGCACTTCATATCTAATGAATTGCTTGTGGTCCCTTTTGTTTTATAGGGAAATACAGCTGCCAATTCACCCACAGCCATTGTTCCACAAATGGTAATGAAACGAATGCCTTTTGGTGCTGTTGGCCGAGGGATGAATGTTGACAGGGACTTCATTGGCTGTGAAGCACTTGGGACGTCCTGAGGTTGTAAAAGAAGTATATAAATGCAATTCTTTTCTTTCTTTACTCTGCCAAAACTGCCTACTACTCCAGGATCACCATGGAGAGCAATGACAACCCCAGGCTCCTTCTTTCTACAACCAATAAAATGCCTCTCCCCACATCCTCCATTCTCACCTAATGTGAGAAGTTAATGGTTTTCTCAGCACCAATATGGAGACCATCTGTGCAGCTGCCTCCACTGCATTCTCTCTTTCCCTTGCCCCCTGATCCTAGCTCCGTCAGTTCCCCATTTACTCTAGCCTTAAACACCCGTTTCTTGGCAGTTTCTTCCCCATCATCCCCCATCCCTCTCCAAGCTCGTGCTGTGCATAAGACCTATCTGCTGTTCCCTTGATCCCCCTCTCCACACAACTACCGACTGCCAAACTCTCCTTCCTGGCTCCCATACTCACACACATTTTCAATAGTTCCTCCTCCCCAGGCACTGTCCCTCTTCTCTTCAAAATTGTTCTTATCACTCCCTCCCCAAAAAACACACCTGGACCCTTCCCTTCCATTCTCACCAACTACAACTTCCTTTTTTTATGTAAGTCCTTGAATTTATTGCTACCTCCTAGCTCCATGCCCATCGATCCTGCAACTCTGTTTGAATCCCTGCAGTTTGCCTTCTGCCACTCCAACACTGAAACAGCACTGCTCTAAGTTTCAAATGGCATCTGCTGTGGCTGCGGTGGATTATCTATCCCTCCTCGAACTCACTGCAGCATTTGACTCGGTCTACCACATCATCCTCCCTGCTTCTCCTCCATTGTCCTGCTTTGTGGAACTGTCCTTGCCTGGCTCCATGCCACAGAGCAATGACTTCTCTTCCCATTCATGCATCATCACCAGCGGAGTCCCCCGAGGATCTATCCTTGGCCCCTCCTCTTCATCCCCACGATGCCTCTCAGCAACATCATCCGTGACACAGGGTCACCTCCAAGTGTTTGCCAATGGTGCCCAGCTGTACCTCTGCTCCCCTCTGCTAGCCCCTCAGTGGCCTCTATGCTTCCAGTCTTGGATGACTCTTAACTTCCTCCAGCTAAACATCAGGAAGACCAAAGCTATTATGTTAGGCCGCCATCATAAATTCTGCTCTTTTTCCACCTGAACGGTGGCAGCACCGAGGAGGCGGTAGAATATAAATAGAGCGGGAGGAGAGGCAGCGCGGACCGGAGCGGAGTCAGCCCCGGAGGAAGCGACACAAATCCGGCAAATTCTAAAACAACAAAAAAACAAGGAGTGACGTCACAGGACAGCAGGTAGGTGATTGGTGGGTGAATATTAACCTTTTTTTCTCTAAGCTAGGATAGTGGTTTCAACTAGTGGGAAACTATGAAGTACTTTATTAAATTAAAAACTTAACTCGGTAAACTAATTAATATAACTATAAATAATCGTTGAATAAAGATTTTAACCAATTAAATAAATAAAACAAGGTTAGACTAAGATATGGCAGGACAGGTTGTGTGTCTGGGCTGCAGTATGTGGGAGTTTATGGACAGCGAGACTGTCAGGAGTGAACACGTCTGCAGTAGATGTCTTCATCTCGAATCTCTCCGGCTCAGTCATTGAGCTGGAGTGCGAGTTGGAGACACTCCGACACATAAGAGAAGGGGAGGAGTATCTCGACAGTTTGCTTCAGACCTCGGTCACACCTTGTAGAGAGGTGCAGGTTCAGAACAGGGTTGGTGTGACCGATAGTGTGCAGAGTAAGGGAAACCCAGGTAAGAAAGAGAACGAGGATCCACAGAAACTGATCCGATCCAACAGGTACAATGTACTTACTACCTGTGAGGATAAGGATAAAGACTGTCGGAAGGACAGGCAGAATGGCACCTTGGAGCAGGAGGCTGTCCTAAGGGGGGAGGAGTAGGAGGAGGGGAAGCGTAATGTGATAGTTGTAGGGGATTCTATAATTAGGGGGACAGATAGCATCCTTTGTAAGCAGGATCGAGAGTCCCACATGGTATGTTGCCTATCTGGTGCCAGGGTGAGGGACATCGCGAACCAGCTTGAAAGGATACTGGAGAGGGCGGGGGAGCATCCAGTTGTTGTGGTCCATGTTAGGACCAACAACATAGGGAAGAGTAGGCAAGAGGTCCTGTTTGGGGAGTACCAGGAACTTGGAGCTAAATTAAAGAACAGGGGGGGAAAAATTTAGTTGCTTTGCGCCTCCCGTTAGAGCCCTAAGAGGGCGCTAACGGGGCACAAAGCAGCTAGCGCCCAGTCGCGGCACCGCCAACGCCTCCCGCGAAATTCAGCGGGAGGTTAGCGGCGGCAGTAACCGTTAACGCCCCGCAGCGCTGCGCCGCCGGTGATGACGTCATCGCCGTGCGCAGCACCCCGCTCACGCCCCGGCCGCAATCTTCGATATTGCCTGACTTACCGCTGGATGCTATGTCCGACGGGGTCAGGGGGGCCTACCTGCGGCCAGGGCAGCGCTAATTAAAGGCGAGGTGCCGGGCGGCCATTTTTGTTGCTAGCCGCCTGCCAGCACCTGCCCCCGTTGCCGTCCCTGGCCTCCTGAACAGCCCCCCCACGGAGTGCCGGCTGCGGTCCGTGAGGCCGGCACTTCTCGAGTGCCGGGCTCTTTTACCGGCACTCCGATCCCATGTGGCCCAGCTGCGCCCCGGTGCACAAGGCCCCTCCCCTTTAAGAAAGGAAGGCCTGCAGTACCGCGGTGCGACGTGCCGCAGCATCACGATATTCCCTCGCAGCGCCCCAAGAGGGAGGCGGGGTGCTTCCAGTAGCGCCCCGCTTCCCTCTTGGGGCGCTACCGATGAATTTCGGTCGCGGGGGCGCTAATTTTTTCGGGGCGCTAAAAGTAGGGGGCGCTACTCAATTTTTCCCCCCAGGACCTCAAGGGTTATAATCTCTGGATTATTATTGAGCCACGTGCAAATTGGCGTAGGGATAAGCTGATTAGGGAAGTGAACATGTGGCTAAAGGAGTGGTGTGGGGAAGAGGGGTTCCATTTCATGGGGCACTGGCACTAGTATTGGGACAGGAAGGAACTGTACCGTTGGGACGGGCTCCACCTGAACCGGTCTGGGACCAGGGTCCTAGCAGAAAGGATAAATAGGGCGGTCACAAGGACTTTAAACTAGTAAATGGGGAGGAGGGCTCAGGTGGAAATTATAGTAAAAATAGTAGTTCAAAAACAAGTGTGAAAAACATTAGAGCTGAAGGACAGGCTAGGGTGTGTGGCCCATTTAAGCATTCTTTATACAAACGTACGGAGTATAAGGAATAAATTGAATGAATTGCAGGTACAAATTCAAATTGGAGGGGATGACATGGTCGCCATTACTGAGACATGGCTGCAAGACGGTCAGGACTGGGAACTAAATATACCAGGTTATAAGGTCTACAGGAAAGATAGGGAAAATGGCAGAGGAGAAGGAGTAGCCTTCATGATTAAGGATGAAATCACTTCAAAGATAATAATGAGAGGTAAGTGGGCAGTGGAGACTTTATGGGTAGGATTAAGAAATAGGAAAGGATTTAAGACTGTAGTGGCAGTTGTGTATAAACCCCCTGGTAGCAGCTGTGAAGTGCTAGATTGTATAAATGCAGAGATTAGACAAGCGTGTAGCAAAGACAGAGTGGTTTTAAAGGGGGATTTTAACTTTCATATAGATTGGGATAAGCAGACTAGCACCTGTCAGAGAGGTAGTGAATTTCTTGAGTGTGTCCGGGATAGTTTTCTACAACAATATGTCCCAGAGGCAACAAGGGGGCATGCCATATTAGATTTAGTAATGAGTAATGAGACAGATTTAGTTAACAGCCTAACTGTGCGTGAACATTTATCCAATAGCGATCATAACATGATCGAGTTCAACGTAGCGTTTGAGAGGGAGAAACGCGAAACAGCTACTAAGATTCTAGATTTGGGTAAGGCCGACTTCAATGGGATGAGACAGAGACTGTCCACAGTAAACTGGGCAAATCTGTTCATGGTTAAAAAGACAGAAGATCAGTGGGAGATGTTTAAAAAAGGAATTTAAGGTGATACAGAACCAGTTTATACCCCTGAGGGGCAAGAGCTCTACTTGCCAAAAAAAAATAGCCATGGACAACTAAAGAGGTAAGGGACAGCATTAAACTAAAAGAAAAAGCATACAAAATGCAAAAAATAGCAGAGATCCTGGCGAATGGAAAAGATACAAAGAACAGCAAAGGGTCACAAAACAGACAGTAAGAGCTATAAAAAGGGAGTATGAAAAGAAACTTGCAAGGGATATCAAAATCAACAGAACATTTTTTACAATTATATTAGGAAAAAGAGGGTAGTCAGGAGCAATGTTGGCCCCTTAAAAACTGAATGATAATAAGGAATCCTTATCATAATAAGGAATGGCGGACATGTTGAATAATTACTTTGCGTCAGTATTTACAGTAGAGGAAGAGGATAGCATGCCAGAAATCCCAAAGAAACTAAATCAGGGACAGGGACTCAATAAAATTAATGTAAGTAAAATATCAGTAATGAAGAAAATAATGGCACTAAAGAGTGACAAATCCCCAGGACCAGATGGTTTCCATCCCAGGATTTTAAAGGAAGTAGGTGAGCACATTGCAGATGTCCTAACTATAATCTTCCAAAGTTCTCTCGATTCAGGAACCATTCCTTTAGATTGAAAAATTGCACATGTCACTCTGCTAGTTAAAAATGACGAGAGAGCGAAACCAGTGAATTATAGACCAGTTAGCCCAACATCTGTTGTCAGGAAATTGCTAGAGTCTATAATTAAGGATAGGGTGACTGAACACCTTGAAAATTTTCAGTTGATCAGAGAGAGCCAGCATGGATTTGTGAAATGTAGGTCATGCCTGACAAACCTGATTGAATTTTTTGAGGAGGTGACAAAAGTAGTGGACAGGGGAATGTCTATGGATGTTATTTATGTGGACTTCCAGAAGACATTTGATAAAGTCCCACATAAGAGACTGTTAACTAAGGTAGAAGCCCATGGAATTGAGGGCAAATTATTGACCTGGTTAGGAAATTGGCTGAGCGGCAGGAGACAGGCAGTAGGGATAATGGGTAAATACTCAAATTGGCAGGATGTGACTAGCGGTATCCCACAGGGATCTGTGTTGGGGCCTCAACTATTCACAGTATTTATTAACGACTTAGATGATGGAATAGAAAGTCATATATTCAAATTTGCCGATGACACAAAAATAGGTGGAATTGTAGGCAGTGTAGATGGAAGCATAAAATTACGAAGGGATATCGACAGATTAAGTGAATGGACAAAACTGTGGCAAATGGATCTCAATGTAGGCAAATGTGAGGACCTAAAAAGGCTGGAATAAAGTACTTTCTAAATGGTGAAAAGCTAAAAACAGTGGAGGTCCAAAGAGACTTGGGGGTTCAGGTACATAGATCATTAAAATGTTATGAACAGATACAAAAAATAATCAAAAAGCCTAATAGGATGCTGACCTTTATATCTAGAGGACTAGAATACAAGGGGATAGAAGTTATGCTGCAGCTATACAAAGCCCTGGTTAGACCACACCTGGAGTACTGTGAGCAGTTCTGGGCACCACACCTGAGGGAGGACATATTGGCCTTGGAGGGAGTGCAGCGTAGGTTTACCAGAATGATACCCGGACTTCAAGGGTTAAGTTACGAGGAGCGATTACACAAATTAGGGTTGTGTTCCCTAGAATTTAGAATGTTAAGGGGTGATCTGATCGAAGTTTTCAAGATATTAAGGGGAACTGATAGGGTAGATAGAGAGAAACTATTTCCACTGGTTGGGGATTCTAGGACTAGGGGCATAGTCTAAAATTAGAGCCAGACCTTTCAGGAGTGAAATTAGGAAACAAAGGGTGGTAGAAGTTTGGAACTCTCTTCCGCAAACGGCAATCGATGCTAGATCAATTGTTAATTTTAAATCGGAGATTGATAGCTTTCTGTTAATCAAAGGTATTAAGGGATATGGGCCAAAGGCAGGTGTATGGAGTTAGGTCGCAGATCAGCCATGATCTAATTGAATGGCGGAACAAGCTCAAGGGGCGGAATGGCCCACTCCTGTTCCTATGATTCTATTCCCTCCTCTGCTGCAGAATTACACAGCATCTCGGTCAGGGACCATTCTTCCCATAGAAGTGAGGGTTACCACAGCATAAAGCTTTCACGCCACTGCTATGCCACCCAGGAGACATCTGCCACATCAGGCGGTCTGTAGTGCACATCTGTATCAGGGTGTGACAGACACTATTTTTAAGGGCAGAATATCCTGTGAAAAGGAGGCATCAGCTGACAGATCACACAGCGTGCAACAGGTGACAGGGTTCCTTTGAGCGCAAAGAGTTGCACAAGTTTTTACTCTCAATTAATGTTCAGGGAGTATCTGACCACAGTAACACCATTGTGTACGTCAGTGGCTGATCTCCAGCCAGATGCTGTGACGCCTTCATTACGCAGCGGTTCGTAGTGCCACATTACATGAGGAAGAAGAAACACTGGGGATGGCCGTTAGAACAGGGCTGGCCTCTCTATCCATGGCGGCTTCGGTTCGTCCCATGTTCGATAGACCCCAGAAGAAATGTATACAAAACTGAGGAGCACACTCACCCTTTATGTTGCTCCTGATAACAACACGTTTCCTCCTCGCTTGCAGCAGGGATGAGTGGACTATGTGACTGAATTTACTCAGTCGTTAACCTCCCTCCATGTAACCTGCGCCTGTGCATTTATAGGAGTTTGGCCTTCAGCCTCAACAGGATCACCTTCCTTGCTGCACCTCCCCCAGCTGGTCCAACCCCATCGTGACCCCCACTATCTTCCTGGACTGGGGGTCAATTTCATACGTAGGATGGACTCCCAGCGATATGTCCGCACTTCAGCAGGGGTCACCATGGCAGGAGAGGGAAATGAGTTGGTACTGCAATGGGGAGTCAGTATCGCAGGAGGGGGAAATGATATGGTGCTGCATTGGGGAGGATGAGCCCTGTTTGTTCTCTGAAAACAGTAGTGTTAGCACTGTGAGCTCCGGAGACTGGCTGTTACAATGAATGGATCATGATCTTGATTACTCCAGCAGCCAGAATCAAATTACACATTCCAGCCAAACTGCTGGGTGTGTCTTGTCCTCCAACAGTACCAATCAGAAATCTGGTCTTGTCCTCCAAGGGGACCATGCAGAAATTTGGTGTTGCAAATAGACACGATCGAAATGTATCAAAAGCCTTACTGAAATCCAAGTACCACCATATCCCTTTCGAACTCCTTTGTCACACACAGTTAGATTGACAAGGCCTCCCCTTCATGAACCTATATTGACTATGTTTCATGATTTTATTTCTGTCCAGATGCTCCATAATTAATATCTTTAATAAGGGATTCCATAACAGCACAGAAGGAGGCCATCTGGCCCATCATGCCTGTGCCGGCTCTTTGAAAGAGCTATCCAATTAGTCCCACTCCCCTGCTCTTGCCCCATAGCACTGCAAATTTTCCTGCTTCAAGTATTTATCCAATTCCCTTCTGAAAGTTACTATTGAATTTGCTTTCAGACAGTGCATTCCAGATCATATTAACTCGCTGCGTAAAAAAAACTCACCTCATTTTGCCACTGGTTCTTTTGTCAATTACCTTAAATCTGTGTTCTCTGGTGACCAACCCTTCTGCCAGTGCAAACAGTTTCTCATTATTTACTCTATCAAAACCCTTCATGCTTTTGAACACCTCTATTAAATCTCCTCTTAACTTTCTCTGCTCTAAGGAGAATAACCCCAGCTTCTCCACATAACTGAAGTCCCTCATCCTGGGGAGGTGCCAGCAAATCAAATTTAAAGGGATGTGTGACTTCAAGGTAAGTGGCTGCATATGGGGCCAAATATCAGCTCCAAGTCTGCTAGTCCAAAGCGCAGGTAAACTAGTGCCTCATTGTGCAATATAAGCTCCACCCTCTATTCTGAATAGGCACTGGGCAAAGAGATATCTTGCTCAGAGATTGACTGCAGCACAGACGGTTTGGGTGAATGGCTGTTTCCATGTTGTAGCTTCTATGTATGTATAGCACACTTGGCTGGAGAGCACAGGAGAGTACTGCAATACACCAAAACAGAGAAAGGTGTGATGGTGAACAGAAAGTTGCTCGTTGCTGACAATGGCCAAGGAGCTGTGTGTTTGCGAAAGTCAATCACCGTTGCCAGTAAGTACCTGGTGATGGAACCTTCCCATTGCAGCTTGAGCTCGGTGACAATCTCTCTGTCTTCGGAAAAACAAATGGGACCGAGAATGAAATACTGGACTGCGGAGGTGGCTTTATGAGGACATGCTGTGGTGCCTTCATGAAGGTAGTTCCTGGGAAATCTGAAAGTGTGCTGGTCTGGGTAAACAAATATATTAAATACATCAGTAATACATTCCCAGCTGTTCATCACCCTGGAGATAGACGCTACAACAGGACGTACTGACATTGCAAAACTAATAAAGGTTTCGAGGCGGGGTATCAGTTGGTTCTTCAGTAGCTCCAAGGAATAGCCCTGGCTGATGGCAGTATTCTAATAGCCACATGTGTGCAGTCAATAAACCAAAAGGGTTGATGAGGGCAATGCGGTTGATGTTGTGTATATGGACTTTCATAAGGCAATTGACAAAGTGCCACAAAATAGACTGGATAGCAAAATTAAAGCCCATGGGCTTAAAGGTACAGTGGCAGTGTGGATACAAAATTGGCTAAGGGACAGAAAACAGAGAATAGTGGTGAACAGTTGTTTATCAGACTAGAGGGAGGTATACAGTAGTATTCCTCAGGGGTTGATATTGGGACCACTGCTTTTTTTAATATATATTAATGACCGGGACTTGCGTATAAAGGGCATAATTTCAAAGTCTGCAGATGGCACAAAACTCAGAAATGTAGTAAACAGTGAGGAGGATTGTAACAGACTTCAAGAGGACAGAGACGGACTGGTGAAATGGCCAGATACATGGCAGATGAAATTTCGATTCGATCCGTATGCTCTTTGAAGAGTTTTTCAATTAGTCCCACTGCCCTGCTCTTTCCCCATAGCCCTGCAAGTTTCTTCACTTCAAGTATTTTTAAATTCATTCATGGGATGTGGGCGTTGCTGGCCAGGCCGGCATTTATTGCTGGGATGGTTTGTGGAATGGACTGCACGAGGGCTTGAGATTGGTGAAGTGTAAGCGGAAAAAGCAAATCTCCCTGAACATGCTAACGTAACTCTGGGAGGGCCTGGAGACCCTCCACCTTGGGTAGGATCTGGTCCCCTCCAATGCCTCTGCGTATTCTTATGGAACCCCCTCCTTATCCTCTAGCTCTGAAAGTAAAAGTAATTCTCAGAGGAATGTCCATCCTAGCAGTACAGGGTGGTGAATTGAGAGCTGAGCTTTCAATTGTGGGAGGGGGAAAGTGAAAGAAGTTAAACAATCTAAAAATGCGAGAATTTGTGCAAAATTGACAATGGAGACGTTGCACCAAACTAAATGAAACCGAAGCAAAAAAGACCAGTGAAGTACCAGCTCACACTCACTCCCAATCCCGCTAAGGCCTGTCAAAGGCCAAGAAGTGAGTTTGCTTCAAACCCATGTGAAAGGTGTGTGTAGCTGTATTTCTGGGACAGAGCACACAAACTGACATCAGTAATACATTACCATCACCGAATCCCCCACCATCAACATCCTGGGGGTCACCATTGACCAGAAACTTAACTGGACCAGCCACATAAATACTGTGGCAACAAGAGCAGGTCAGAGGCTAGGTATTCTGCGGCGAGCGTCTCACCTCCTGACTCCCCAAAGCCTTTCTACCATCGACAAGGCACAAGTAAGGAGTGTGATGGAATACTCTCCACTTGCCTGGATGGGTGCAGCTCCAACAACACTCAAGAAGCTCGACACCATCCAGGACAAAGCAGCCCACTTGATTGGCACCCCATCCACTACCTTAAACATTCACTCTCTCCACCACCAGCGCACCGTGGCTGCAGTGTGTACCATCTACAAGATGCACTGCAGCAACTCACCAAGGCTTCTTCGGCAGCACCTCCCAAACCCGCGACCTCTTCCACCTAGAAGGACAAGGGCAGCAGGCGCATGGGAACACCACCACCTCCAAGTTCCCCTCTAAGTCACACATCATCCTGACTTAGAAGTATATCGCTGATCCTTCATCGTCGCTGGGTCAAAATCCTGGAACTCCCCCCTAACAGCACTGTGGGAGTACCTTCACCACAGGGACTGCAGCGGTTCAAGGCGGCGGCTCACCACCACCTTCTCAAGGGCAACTAGGGATGGGCAATAAATGCTGGCCTTGCCAGAGACACCCACATCCCATAAAAACAAATTAAAAAAAACTGCAGGTTGGAAGTCTTAACTGCATGGCCTTAATGAGGCTAGTGTATGGCAGCAGCGTGAGCAACCCTGAGACCCTGAGCCAGGCCAGAGAGAAGCAGGGAGTGTGATCCCAGTGCACACTCGGTGCAAAACTTTCTCCTCGCATTTCTTGACCCCCGCCCCCCTCACGGTGGATACACACGTGCACCAGAAACACAGAGCAGCAGAAAGTTTACCTTTAGAATCCATCTACCGTTCCTTAAACCATCGCCTTAACTAGTCCAGAAGTTTTTTAACTGCTGGTTATTTGTCACTTGGCAATATTGCTTAGTGTAACCAGAAAATGTTATAACAAGACATCATTTATGAATAGTCTGAGCAGCAGGGACGATAAAGGTTCCTTATGGAACTCCTTCAATCATTGCACCCTCCCTCTGCTTCCTACTGCCAAGCTAGTTTTCAATCCAGCTCACCTACTGTCAGCCTTAACTGTTTTAAAAAAGTCTCACATGTAGAACTTCACCAAATGCTTTCTGAAAATCCAAGTCAATTCTATCCTCGCTGGGTCTGTTATTCCTTGAAGAAATCGAAGTAGATTAATGAATTCTGGCAACCTGCTTCTAAATCCATGCTGACATCTCCTGATGACCTCTGTGTTCTTTGTGTGATTATTGACAACATCCCACCACTGGTCCCAATGTTTTGCCCACTACAGATGTTGGGGTAACCTGGCAATGTCCGTGTTCATATCTTTCCTTTTTGTGAACGCTGGAGGAACATTTGCTACCGTTTAGTGCTCAGCTAGAGTTCCAGGGCTCATGGAGCCTTGCTTAATTCTTTCATTTTCTCAAGGATTCTACCGTATCTCAGTGGATTTGTACACCTTCAGGAGCAGATTTTACAAATTAGCCGCGGTGCACAGCTTTGTGCGTTGGGGAGGTCATTCGTTTTCATTTTCATTCATTTTCGAATGCTAATTGATAAAATATACCCCAGAGTTTCCTGACCTAAAGGAACTGAGGCTGAACTTGGTCAAAGTCTTTGTGAAAACTGATGTTTAATATATTTCCAGCTTCTTGCTCTCTCTTCCACCCTCCAAATATCGCCATAGAATTTAAAAAATTGACATGAAGTCAAACATTTATCAGTTCTATCGCAAAGTATTGAGGTTTTAGAAAAGGAAAATAAATCCGAATTAGCAGAGAGCTCCGCAGAGTGAGTCTTACCGGACAGCTAGATGGAATGACAGCGTCATGGGAGAGGCTGAACTGTGGTAATGGCCCACCTTCCTGTTTCCCTGTAAAAGGAGAATTTCAGTGAGTGAATTATACCCAAAGTATCTGAACACATGGTTGGAGGGAGGGAACAAGCAAGCGTCTTCTGTGTCACACACAGAGAAACTATCTATATACAGTTTAATCATACACAGAAGCAATTAAAAAATGCAACACTCTCATAATAACGGCTTCAGCATCACAAAAGCTACCTTGCGCCATCTGAAAGCGGCAAAACTGTTTATAATGGGCAGTCAAACTAGCCTCTGGCTCCTCAGGCTGTTCCTGCAACTGAGAACAAGTCCGTAAAGATGCTGGATGCAGGGAATGAACAAATCTGGACCAGCAGGGAATGAAGGAGTCTGGACCAGCAGGGAATGATGGAGCCTGGACCAGCAGGGAATGAGGGAATCTGGACCAGCAGGGAATGAAGGAGTCTGGACCAGCAGGGAATGAGGGAGTCTGGACCAGCAGGGAATGAAGGAGTCTGGACCAGCAGGGAATGATGGAGCCTGGACCAGCAGGGAATGAGGGAATCTGGACCAGCAGGGAATGAAGGAGTCTGGACCAGCAGGGAATGAGGGAGTCTGGACCAGCAGGGAATGAACAAATCTGGACCAGCAGGGAATGAGGGAGTCTGGACCAGCAGGGAATGAACAAATCTGGACCAGCAGGGAATGAAGGAGTCTGGACCAGCAGAGAATGAAGGAGTCTGGATCAGCAGGGAATGAAGGAGTCTGGACCAGCAGGGAATGAGGGAGTCTGGACCAGCAGCGAATGAAGGAGTCTGGACCAGCAGGGAATGAAGGAGTCTGGACCAGCAGGGAATGAGGGAGTCTGGACCAGCAGGGAATGAGGGAGTCTGGACCAGCAGGGAATGAAGGAGTCTGGACCAGCAGGGAATGATGGAGTCTGGACCAGCAGGGAATGATGGAGTCTGGACCAGCAGGGAATGAAGGAGTCTGGACCAGCAGGGAATGAAGGAGTCTGGACCAGCAGGGAATGAAGGAGTCTGGACCAGCAGGGAATGAGGGAGTCTGGACCAGCAGGGAATGAAGGAGTCTGGACCAGCAGGGAATGAGGGAGTCTGGACCAGCAGGGAATGAAGGAGTCTGGACCAGCAGGGAATGAGGGAGTCTGGACCAGCAGGGAATGAAGGAGTCTGGACCAGCAGGGAATGAGGGAGTCTGGACCAGCAGGGAATGAGGGAGTCTGGACCAGCAGGGAATGAACAAATCTGGACCAGCAGGGAATGAAGGAGTCTGGACCAGCAGGGAATGAGGGAGTCTGGACCAGCAGGGAATGAACAAATCTGGACCAGCAGGGAATGAAGGAGTCTGGACCAACAGGGAATGAACAAATCTGGACCAGCAGGGAATGAGGGAGTCTGGACCAGCAGGGAATGAACAAATCTGGACCAGCAGGGAATGAGGGAGTCTGGACCAGCAGAGAATGAAGGAGTCTGGACCAGCAGGGAATGAAGGAGTCTGGACCAGCAGGGAATGAAGGAGTCTGGACCAGCAGGGAATGAAGGAGTCTGGACCAGCAGAGAATTAACAAATCTGGACCAACAGGGAATGAACAAATCTGGACCAGCAGGGAATGAGGGAGTCTGGACCAGCAGGGAATGAACAAATCTGGACCAGCAGGGAATGAAGGAGTCTGGACCAGCAGAGAATGAAGGAGTCTGGACCAGCAGGGAATGAAGGAGTCTGGACCAGCAGGGAATGAAGGAGTCTGGACCAGCAGGGAATGAAGGAGTCTGGACCAGCAGAGAATTAACAAATCTGAACCAGCAGGGAATGAGGGAGTCTGGACCAGCAGGGAATGAAGGAGTCTGGATCAGCAGGGAATGAAGGAGTCTGGACCAGCAGCGAATGAAGGAGTCTGGACCAGCAGGGAATGAAGGAGTCTGGACCAGCAGGGAATGAAGGAGTCTGGACCAGCAGGGAATGAATGAGCTTGGACCAGCAGGGAATGAGGGAGTCTGGACCAGCAGGGAATGAGGGAGTCTGGACCAGCAGGGAATGAACAAATCTGGACCAGCAGGGAATGAAGGAGTCTGGACCAGCAGGGAATGATGGAGTCTGGACCAGCAGGGAATGAGGGAGTCTGGACCAGCAGGGAATGAAGAAGTCTGGACCAGCAGGGAATGATGGAGTCTGGACCAGCAGGGAATGAGGGAGTCTGGACCAGCAGGGAATGAGGGAGTCTGGACCAGCAGGGAATGAGGGAGTCTGGACCAGCAGGGAATGAGGGAGTCTGGACCAGCAGGAAATGAAGGAGACTGGACCAGCAGGGAATGATGGAGTCTGGACCAGCAGGGAATGAGGGAGTCTGGACCAGCAGGGAATGAGGGAGTCTGGACCAGCAGGGAATGAGGGAGTCTGGACCAGCAGGGAATGAGGGAGTCTGGACCAGCAGGGAATGAGGGAGTCTGGACCAGCAGGGAATGAGGGAGTCTGGACCAGCAGGGAATGAGGGAGTCTGGACCAGCAGGGAATGAGGGAGTCTGGACTAGCAGCGGGTGGGGTGGGGAGGAGGAGGGGGTGGTTATAGCTAATAACGTGGAAGAATGCACCAAAATACAAGAAGAATCATAGAGCCATAGAATCTTACAGCACAAAAGACCGTTCGGCCCGTCGTGCCTGCAGGGGTTTGGTAAGGCTCTCCAATTAGTCCCACTCCCTCGCTCTTTCTCATAGCCCTGCAAATTTTTCCCCTTCAAGTATTTGTCCAATTCTCTTTTGAAAGTTACTATTGAATCTGCTTCCACCACCCTATCAGGCAGTGCATTCCCGATCATAACAATTCAGTGTAAAAAAATTCTCCTCATCTCGCCTTTGGTTCTTTTGCCAACTACCTTAAATCTGTTCTCTCTGGTTTATGCCCCTCCTGCCCGTGGAAACACATTTTCCTAATTTACTCTATCATAACCAATCTTGATTTTGAACACCTCTATTAAATATCCTCTTAGCCTTACCTGTTCTAAGGAGAACAACCCCAGCTTCTCTAGTCGCTCCACGTTACTGAAGTCCCCCATCCCTGGAACCATTCTAGTAAATCTCGTCTGCACCCTCTCTAAGGCCTTGACATCCTTCCTGAAGTGTGGTGCCCAGAATTGGACACAATATTCCAGCTGAGGCCTAACCAGTGATTTATAAAGGTTCAGCGTAACTTCCTTGCTTTTGTACTCTATTCCTTTATTAATGAAGGTCATGATGTGGAGATGCCGGCGTTGGACTGGGGTGGACAAAAATGAGAAGTCGCACAACACCAGGTTATAGTCCAACAGATTTATTTAATTTTACAAGCTTTCGAAGCAGTTCGCTCCTTCGTCAGGTAAGTTAGCAATGAGAGAATCTCCCAGAATTCACAATTTAAACCCAGACAAAATCTATTCACATTATTCCCTACAACAAAGAGCATAGCCAAGACAATGAGATGTGTCCCAGGGGGTCCCAGGGGGTCCAACACAAGAACACAAATTGACAGGATATGCAGCCAGCAGGTGGTTTGACACGTTGGACCCCCTGGGACACATCTCATTGTCTTGGCTATGCTCTTTGTTGTAGGGAATAATGTGAATAGATTTTGTCTGGGTTTAAATTGTGAATTCTGGGAGATTCTCTCATTGCTAACTTACCTGACGAAGGAGCGAACTGCTTCGAAAGCTTGTAAAATTAAATAAATCTGTTGGACTATAACCTGGTGTTGTGCGACTTCTCATTTTTATTAATGAAGCCAAAGATCCCATTTGCTTTCTTAACAGGCTTCTCAACTTGTCCTGCCACCTTCAAAGATTTCTGTACGTACACCCCCAGGTCTCTCTGTTCTTGCACCCCCTTTAAAATTGTACCATTTAGTTTAGAAACATAGGAATAGGAGTAGGCCATTGAGCCCCTTGAGCCTGTTCCACCATTAAATGAGATCATGGCTGAAATGCGACCTAACTCCATATACCCACCTTGCCCCATATCTCTTAATACCTTTGGTTAACAAAAATCTATCAATCTCAGATTTAAAATTAACAACTGATCTCGCGGTCTTAGTGATGGCCCGGATATGTGGTCAGAAGCTCATCTCGGGGTCAAATATGACACCAAGGTTGCGAACAGTCTGGTTCAGCCTCAGATAGTTGCCAGGGAGAGGGATGGAGTTGGTGGCAGGGCCCGAAGACAATGGCTTCGGCCTTCCCAATATTTAGTTGGAGGAAATTCTGCTCATCCAGTACTGGATGTCGGACAAACAATCTAACAATTTAGAGACCGTGGAGGGGTCGAGAGAAGAGGTGGTGAGGTAGAGCTGGGTGTCGCCAGCGTACATGTGGAAACTGACGCTGTGTTTTCGGATGATGCCGCCAAGGGGCAGCATGTAGATGAGAAATAGGAGGGGCCAAGGATAGATCCTTGGGGGACACAAGAGGTAACATTGTGGGAGCGGGAAGGGAAGCCATTGCAGGTGATTCTCTGGTTCCGATTAGATACATAAGACTGGAACCAGGCGAAGGCAGTCCCACCCAGCTGGACGACGGTGGAGAGGCGTTGGAGGAGGATGGTGTGGTCAACTGTGTCAAAGGCTGCAGACAGGTCGCGAAGGACGAGGAGGGATAGTTTACCTTTGGCATAGTCACATAGGATGCCATTCAGTACTGTGCAGGGGCAGAAACCTGATTGGAGGGATTCAAACTTGGGGTTCCGGGAAAGACGGGCTCGGATTTGGGAGGCGACAGCACGTTCAAGGACTTTGGAGAGGAAAGGGAGGTTGGAGATGGGGAGGTAGTTTTCAAGGACGGAGGGGTCAAGAGTTGTTTTCTTGAGGAGAGGGGTGATGGCAGCAGATTTGAAGAGGCGGGCGACAGTACCTGAGGAGAGAGAACCGTTAACAATATTAGCTAACATGGGAAGGGAAGTTGGGTGGTCAGCGGTTTAGTGGGAATAGGGTCGAGGGAGCAGGAGGTGGATCTCATGGACATGATAAGCTCGAAGAGGGCATGAGGGGACACAGGAGAGAAACTATAGAAATATTCAGGCCATCGAGTCTGTGCCGGCTCTTTCGAAGAGCAATCCAGTTAGTCCCACTCCCTCGCTCTTTCCCCATAGCCCTGCAATTTTTTCTCCTTTAAGTATTTATCCAATTCCCTTTTTAAAGCTACAATTGAATCTGTATCCACCACCCTATCAGGCAGTGCATTCCAAATTGTAACCACTCGTTGCATAAAAAAGTTTTTCCTCATGTCACCTCTGGTTCTTTTGCCAATCACCTTCAATCTGTGCCCTCTCGTTATCGACCCTTCAGCCATTGGAAACAGTTTCTCTTTATTTACTCTATTTAAATCCTTCATAATTCTAAATACCGCTATCAAATCCCCTCTTAGCCTTCTCTGCTCTAAGGAGAACAACCCCAGCTTCTCCAGTCTATCCACTTAACTGTATTCCCTCATCCCTGGAACCAATCTAGTAAATCTTGTAATGTATTATCACATGGTTTGGTCTGAGCATGCTCAGTTCGCTCTGGCCTAGTAAAGCAAGCACATGGACTAGCAATTCATCGTGTCTCTGTCCTTCATTCGTTCTACTACCCACGTATATTACATTTTGGCGACGAGGATGGGATCCCAAAGCCATTTTTAGAGATCATGGAAGGACAAAGTGTTCAACCTTTGAGTGGACAAGTTTAAGGTGAATTTGTGACACCTAAACTGAATTTTTGCAATATTTTACCCTTAGCATCGCAAAAATTCAGTTTAGATGTCACAAATTCACTTGAAGGTTGAACACTGTGTCAGAATTGACTGCGCTTCGCCTTCGCGTGTATGTATACACAGCAACAGTGGCGTTGATTCGCAAAGGTACACAGGTAGCGTGCTGAGTCACTGACGGGATCGGGACAATCATGGCCGCGCCTACGGAATTCATCGGAAGCCTCGGCATGTATGACTGAGCTCACGAACCATTCAGTTCTTACACTGAGCGGATGGAGATGTTTTTTAGGGCCAATAACATTATTGAGACTGAAGGTGCAGATGAGAATGTTCAAGCTCAAAATAAAGTAATTCGTGAATGGAAGAAAGCAATTTTTCTAACGGAGATCGGGCCAGATGTCTACAGAACGTTGACAAACCTACTCGCGCCAAGGAAAGCGAAGGATGCGTCGTTTGAAGACATTGTCGAGAAACTCGAGGACCATTTCGACCCAAAGCCATTAGAAACAGCAGAGAGCTGTAAGTTTGGTAACAGAAACCAAAAACAAAGGGAAACCATCAGTGAGTACATTGTAGCTCTTAAGAACCTGTCTTTGCATTGTAACTTCGGCACATTTTTGGATCATGCGTTGCGAGATAAGTTTGTGGGTGGACTGGTGGAAGAGTGCACACAGTCCAAGTTACTGAACACTCCGAACCTAAAGTTTGACATAGCATGCAAAATTGCCCTATCTATGGAGATGGTGTCTAAGAATGCTAGGGAGTTCCGTCCAACTCAAGTGACTAGTGCAGCTGAGGTCTAGAGTCACAAAGCCACCACCAAATCTAAAACTGTGAGACCAAGTCAAAAGCATATCAGTGAGAGCAGTTCAGTGAATTGTTATCGCTGCAATGGAAATCACTCACCACAGTCCTAGTGGCAATGCAAAGCAGCGACAACAAAAGGGAGGCGTTCACAATATTGAAATGAACACACCTGATGCATCTACAGTATCTATGCCACTAGCGGCAACGCTAGCAGTCGTGAGAAAGACTTCCGTACAAAATCTTTGATCAACGAGCAATATATTGATATGTGTATCGACACAGCGGCAGACTGCTCTATCATGAGTAAGGACACAGAATAAGTTTAATAAAGTACCACTTACAAAGAGTACCGTTGAGTTAAAAACCTACTCCGGAGAAATCCTGGAGACATGTGGACAAATGGAATGTACAGTTCAACACAATGGCCAGTCAGTAAAGCTGCCTATTATTGTAGCGAGCTACAACAACAGGCCAACTGTCATGGGCAAAGACTGGTTGAGAAAGTTAAAACTAGACTGGAAAAACGTCTTCCGTGTAGATGCTTCAAAGAAGCGACTCGACGCAATGCTGAACAAGTACGAAAGCATGTTCACAGACAGTTATGAGGGCATCACTGGGTATGACACGCATATCCGCATCAAGTCCAACGGGAAGCCTGTCTATTGTAAGAATATGCGTTGAAAAGTCAGGTGGAGGAAGAGCTAGCGAAGCTCAGAGAGAACGGAGTGCTAGTAAAAACTGACAAAAGTGAATGGGCTACCCCGATTGTGGTAGTGCCCAAAGCAGACAAAACTGTACGCTCGTGCGGTGACTACAAAGTTACTATCAACCAATCAGTTGACAATGAGCAGTACCCGTTCCTACATCGCAAGATTTGTATGCAGCACTCTCTGGGTCAAAGGTTTTCTCTCAGCTTGACCTGTCACACATGATTGAATATCGCACTTCAAAGCAAAACGCAATCGCAGATGCCTTGTCCAGGTTGCCACATGAGGACTCGTGTGTTGGGAGTGAAGGTGCGATTTTCACGCTAGGTGCAGTTGACAAAGACTTTCCAGTGAATGCAACTGAGATTACAGATGAGACTCAAAAGAACTCAGTACTGAAAAGAGTGTATGAAAACACTTTGAATGGATGGACTGATCAGTGTCTGGACACAGAATTGAAACCATTCTATAACCGTAGTACTGAATTGTCTTGTGAGCAAGGTTGTATCAAGTGGGGAAACAGAGTGGTGGTACCTACTTCTTTGAGAGATAGAATTCTGGCCGAACTTCATACTGAACATCCAGGGATTGTCAGTATGAAATCAATTGCAAGAAGCTTTGATAACTGGCCTGGATTGGACAGTGATCTTGAATCGCTTGTCAGCAAATTCAGCCTTTGCCAAAATTGCAGAAACAAACCACCCAAAACTCCACTGCAACCCTGGTCATGGCCAAGTAGACTTTTTCAGAGAGTGCACGTAGACTTCTGTGAGAAAGCAAATGATTATTTCCTGGTACTTGTAGATAGTCACTCAAAGTGGATTGAAGTGAAACACATGGGTTCAAATACTACAACTGAACGTACCATAGATGAGTTAAGGTCTATCTTCGCATGTCATGGCTTACCTGAAGAGCTTGTTTCTGACAGTGGCCCTCAGTTCCGTTCTGCTCTATTCCAATGAAATGGAACAGTATCAAACACACTCTCGTTCCACCATATCATTCAGCTTCAAACGCAGCAGCCGAAAGGTCAGTCAGAATAATGAAAGAAGCTCTCAAAAAGCAAGGGTTGCAGGGTTGTTCGGGACTCAGCATGAAGCAACGTTTGGCAAATTTCTTGCTGAAGTACAGAATTACTCCACACACTACAACTGACATACTCCAGCAGAACTCTTGATGAAGAGGAGATTGAGAACACGATTATTCAACCGAATTTGGCCTCAAGAGTTGAACAGAAACAGTTGAGTCAGAAGCGTTATTATGACACCAATCAGAAAGAACGCAGTTTCAAACAAAACGAGTGTGTTTGTGTTCTCAGTCCCCCTGGCAAGTCGAGTTCACACAAGTGGGATGTAGGAACCATAGTAGAGGTTGGTGGAACCAAGAGATATTTGGTTGAAATTAGTGACAAAATCCAAAGTGTTCACACTGATCAAATGATCTCTGCTAGAGATGAACCAAGACATGATCTTGAACTACTTGATCATGAACACATACATGAGTTTGACTCAGTTCAGACTTCAGTAACTGAAGTACCAGGTTCAAACAAGTCTGAGATAGAAACAGGATCATCTTTGAGTTCGGAACCACAACAAAACAGCTTGAAAATTGGTTCAACACCAAAACCTTTTGTAAGGAGATCAGGAAGGCTCGGCAAACCTGTTATTAAACTGGATTTGTAGTTCATTTAAAAGTAAAAAGCCAGGAGTCTCTCCAAAGACTTCACATCCTTCCTAAAGTGTGGTGCTCAGAATTGGACACAATACTCCGGCTGGGGCCAAACTAGTGCTTTATATAGGTTTAGCATAACATCCTGGCTTTTGTACTCCATGCCTCTAATTATAATTGAATTTCCTCACCTGAGGAAGGAGCGATAGCTCCGAAAGCTTGTGATTTCAAATAAAACTGTTGGACTATAACCTGGTGTTGTGCGACCTCTCTAATTATAAAGCCCAGGATCCCATACGCTTTATTAATTGTTTTGTTAACCTGTCCTGCCACTTCCAGATATTTGTGCACAAGTACCCCCAGGTCTCTCTGTTCTTACACCCCTTTAGAATTGTACCATTTAACTTGTATTGTCTCTCCTCATTCTTCCTACCTACCAAAATGTATCACTTCACACTTTTCTGCATTGAATTTCATCTGCCATCTGTCCGCTCATTCCATCAGTCTGTCTTTGTCCTCTTGGAATCTATTACTATCTTCCTCACTGTTTATGACACTTCCAAGTTTCATGTCATCTGCAAATTTCGAAATTGTGCCCTGTACCCCCAAGTCCAAGTCATTAATGTATATCAAAAACAGCAGTGGTCCTAAAACTGAACCTTGGGGAACGCCACTGTATACCTCCCTCCAGTCCGAAAAACAGCCATTCACCACAACTCTGTTTCCAATCTCTTAACCATGCTGCTACTTCCCCTTTTATCCCATGGGCTTCAATTTTGCTAACAGGCCTAGCATGTGGCACTTTGTCAAACGCCTTTTGAAAGTCCTTATACACAACATCATCTGCACTGCCCTCATCCTCTGTTACCTCATCAAAAACTCAATCAAGTTAGTCAAACACGATTCGCCCTTAACAAATCTGTGCTGGCTCTCCTTTATTAGTCCATGCTTGTCCAAGTGGCTGTTAATTTTCTCCCGAATTATTGTTTCTAATAGCTTCCTCACCACTGACGTTAAACTGACTGACCTGTAATTGCGAGGTTTATACTTCTCCGCTTTTTTGAACAAGGGTGTAACATTTGTAATCCTCCAGTCCTTTGGCACAACCCCTGTATCTAAGGAGGATTGGATTATTGTGGCCAGCACCTCCACAATTTCTACCCTTACTTCCCTCAGCAACCTAGGATGCATCCCATCCGGACTGGGTGACTTATCCACTTTAACTACCGCTAGCCTTTCTAGTACCTCCTCTTTATCTCTTTTTCTCTCATCCAGTATCCCAGCAACCTCCTCGTTTAACATAGCTTTGGCAAAGTCCTCTTCCTTGGTAAACACCAATACAAAATACTAATTTGTAGTCCATGTCGGAACCAATGATATAGGTAAAGAAAGTGCTGAGGTCCTTCAGGCGGAGTTTCAGGAGCTAGGGAAAAGATAAAAAAACCAAGACCTCAAAGGTAGTAATCTCAGGATTACTCCCAGTGCCACGTGCTAGTGAATATAGAAATAGGAAGATAGTGCAGGTAAATGCGTGGCTGGAGAAGTGGTGCAGGAGCGAGTGTTTCAGATTCTTGGGGCATTGGGACCGGTTCTGGGGGAAGGGGCACCTGTATAAGATGAACAGGTTGCACCTGAACAAAGCCGGGAACCAAATGTTCTCACCGAGAGGTTGACTAGTACTGTTGGGGAGGGTTTAAACTAATTTGGCAGGGGGAGAGGAACCAGAAAACAACAGAAATGAGCAAAAATTAGATCAGAGGACAGAGAGATATAAACAGCAGTAAAATTAGAAACATCCCAAAAATTGCAGGAGCCAGATTGAGGAAATTAGCAAAAGTGAGGAAGCAGGTATTAAATTGTTTGTCCGTCAACGTCTGTAGTGAACTGCCGGCACAAAGTGCCACATGGGATTATGACGTCGTTACATTAACAGAGACATGGCTCAAACAAGGCCAGGAATGAGTTCTTAATATTGCTGGTTAGCAAGTATTCAGGAATGATTGAGAAGGAAAAAGAGGAGGGGGCGGGGCAGTATTGATTAAGGATGTTACAGTTCTAAATAGAAAGGATTTACTAGATGGTTGTGGGACTGAACCTATTTGGCTTGAGTTGAGGAACAGAGGGGGAGCTGTTACATTGCTGGGAGATTTTTATAGAGCTCCAAACAGTGAGAGGGAAATAGATGAGCAAATTTGTCAGCAAATTTCAAAGGCACGTAGCAAAAATACAGTAGTAATATTAGGAGACTTTAATTACCCTAATACAGACTGGGGAAAACATAGTGCTAAGGGTAGGGAAGAAGAGGAATTTCTGATAAGTGTGCAAGAGAACTTTCTCGATCAATGTTACCAGCCCAACAAGGAAGGAAGCAGTGTTGGATATGGTTCTGGGAAATGAAGTAGGGTAAGTGGAGGGTGTTACAGTAGGAGATCATCGAGCTAACAGAGACCACAACATCATTCAGTTTAGAGTAATTATGGAAAGAGACCAGAAAATATCAAAAGTAAAAATGCTCAACTGGGGAAGAGCTAATTTTCTGTGATTGCAGGGTAAAGCAGTAACAGAGCAATGGAGGGCATTCAGGGAAGAGATAGTTCAGGTACAAACTAGGCAGATTCCTTTGAAGGGAAAGGGTAGAGCATTCAAAGCTAATGCATCCTGGATGACAAAGGAAATAAAAGTTAAATTAAAACAGAAAAAAGAGGCTTATGATAAATGTCAGGAGCAAAATTCAGTTAATCACCAGGAAGATTATGGAAAGTACAGGAGGGAATTGAAAAAGATAATACAGGAGGCAAAAAGAGGTTACAAGAAAAGATTAGCAGGTAACATTAAACTGAACCCTAAAACATTTTATAAAGATATAAAGTGTAAGCGGTTAGCGAGGGAAAAAGTTGGGCCTATTGAGGAACCAAAGGGGAATCTTTATGTAGAGGCAGAGGACATGGCTAATGTATTAAATGAGTACTTTGCATCGGTCTTCACAAAGGAAGCGGATGATGTGAAGATTACACTAAAAAGAGAGGGAAGTTATGGACAGGAGGACTGCAAAGTCCTCCTCACCAACATCTGGGGACTTGTGCAAAAATTGGGAGAGCTGTCCCACAGACTAGTCAAGCAACAGCCTGACAGTCATAATCACAGAATCATACCTTTCAGCCAATGTCCCAAACTCCTCCATCACCATCCCTGGGTATGTCCTGTCCCACCGGCAGGACAGACCCACCAGGGGTGGCGGCACAGTGGTATACAGTCGGGAGGGAGTGGCCCTGGGAGTCCTCAACATTGACTCTGGACCCCATGAAGTCTCATGGCTTCAGGTCAAGCATGGGCAAGGAAACCTCCTGCTGATTACCACCTACTGCCCTCCCTCTGCTGATGAATCAGTACTCCTCCATGTAGAACACCACTTGGAAGAAGCACTGAGAGTAGCAAGGGCACAGAATGTACTCTGGGTGGGGGACTTCAATGTCCATCACCAAGAGTGGCTCGGTAGCACCACTACTGACCGAGCTGGCCTAGTCCTGAAGGACATAGCTGCCAGACTGGGCCTGCGACAGGTGGTGAGAGAACCAACACGAGGGAAAAACTTACTTGACCTCGTCCTCACCAATCTACCTGTCGCAGATGCATCTGTCCATGACAGTATTGATAGCAGTGACCACCGCACAGTCATTGTGGAGACGAAGTCCCGTCTTCACACTGAGGACACCCTCCATCGTGTTGTGTGGCACTACCACCGTGCTAAATGGAATAGATTCAGAACAGATCTAACAGCTCAAAACTGGGCATCCATGAGGCGCTGTGGCCATCAGCAACAGCAGAATTGTATTCCACCACAATCTGTAACCTCATGGCCCGGCATATCCCTCACTCTACCATTACCATCAAGCCAGGGGACCAACCCTGGTTCAATAAGGAGTGTAGAAGAGCATGCCAAGAGCAGCACCAGGCGTACCTAAAAATGAGGTGCCAACCTGGGGAAGCTGCAACACAGGACTACATGCATGCTAAACAGCGGAAGCAGCATGCTATAGACAGAGCTAAGCGATCCCACAATCAACGGATCAGATCAAAGCTCTGCAGTCCTGCCACATCCAGTCGTGAATGGTGGTGAACCATTAAACAACTAACGGGAGGAGAGGCTCCACGAATATCCCCATCCTCAATGATGGTGGAGCCCAGCACGTGAGTGCAAAAGACAAGGCTGAAGCGTTTGCAACCATCTTCAGCCAGAAGTGCCGAGTGGATGATCCATATCGGCCTCCTCCTGAGGTCCCCACTATCACAGAAGCCAGTCTTCAGCCAATTCGATTCACTCCACGTGATATCAAGAAACAGCTGAGCGCACTGGATACAGCAAAGGCTATGGGCCCTGACAACATCCCGGCTATCGTGCTGAAGACTTGTGCTCCAGAACTAGCTGCGCCTCTAGCCAAGCTGTTCCAGTACAGCTACAACACTGGCATCTATCCAACAATGTGGAAAATTGCCCAGGTATGTCCTGTCCACAAAAAGCAGGACAAATCCAATCCGGCCAAATACCGCCCCATCAGTCTACTCTCAATCATCAGCAAAGTGATGGAAAGTGTCATCGACAGTGCTATCAAGCGGCACTTACTCACCAATAACCTGCTCACTGATGCCCAGTTTGGGTTCCGCCAAGACCACCCGGCTCCCGACCTCATTACAGCCTTGGTCCAAACATGGACAAAAGAGCTGAATTCCAGAGGTGAGGTGAGAGTGACTGCCCTTGACATCAAGGCAGCATTTGACCGAGTGTGGCATGAAGGAGCCCTAGTAAAACTGAAATCAATGGGAATCGGGGGAAAACTCTCCACTGGCTGGAGTCATACCTAGCACAAAGGAAGATGGTTGTGGTGATTGAAGGTCAATCATCAGAGCCCCAGGACATCGCTGCAGGAGTTCCTCAAGGCAGTGTCCTAGGCCCAAATATCTTCAGCTGCTTCATCAATGACATTCCCTCCAACATAAGGTCAGAAATGGGGATGTTCGCTGATGACTGCCCAGTGTTCAGTGCCATTCACAACTCCTCAGATAATGAAGCAGTCCATGCCCGCATGCAACAAGACCTGGACGACGTTCAGGCTTGGGCTGTTAAGTGGCAGGTAACATTCGCGCCACAGAAGTGCCAGGCAATGACTATCTCCAACAAGCGAGAGTCTAACCACCGCCCCTTGACATTCAATGGCATTACCGTCGCCGAATCCCCCACCATCAACATCCTGGGGGTCATTATTGACCAGAAACTTAACTGGACCAGTCACATAAATACTGTGGCAAAAAGAGCAGGTAAGAGGCTAGGTATTCTACAGCGAGTGTCTCACCTCCTGACTCCCCAAAGCCTTTCTACCATCTACAAGGCACAAGTCAGGAGTGTGATGGAATACTCTCCACTTGCCTGGATGAGTGCAGCTCCAACAACACTCAAGAAGCTCGATACCATCCAGGACAAAGCAGCCCGCTTGATTGGCACCCCATCTACTACCTTAAACACTCACTCCCTCCACCACCGGCGCACCGTGGCTGCAGTGTGTACCATCTACAAGATGCACTGCAGCAACTCGCCAAGGCTTCTTCAGCAGCACCTCCCAAACCCACGACCTCTTCCACCTAGAAGGACAAGGGCAGCAGACGCATGGGAACACCATCACCTCCAAGTTCTCCTCCAAGTCACACTCCATCCTGACTTAGAAGTATATCGCTAATCCTTCATCGTCGCTGGGTCAAAATCCTGGAACTCCCTACCTAACAGCACTGTGGGAGTACCTTCACCACACGGACTGCAGCGGTTCAAGAAGGCTGCTCACCACCACCTTCTCAAGGGCAATTAGGGATGGGCAATAAATGCTGGCCTTGCCAGCGACGCCCACATCCCATAAACGAATAAAAAAAAGATAGAGAAGACGTACTAAAAAGATTAGCATTAATGAAAGTTGGTAAGTCTCCTGGTCCGGATGAAATGCTTCCAAAGATGCATGAAAGAAACAAAACGTAGAAATAGCAGAGGCATTAGTCACAATCTTTCGATCCTCATTGGATACAGGAGTAGCGCCGGAGGACTGGAGGGTTGCTAATGTTATACCACTATTCAAGAAAGGGGAGAGAGATAAACCAGGAAACTACAGGCCAGTCAGCCTAACGTTGGTGGTGGAGAAGTTATTGGAAACCATTATCAGGGACAAAATAAACTTTCATTTGGAAAGGCATGGGTTAATCAAGGAGAGCCAGCATGGATTTGTTGAAGGCAAATCGTGTCTGACTAACTTGATTGAATTCTTTGATGAGGTAACAGAGAAGGTTGATCAAGGTAGTGCAGTAGATGTTGTATATAGACTTTCGGAAGGCATTCGACAAAGTGCCACACAGGAGGCTTATTAAGAAGATGGAAGCCGATGGAATTAAGGGGATAGTGGCTAAATTGGCTCAGTGACAGGAAGCAGAGGGTGGTGGTGGATGGATGTTTTTCCGACTGGGAGGTGGTTTGCAGTGGTGTTCCCCAAGTGACCATTTTGGGTCCATTACTCTTTTCACTTTTTATAAACGACCTAGACTCGGGTGTAGGGAGCAGCATTATAAAGTTTGCAGATGATACGAAACTTGGCAAAGTGGGAGACAGTGATGAGGATAGTTATAGGCTTCAGGATGACAGAGACAGGATGGCAAAATGGGCGGAAGCATGGCAGATGGAGTTCAATGCGGAGAAGTTTAAAGTGATGCACTTTGGGAGGACTAAATGGCATGATTTTGAAAAGTGTAGATGAGTAGAGAGACCTTGGTGTCCATATACACATCAGCCATGCCTTCTGCTTCCACCAATAGATCTCCATTTTGGTCCATAATCGACCCCACCGCTCCTCTGACAACCCTTTTACTGTTAATATGCCTATAGAAGACCTTTAGATTCCCTTTTATTTTAACCGTGAATCAGTTCTCGTACTGTCTCTTTGCCTCTCTTATTTCCTTTTTCACTTCTCCTCTGTACTTTTTATATTCAGCCTGATTCTCCCTTGTATTATCAAGCTGACATCTGTCATACTGCCTTGTCTGCTTCATCCTACTCTCCAACTCCTTAGTCATCCAGGGAGCTCTGGCTTTGGTTGCCCTCCCTTGTAGGAATGTACCTAGACTGTACCCGCACCATTACATTTTTGCCTGCCAGTCTTTGACTCCAATTTACCCGGGCCAGATCCCTCCTCAATTCGCCCTTCTCCAGTTAAGTATTTTTATTCTAGATTGCTCCTTGTTCTTCTCTATAACTAATCTAAACCTTATGATACAATGGGGGAAAGATTCGGTTGATTTGCGCCTCCCGTTAGCGCCCTAAGAGGGCACTAATGGGGCGCAAAGCAACTAGCTCCCGGGCGCGGCGCTGCTAATGCCTCCCGCGAAATTCAGCGGGAGGTTAGCGGTGGCGGTAACCGTTAGCGCCCCGCGGCGATGACGTCATCGCTGTGTGCAGCGCCCCGCTCGCGCCCCGGCCGTGATATTCGGTAGCCCCCCTGACTTACCGCTGGACGCTATGTCCGACAGGGTCGGGGGGGCCTACCTGCGGCAGGGGCGGTGCCGGGCGGCAATTTTTGTTGCTGGCCGCCTGCCAGCACCTGCCCCCGTTGCTGTCCCCGGCGCTCCGTGAGCCCAGCACTCCTCTTGAGTGCCGGGCTCTTTTGCCGGCACTCCGATCCCTGGTGGCCCAGCTGGGTCCCGGGTCGCGCTGCGCTAGGCCCCTCCCCTTTACTAAGGGGAGGAAGGCCTGCAGTACCGCGGCGCATGTGGCACTGCGGCACGTAGCGCCACGATATTCACTCGCAGTGCCCCAAGAGGGAGGCAGGGCGCTTCCAGTAGCGCCCCGCCTCCATCTTGGGGCGCTACCAGTGAATTTTGGGCGCAGGGGCGCTACTTTTAGCACCCCGGCGAAGTTAGCGCCCCAATGGGGGCGCGACCCAATTTCTGCCCCCTATGATCACTATTCCCGAGATGCTCCCCAACTGTGACATTCTCCACTTGACCCACTTCATTCCCCAGGACTAGATCCAGCAATGCCACCTTCCTCCTTGGGCAGGAACCATACTGATCAAGAAAATTCTCCTGAACACACTTCAGAAATTCCTCCCCTTCTCTGCCCTTAACACAATCACTGCCCCATTCAATATTGGAGTAGTTAAAGTCTCCCATTATCATGACTCTATAGTTTTGCACTTCATTAATTTCTTTGCAAATCTGCTCCTCTGTCTCCTTTCCACCATTTGATGCCCTATAAAATACACCAAGTAGCGTAATAGCTCCTTTATTGTTTCTAAACTCCAACCAAATAGATTCTGTCTAACTCCTCAAGGACATTCTCTCTTTCTAGCACTATAATATTTTCCTTAATCAAAACTGCTACCCCTCTCCTTTTTTTCCTTCCCTATCTTTCCTGAATACCTTGTACCCAGGAATATTAAACATCCAATCCTCCCCTTTTTTTGAGCCAGGTCTCAGTTATGGCACAACATCATATTCCCACGTGGCTATTTGCTCCTGCAGCACACCAGCCTTATTAACCACTCTTCGTGCATTTACACACATGCACTCCAAACCTAATACTTATTTGTATTTTCTATGATCCCACCTAATTCTGTATTATTTCTAACTCTGACTGCGATTTCACCAGCGGAGGCAGGATCGCGGCGGGAGAGGTGGTTGGCGGATTCCGGTGCCGTTCCCGGCTGCAGCTGCTCTGTGAAAAGGATTTTCCATATATAGGGCTTGCTGCGGAGTTCCCGACCAATTAAAAGGAAGCGGGTCTGATGACATCATTTGATGACGCGTCATCAGCCAGTTTCCTTAAAGGGACCATGGCTGCATTCATTTTGACAGTTGTGCTGTCAGTGTTCTGCAGCATTGAGGTGCTGCAAACACTGACAATCACTGCACAAAGGTGCACGGCTGCACCCAGGCTCTCGCATGATTCCCTCCATATGCTTATGGAGGGAGTCACAGCACGCAGGGAGGTTCTCTTCCCTTCCAAGGGCGGAAGACACCTCCCTAGGAGACCAACGCAGCCTGGTTGCACATTGCACAGGAGGACACAAGCAGGGATGTTGTCAGGAGGACCAGGCTGCAGTGGCGCAAACCTTTCAATGATCTCAGTAGATCACGAAATGTTACTGCAAAGCCACACTCAACCTCATCCTGTTATGCCACTCATCACATCACCATCACTCTGCCTTCCCTACCCTACTCCTGCACATCCTTACTCACACCAACTTACCTTGCACCTCCACCCATCCCTCTCTATCTACATTATCACTTCCCATCTCACTAGCCACCCCTCACACTCACCCTCATCCTAGTGCAATCATACCAACTAACAACACACAA
Organism: Squalus acanthias; assembly: GCA_030390025.1. Taxonomy (NCBI): domain Eukaryota; kingdom Metazoa; phylum Chordata; class Chondrichthyes; order Squaliformes; family Squalidae; genus Squalus; species Squalus acanthias. Next base: position 45,454,896 of record CM059448.1, on the reverse strand, counting down.
GGGTAGGCACTTGGGTGTTTTATGCAATGTTCATGTAAATTTTCTGTTAATGTGTTGTCAAACATTGAAATCTTTATTCTCAACACTATGCCTTATTGTACAGATCTGTGCTCACCTTTGGAAGTGTCTTAATGAGTTGCAGTAAATGGTGAGACATAACGGTATCCCCCGCAATGTTGATGAGTGTGAAAGGAATGGCTTGGTCATTGTAGGAATGCTTTATGGTGCTGGTGTGGGGTAGTGTTAACCAGGCGCATCAAGTGGCAGCCAGGGTGTACAACGTCAAGTGAAGTAAATCTGGCCATGGTGATGCCATCCCTGGCCTCCCGGGCAGCAATGCTGTCGGGTGCTGATGCCCTGTGTCTTGTGCAGCATCAGGTGATGGCTGAGAAGGTTGGTATTGTTGTTGGTGATGTTGGTGTGCCTGATGATGTTGGTGTTGGGGCTGATCGAGGACCAAGGTGAGATTTTTTTTCAAGGGCACTGATATTGCTGGAATAGATGGCAGCTGAAGTTGAGATGACAGAAGCGATCTGTCAATGGTGAGAAAGCTTGCTCCAAGGAGGTGACAATGGATAGCGAGTTTACTCCAAACACTTCCAAACTGCATACAGCTCAAAAGTGTCTTCCAAGTCCTGAAGGCTCAAGCTTCTGACATTGGAAAGTGAACAGCTGTGAAATAGTAGCTTTTATACCACTTTTGCAGCTGTCACCTATTCACAGCAATGGGGAGACATAGAGAACCCGACCTACTTACCTGACGTGATCTCCGAACGACATGAACCCCATTAAAAATGTGGTAAAATAGAAAAAGGCTGGCAAAATAGTGGTTAACAAGCACTTAACAAGCAGTTAAGTATCTTAAATGCCTCCCCCACTGCTTGGTGTCGGGTCTGTTCTGAAATCGCAGACCCGACACTTTGGAAACTTACATGGAGGCGGGTTCACAGCGGGTTCCAAACCCACTGTCAATCATTGTGATTTGGACCGCGGACCCGCCTCCAAACCCGCACTCTGAGCGCCGGCAAAATTCAGTCCTCTGTCTCCCCCAGTCCTCTGTGCACCTTGTTTCTACTTTTTAATACTACATCTTGGTGCCCAATCCCCATCGAATTATTTTGAACCCTCCCCCACAGCACTAGTTAACCTACCCGCAAGGATATTGGTCCCAGCTCTGTTCAGGTACACCCCGTCCATCTTGAACAGGTCCATCCTGCCATTAAACTGGTCCCAATATCCCAGGAATCTGAAGCCCTCCCTCCTGCATCATGTCTCTAGCCACGTATTAACCTGCCATATCCTCCTATTTCTACTCTCACTAGCGCGTGGCACTGGGAGTAATCCAGAGATTACTACCTTTGAGGTCCTGCTTTTTAACCTCCTCCATAGCTCCTTAAACTCTGACTGCAGGACCTCAACCCTCTTTCTCCCTATGTCATTGATTCCAACATGGACCACGACTTCTGGCTCTTCCCCTTCCCCCCGCAGAATGTTCTGCACCCTATCCATGATGTCCCTTACCCTGGTTCCAGGGAGGCAACATACCATACGAGTCTCACGTCAACAGTAGCAGAACTGCCTGTCTGCACCCCTGACTATCGAATCCCCAATTACTACTGCATACCTACACTTTGCTGTAGTCCCTTGTGCAGTTCTTTGCCTCACGGTGCGCAGGCACGAGACTGCACTCCTTCGAGATGTCGTCACCATCACCGGTATATCGGTTTGAGAGTGCCACACTCCCGGAGGATTCCTGCACTGCTTGCCTCTTCCTACCTTCTGTTGAATTCGCAAATTATCGCGATTTAAAAATAATGAGAAAGAGACATACAGTTTCGTAAACAGCTTTATTTCAGCAAAATGCTGTCAGGTTTCAAAACGGACATAAGCAGCCTGTAAAATGGCCGCCACGCCTCGTGGCAGAAGGTTCTAGACTTTCAGCAGGCAGACAAGATGGCGTTTCAATAAACATTTCAGCAAGATCGGACAGGACTCAGCATATTGAGATAAGACAAGATGAGATCGTTTTGCATTTTAACACCCAAGCAAGGAATATAAGTGCTGGAATCGGGTTTTTCCATGCACAAATGAGAGCTATTGTACTGGGCAATTAGGGGCCCATCCAAAAGACATTGATACGCAAATTCCCCACGGCTCTACGATGAGAGCCGTTCGCGGGTACTCACAACAAGAATCGGAGGCCCCCAAAACCCCTCCAGGGAGACTCCTAGCCGGTTCCACAAGGGAAGAAATATTAACGGGTACTCAGACAGTTACAAGTACCACCCCATACAAGAAGTTTGAGCGCCAAACCATAACAAAAGATGAACATTAAGATTGGGCGGGAGATAAGGAATTACAGTACTATAACTGTAGTGTCCAAACGTCCATCTTTCTCTTATTCGCTCGACTCTTATTCCTTTGACTCGCTTCTCTGATCCGTGGATTTTCCGGGAGTCAACCTCGTGGCTTGCCGCGAAGATCTGTGGAGAGCTGGTCTGCGAAGGCCGGTAAGCGGGCGCACCATCCGAGAAGTCGGTAAACGGTGTTGGAACCGAAGGCCCGACGAGACGAAACAAGACAAGAAGAAGAAGACGACGACCGCACGTGCCGCCGCGGTCAGTAAACCCCGACCGCGCCCGAAATAAGTGAACTTTGTAGGTTTTGATCGGGAATCCGAGGTCAACACAGATCTTCATGACAGCAGACGGTCCAGCCTGCTAGCCGGAGCAGAAGCGAGTAAACAAGTGGGGTACAGAGACCCCTGATCAACACGTGGATAGTCAGGTGCTGTGGTGAAAACATCCGAGCAGAGTTTCGGAATTCTCCGAGTTATCACGAGTGGTGAGCATGAGTCTCGATCCTACAGATCTAGATTAGGACAGGTATTGATAGGGGAGGGTTTTATGTTTTAAGGATAATTATAATGTGTGTCCCCTTTTACGATGTGTCGTGCGCTCCTCGTTTCCCTAAACCTAGTTGCATAAATGTATGTAAGTTTGTACTGTCATTAATCTGTGCTTCTGACATGTATTTCGTAATCTTGAATAATATGCAATAAAGATTTTCCATTTCGCACTATTCAACTGGGTCTACCTGAGTTTTCTCTGCATTATTGCTCTCGCACCTAAGTCCAGTGTCAGAACCGTAAGGGCGAGTGGGTCGAACCACTCACAGGTGTCTAGTGTCACCAGGCTGGCTGGAGACCAGAACAGGCAACAAGGCCTAACCCCGCACTAGCACCCAGGCTAAGCACAGAGCCACGCGAACCCCTTACACTTCCGGGTGGCCACACACTTACTATTCTGAACTCTATCTGGCTTAGGGGTGACCACCTCCTGGAACCTGTGATCCAGGACGCACTCAGCCACCCGTATGCCCTACAGTGAATCCAGCTGCCCCTCAAGCTCAGAAACCCTCAGCTTGAGTTCGAGCAGCCGGAGGCACTTCCTGCAAACATGGGCTTCTGGGACATATGAAGCGTCCCGAAGTTCCCACATGGCGCAGGAATTGCAGGCTACGGGTCATAGCTGTCCCTCCATTTTAATTAGAAACTTAAACTCAAACTCCACCACAAACTCCGTTCCCTAGCCACTGACTCCATCCCTCTCCCGAACATCTGTCTGAGGCTGAACCACACTGTTCGCAACCTTGGTGTCATATTTGACCCTGAAATGAGCTTCCGACCACATGTCCGCAGCATAACAAATACTGCTTATTTCCACTTTCATAACATCGCCCGTCTCCGCCCTTGCCTCAGCTCATCCGCTGCTGAAAACCTCATCCATGCCTTTGTTACCTCTAGACTTGACTATTCCAACGCACTCCTGGCTGGCCACCCACATTCTACCCTACGTAAACTTGAGGTCATCCAAAACTCGGCTGCCCATGTCCGAACTCGCACCAAGTCCTGTTCACCCATCACCCCTGTGCTCGCTGACCTACATTGGCTCCCGGTTAAGCAATGCTTCGATTTCAAAATTCTCATCCTTGTTTTCAAATCCCTCCATGGCCTCGCCCCTTCCTATCTCTGTAATCTCCTTCAGCCCCACAACCCCCCCGAGATATCTGCGCTCCTCTAATTCTGCCCTCTTGAGGACCCCTGATTATAATCGCTCCACCATTGGTGGCCGTGCCTTCTGTTGCCTGGGCCCTAAGCTCTGGAATTCCCTGCCTAAACCTCTCCGCCTCGCTACCTCTCTTTCCTCCTTTAAGACGCTCCTTAAAACCTACCTCTTTGACCAAACTTTTGGTCACCTGCCCTAATTTCTCCTTATGTGGCTCGGTGTCAAATTTTTTGTCTTTTAATACTCCTGTGAAGCGCCTTGGGATGTTTTACTACGTTAAAGGCACTATATGAATACACGTTATTGTTTTTGTTGTTAAAATAAACTCCTTAGATATAATTGATGTTAACTAGGTCTAAACTACACTACAATTTTTCTGTTCACTCCCCAAAGCGAACTAACTAAAAGACTAAATTATTTACTCAAGCTTAACAAGAACCACTGAGATACTAAACAGAAAGAACCTAAATATTAGATATCTAGATACTTAACCTAGATACTTATCTTGGAATCCACAAGTTCTGCTGCTCCTCTCTTTCTTTTGAGTTGGGCGTGAGGAACCACCTTCCTCCTCTCCACCGAATTCCTACCATCACAAAATTCTCAGCTTTCACTCTGTTTGCAATCCACCCAGCTCTGTCTCCAAGTCTGCGCCTACCAAAATGCATCACTTCACACTTCTATGTGTTAAATTTCATCTGCCATGTGTCTGCCCATTTCACCAGTCTGTCTATGTCCTCCTGAAGTCTGTTACTATCCTCTTTATACACAAGTCCCAGTCATTAATATATATCAAAATATCAGTGGTCCTAATACCTAACCCTGGGGAATACCACTGTATACCTCCTTCCAGTCTGAAAAACAACTGTTCACCACTACTCTCTGCTTTCTGTCCCTTAGCCTATTTCGCATCCACGCAGTCACTGTACCTTTAAACCTCATCGGCTTCAATTTTGCTAACCAGTCTATTATGTGGTACTTTATCAAATGCCTTTTGATCTGTCAGTAGCCTGTCCCATTTAGCATAGCGTTAATGCCACACTACATGACGGAGACGAGAGTACGCACAGTGCTATCGTGAACAAACTTGGTAGGTTGATGAGAACTGCCTCATGTTGGTTTCCTCACCAATTGGCATAGGTCCAGTCTGGAACCCATGTCCTTCAGGTCTCAGCCAGCCTGGTCAATGGTGCACTACCACCTCCTGTTCATGGTGGACATTGAAGTTCTCCTTCTGTGCCCTTGTGTAAATCCAGTTGCCCTCCACTGCCACTTTTCCCAGTTAAAAAGCTAACAAGCTGAAACCTGCATCTCTCACTTCCTGCCTTACTGAGATAACGTAGCCTGTTCGCGATAAACTTCATACTGGAATTTATCTAAGATTCTCAGCTCACTGGTCAACAAAACATCACGCTCTATCAGATTTATGCAGGCTAAAATATTGTAGCACATTTATTTATATAAATAATTTGCAGGAGCAAAAGTAGAGACATAACCCCAAATATGCCAGCAACATCGGCTAAGGGTTAGAGCAACCTGCACCTCCCCAGCCTAATGAGGCACCAGAACAGCACTTTATGGGCCCCAGGACACAGATTCTCAACTGGCTGAAGGTGGTTTGGAGGGACCAATGTGGGGTCAAAGATGTCCTGAAACCAAGGTCCAAACAGAATGAGTGGTGGGTTGAGGAATCGGTGCCCCTCCCACCAATACTGAAGGTGGTTGAGGACCCGTGCCATGTGGGAAATGCTATGGTCACCATGCGTTCTATGGTGGTCGCACTGAACCTGCCTGTGAATGGTGCAGGTTTACAGAGCTATAGATGTTTAACTGGAGAAACTCGACCGATAGGGCCGATCTCTGGTGCAACCTGTAGAGGATCCTTCCAATTTACAGGACCGCTGCATTTGAAGAATATATTTAAAATGACGCCACGCTAGGTACTAATGGCCAATGCTGAAATAGGAGGTCACAGTTTCATTAAAGCACAACGTAGAGCCCCCTATCCAGTAATCCAGCTTAAAACACTCTGCAATGTTTATTAGAATTATGTAAGTACTTTGAACAGTATATTTGAATATTAAATCGTTATTTGAGATAGGTGTCGAGTTTACCTGCTGAGGGCAGCTGGATCAGGTCATGGTTCAGCGCAGATGCAGCTGAGGGTAACATGCAGGATGACTCCACTTCTGGGTTCACAGTCTTGTGTTTCCGCCTTGACCCTGACCTTAGCGACTGCACTTTGGGCAAAGCGAACCCCGGGACTTGCTGCAAAGGAGCCATCAGCTGAACAGAGGAGGTTGTTGTGGCAGATAATGGGCTGGTGGGTGGAGGAGACAGTACCATGGATGGAGGAACGGTCAGTGCTGAAACGTGCTGGTTAAAAAGTGTGGGAGCAGGGTGAGCACTCACTGAGGGACACACATTAGTTCCGTACATGGACTTTGGATTCTGAGGAGGCACTGAACAATATGATGGTTCTTGCTCACGGATTGTAGCACTTGGAGCAGACACCATTGCGCTGCAGTACGAAGCTATGCAAGACGGCTGAGCTGTGAGGCTTTCTGGCAGTAGATACCCTGCCCCCTGTTCGTAGTATGCTGGTGACTGGAACCTTGATCCAGAAAACATAGCACTCCGACTGTCGATAATCTCTGAAGGCACTGTGGAGCCATGAAGAAGCTCATTGGAGATTGTGGCAGCAGGAATGGCCTCTCCCAGTCGGAGCCCATGGTCTGAGAGTACATCTGCCTGTGGGTCAAGAGAAAACCATACAACAACTTGCTCATTTCAATGGTGTAATAAACTGAGTGGCTTTCAATATTTAACCACTACCCGAACGGCCCCGCCCAACAGCTGTATTTTCCTCTGTGCATTAATTTATCGATACAGTAAATGTGTGCAAACAGGGTGCGATCCCAGTTGAGAGCAGTGATGCCTCGGTTTATATCATTCCCATCCAAAACCGCTCCAGAGAAATATGCAAAAACAGAAAACAGATTTTGCTTGTTAAAGACCTGTTAAAAATCAATTGAGCAACTTGTACAGAACAACATAGGTTTAGGGAGCTGAGGAATCAACAGGAAGTATGCACTCCAGGTGAGGCTTAGGGGGTAATATTAGCCCCCGCAGGACAGGCAATGGGGGGGGAGGGAGGAGGTTAAAATTTCAAAAATGGGAAACGCGACCCCAACCCGCCTCCACCTTCCAGGTTTTAACAGAGGCAGGCTGGGGGGCAGGTAACTAACCTGCTCTCCGGAGGCGGGTCCATCATTTAAAATTCAGATTTTAGCTGTGTTTCAGGTTTAATGGCTGCAGGCCGGGTTTTCCGGGCCTCGGGAAACCTGGCAGCTGAAGGGAGGCGAGGACTGGTGGATCCAACAGCAGAGCCGCCCAAGCTTACCTGTTAACCTCACCGTGATTGGACCGCCCCCCCCCCACCCAGTGATTCCCCCCTCCGCGATCTCTCCGGCCCCCGACTGATCTCTTCAGGGAACCCCCCCCCGCCCCCCCGATGTCCCCACTGACCCACGATCTCTCCCTCCATCCCTCCTCTCCACGCCCCAGCTGCGGCCTGGTGCTGCAGGCCTTCCCGCCCAACAGTCAGCCTCTCAATCAGGCTGTGAACGGGAAAGGGAGTCAAAAATTTTAAATCAGGTCCTGCCATTAAATTCGGCAGGACCTCCGGAAAAACCTGCATTTCCAGGTTTCTTGGCTGGTACACAAACCCTGTCCCCACCCCCGCCCCACCCCTGCCTCTCCGTAAAATAGCAGGGGCCTTACTGCCAGCGAGACTCATGAACAGGCAGATCTTCAGAAAATAGTCAGAAATTAGAAGGTCTATAAATCCAGTCTGAAATCTTTTAATGGGATTCCTTTTTCATTACTGGACTGCAAGGGTTGCAATCTGTCAGAGTCCTGATCGCAAACAGCATCTACTGGAACCACTGAGTATGACGGGGCTGGTACATTACTGGGGGTCCTCACTCTCTCTCACAGGAACATAAGAACAGGAGTAGGCCATTCAGCCCCTCGAGCCTGTTCCACCATTCAATGAGATCATGGCTGATTAGTGACCTAACTCCATATACCCGCCTTTGGCCCATATCCCTTAATACCTTTGGTTAACAGAAAGCTATCAATCTCCGATTTAAAATTAACAATTGATCTAGCATCAATTGCCGTTTGCGGAAGAGAGTTCCAAACTTCTACCATCCTTTGTGTGTAGAAGTGTTTCCTAATTTCACTCCTGAAAGGTCTGGCTCTAATTTTTAGACTATGCCCCCTCGTCCTCGACTCCCCGACCAGCGGAAATAGTTTCTCTCTATCTACCCTATCTGTTCCCCTTAATATCTTGAAAGCTTCGATCAGATCAACCCTTAACCTTCCAAATTCTAGGGAACACAATTTGTGTAATCTCTCCTCGTAACTTAACCCTTGAAGTCCGGGTATCATTCTGGTAAACCTACGCTGCACTCCCTCCAAGGCCAATATATCCTTCCTAAGGTGTGGTGCCCAGAACTGCTCACAGTGTTCCAGGTGTGGTCTAACCAGGGTTTTGTATAGCTGCAGCATAACTTCTACCCCCTTGTACTCGAGATATAAAGGCCAGCATTCCATTAGGCTTTTTGATTATTTTCTGTACCTGTCCCTGACATTTTAATGATCTATGTACCTGGACCTCGAAGTCTCTTTGGCCCTCCACTGTTTTTAGCTTTTCACCATTTAGAAAGTAACCCTGTTCTATCCTTTTTAGGTCCAAAGTGGATGACCACACATTTGCCTACATTGAAATCCATTTGCCACAGTTTTGCCCATTCACTTAATCTGTCAATATCCCTTTGTAATTTTATTCTTTCATCTACACTGCCTACAATTCCACCTATCTTTGTGTCATCGGCAAATTTGGATATATGACTTTCTATGCCATCATCTAAGTCGTTAATAAATACTGTGAATAGTTGAGGCCCCAACACAGATCCCTGTGGGACACCACTAGTCACATCCTGCCAATTTGAGTACCTGCCCATTATCCCTACTGCCTGTCTCTTGTCGCTCAGCCAATTTCCTAACCAGGTCATAATTTGCCCTCAATTCCGTGAGCTTCTACCTTAGTTAACAGTCTCTTATGTGGGACTTTATCAAATGTCTTCTGGAAGTCCATATAAATAACATCCATAGACATTCCCCTGTCCACTACTTTAGTCACCTCCTCAAAAAATTCAGTTAGGTTTGCAGGACGAGTAAGTTGAGGCACTAGGGCGATGAGTTCGGGCAAAGAGAGTCAGATCAGGGCAGCAGAGGAATAGGAATGTAGAGGACTGGAATAGGCTGCTGTGCTGCATCTGGTGGCTCCAGTGTCTATGAAATCTCACTGACTTTCCGGGCCCATGTTAGGGGGCGGCACACGCTCGCCGGCCAGTAGCAGGATCAGAGACTCGCGCCCTGATTTCCTGCCGGGGCTGGTTTTAAAATGGAGGGGGGGATTGCATGCGGGCACAGAAAATCGGAGCGTTGCTGCAGGCCTTAAAGGGCTGTTGGAGCTTGAACACTGCATCTTGGTACAGTGAGAAGCTGCTGCAGCCAACGCTAGAGAGAGAGAGAGAGTGTTCCACTGGCAAACCCTGCCACTTCATTCCAGCAATCCTGGAGAGTCAGGAAGTTAATAGTGCCAGAAGGTCAAAGGGGCGCTACCTAGAGCAAACCTGCACCATGTCAGGAGGGTTGCATGCGGGCACCCTGCTCTCACCATAAGGCCATTGAGCAGTTGCTGCAGCAGGTTCAGCCAGGGAGGGTGGTCCATTTTCCCCGCCAGGGAAGGAATGATCTAAAGGGCTCGATTTTGCCAGTGTGGGCGGGCTGGGGCGTGTCAGGTGGCATTCGTGTCAGGACCCCGACTCTGAAGTGAAGTGTTGAAAAAGTGCGATTTTGCCCTAATTGGGCAATTGATTTCCAGCGTGTGGGAACCCCCGGCCCAATGAGTCTTTTCATACAGAAAGTCACCTCCGATGACGTCATCAATGCTGCTGGATTTAAGGCCTGCAAGCAGCCTTGCTTCTTCTGGAGACTGCAAACTTTATGGTGATTGTAGTAAGGACTTCATTGATCGACTATGTCCACCAGCAGGCAAAAGTGTGCTCCACGCTTCGATGAGCCCTCCCTCCAAGCTCTGGTGGAGGGAGCAAGATCCAATAAGGAGGTGCTCTTCCCTTCCTCAGGGAGAAAAAAGCCACCCCAGCAGACTAAAGCTGTGTGGCTGCAAGTGGCCCAGGAGGTCAACTCCATATCGATGAGCCGCAGAACCTGGCTGCACTGCAGGAAGAGGTTTCATGACCTTCTCCGCACAGGGAAAGTGAGTATGACTTTCCCATCACCCTCAATCTGATCCCCATCGCCTCTACACTCACTCCTTCATTCTCACTCCACTTGTGTCCCTCATTGCAGGAAAAGAGAGCCCACAATAAGAGGGAAAGAGCCATGACAGGAGGAGGGCCACCCTCAGTAGCCCAGCTCACTGCCTGGGAGGAGGCGGCCCTGGAAATCTCCGGGATCAAGGACGATTCCCAAGTGGGGGACGGACAGATGGGCGCAGCAAGCTGGTGACAGAATAGTTTGGCATCTCTCTCATTGACATTGCATGAGTCATTGATAATGATTCTGATGCTCTAACAGATTGACTTATGATCATCTGCACTATTCAATGTGCATGTAACCTTGACCTCACATCTCTAACTCTTTCCTTTACTCCCCCACAGGACCATCGAAAGCCCTCGTCCCCACTGTCCAGGAGGAACAGCCTGAGCTTCCAGACTCCTCAGAGGAAGCTGCAACCTCTGAGGGCGCAGCGTCAGCATAATTCAGCACAGACACTCACACCTCAATGGGACCTTCGCGAGATAGAGTAGTGTTGGCACCTGGTGTATCACAGCTCACAAGTGAGCATCAGCAGATGGTGGAGACAGGGACAGCAGTGGAGAGTCCTCGTCGGAGGGTGCAGGACTCTGCCAGCTCAGCTCAGCTGCATGTTGACCCTGTGCCTCCGGGTCCATCCAGAAGGAGAGCGGTGCTGGAACTCCAGGAACAGGTGCAGGAGTCTCTGGCAGGTTTTGTCTCCAGGGTCGCTGCGAGTGTGGAGCGAATGGAGGAGTCCATCGCGAACATGAGTAGAGCCTTTGTGGAGGCATTGGCGCATGAACGCATCACCGCGGAAAGGATGGCAACCTCCGTGGTAAGGCTGGCTACCGTAGAGGAGAGGATGGCTACGGTAGAGGAGAGGATGGCTACGGCCATGGAGGAGCTTAGTCGCCAGGGTCTTGAAAACATGGTCATTGTTCAGAATAGAATGACATCTCTCGAGGAGCGATGGTCAGCTATTTAGCATACAAACCAGACCTTCATCGAAGTCCTCTGGAGTAGGACTTCCAGTGCAGAAACAGGTCCTCATGTCCCCCTGAAGTGCAGCAAGGTGCTGTCAAGCCACTTGCTAGCTCTGAAGTGGGGCTGACCCATGAGAGGGATGTTGGTGGCAGACAACAAGGAAGTGGGGGCTCCTCTCCAAGTGCTCACACGACAATGCCACTGCAAAGCCCTCGGTCAGAGCCCCACCAGAGTCCTCACCCAACTGAGATCGGCGTCTCAGCCCCTGCACAGCCGCAGGAGCAGCAGAATGTTGCCGAGCCCTCACAGGTTCGCAACCCCAGAGGACGCCCGCCAAAGGCATCGAGACAGGAGCAGCAAGAAAGTGAGTAAGGGGCCTCCACATCTGCTGAAGCCACAGGGGAAGCACCACGTAGGAGCACGCATAAGAGGAAGATAAAGCACAAGTAGTCACAAGGGTAGTCACTTGGATGCTGTGATGTATTGTATTTGGACCAGCCATCCTTGTCATGGTATCATAAATAGATTTGATGGCAAACTGTTGAAGTTGTGGCCTGTGTCATTTCGCAAATGGGACTTTCACATTGAGGGCTTAGGGCGACTTGCAATTGTCAGTATGGTGGTCAGAGTGATAGGAATCCGCAGGTTCTTGTCCATTGTCGATGCTCTGGCAAGAAGGTGCGAGACAAAAGTGTTTGATTGTGCAGGCTAAGCAAATCTGGCCAACATGAGTGCATCCCTTGCATCCTGGGCAGCAATGTAGTCGCGCGCTGGCGCCTTCTGGCCTGTGCAGCTTCAGGTGGGTGAGCAGCAGCTTGGCGCTCCTGTTGTTGCTGCTGTTGTTCAGGGTTCTGCTGCTGCTGCGGCTGGTCTTCATCCGGATCTGATGTCCAGGAGGAAAGGAAATAAATGGCAGTTGAGGAAGCGCTCAGTCAAGGTGGGGAGAGGGGTTTCCCAGGAGGTCACACTGGAGATGGGTCTCAGGCTTCAAACTTCCACAACAATGAGTAGGCCTGCTAAAAGTTCCCCCAGACCTGAGACAACAAAGTTCTGCCACCTGCAAATGATGATTGCTGAAAACTCCTTTTTAATAGTGGAGCTGCAGCTGTTAGTAAGCAATCCACTTGTGAGGCCGCCAGGATTACCTGGTGTGTTCCAGAGGAGGCGTGTAGGATGGGGGAAATGTCTAAAAATCAGAAAGGCCTCTCAAAATTAGATTATAGAGGCAATTAAGTGGTTGTTAAGGGCCTTAAGGGCCTATCCCGCCTCTTGGAGGCGGGATGGAAATGGGGTCTGAAACCCCGATTCTGGGAAAATTGCTCGGAGGCGGGATCGGGCCCGCACGCCATTTTTTGCGATTTTACCACCTCACACGCCTCCAAACCCGCCTCCTCGTGCCTGGCAAAATCGAGCCCAAAGGCTCTGGAAAGAGGTGGCAGTGGCCATGAACTGCAGCAGCACTGTCCACGGGACATGGGCACATGCAGAAAGAATTCTAATGGCCTCACCAGGAGGGGGAAAGTAGATGTGAGATGTGACATATAGAAAGCTGTTGGTGAGCCCCTTGGTAACAGCCTAGTGTAGCCCAACCCACAATAATAACTTCCTTCACATTAGACAACATAAACCAGCAGAGTGTGCTGCCCATGGTGGAATAACTCCGTCATAGTCTCCACTGACTCCCCACAAGCACTTGGAAAAATCTGGTGCCTGAAAGAACATTCAGGAGCAGGAACTGCTTCTTACTGCAGAGGGAGAGGACTCGGGTAATGTTGGAGGGTATCCCGCTTACAGTAATGGAATTACTGCAGGAGAAGGCAACTTGTAACAGAAGACAGGCCAGCGCTACCAGAGCAGGAGGCTCTACAAGCCAGGAATCTCGCAGTGTGAGGAAAGGGCTGACTGACTGCACATAAAATTCATGCAGACAATCCAAGTGGTAAAAGTACAGTCAAATGAAAATTACATTTTACAGCATTACATGGATTACAAAAACAAACTGATATTGGCTTTGCCTTGCCTAATTTATTGCCTTCCGATCCATATCGAACAAGAGCACAAGTAGGGATATAATAAAAATTACAATTGCTGGAAATTCACAGCAGGCCAGTTAGTGTGTGAAAGGTTGTGGCAGGTTGTGACATTCCGGGCGTGTGCCCTTCATTAGCACAAGTGGGAGCATTGAAGGAAGAGATGATTTTCTATGACAATACTTCAAAACACTTGCCAGAACAAAGCAATAATTACCACGTTTATTCAGAGTTTGGAGAAATGAGCTTTATCAGATAGTATTTCTGTGGCTGGTCTTCACTGTAACAGTGAGCTTTGTAGACAGCCTTCATGAAACTATTAGGTTTATCATGATTTCATAGCACTGGGAATGTTACAGGTTTAAACCCCAATGCAATTCCTGAACAATCCTTCAGTAACAATGGGCCAGAAATTCGGGTCTCCACGGGTGAGTACGCGCTTTGTACTCACCCGTAGACCCAACGAAAGTGCCGGTTTCGCGCATGCACTGCACTTGCGCTGGAAACCAGAACTTCCATTCCCCTGAAGGAAGGGGTTCAGAGGTCAACCGCGTGCGCCGGAGAGGCAGCGCGCACACAGCGAACTTCGTTTTTTTTTCCAGGTTTCTCCGTGAGGGTAAGTACGGAGAAGCTGCGCAGGGAAAAAAGGAGGCGCAAGGCCTGCTTTTAACAAGGTAAGTGGTGAATTCAGTACAATTTAAACATTTTTTCAACAGGTTTATCTTTTTTACATACTTTAAAGAAAGGTAAGTTTATTTTTAGCACTGTTAAAAAGTGTAATTAATTTTTTCAAAAATTTAAATTTTTGTTTGAAGTAGTTAATTTATGTAATTTATAGTTATTTTAAAAATGTGATTTTTTAAAAAATTTATTTGAAGTTTAAGTGAGGTTTTGGGGCCGATCTCTATTCATAGATTTGACAGGTCTTCCTGTCAAAATCTATGAATGAGAATTCCCTGCTCCGATTGGCTCTCCATGGCCCACGTGATCCCAGGGGACGCTTCGAACTAACTGCGCCCCTGGGATACGCAAGCACTGCGCGCCGGCAGCTGCAGGAGGCCCAGGAGCCGAATTTCACACGGGCCCGAAGCACAACGGCAGGCGCACTAGGTAAGTACGCGCGCGATCCTTGCACCCGCGGGAAGCTGGAGAGCTGAATTTCTGGAAGCCTAGAAATGACTGCAAACAAACTCTGGACACATTGATAGAACTGCTTTGCCTACTATTGAAAATAAACAACTTCTTGTCTCGATTACATGAGGGGCACGGTAATATTACACAGGCGTGTTCAGAGATCCCACAGTGTGAGTTTTAGGGGTTTATTTTTAGACCATCAATATGATGAAATCTAGCAAACTCAGCAAAAACAGGATGAATTTGGCCTCTTTGAGACAATAGTGATCTACCTGGATCGATGTCGCTGGAGCCATGTCTGACCTCAGTGTATATGTTGTACAGGATGGAAAAATGGAAATGTTCACTCTCTTGACACTAAAATTCAAACAATTTTGTTTAAAAATGAAAGTAAGAAGCAGCAGGATATATTTCAGTGAGCTGACCTGTGGGTGCTGGCTGTCAAGCAGCATGGTTTCTGCTGGGACGGTGAGAGTTCCTGCTCCAAACGGGTTGCTGGACATGTTGGAGAAATGACTGTGCTCTGGAAAGGATGTTGCTGGGTGGGGATGATGAGGACTGCTGAAGAACCCTGAGGAAGAAGAAACACAGTGAAGATCATACGGCTGCACATAAGAACAGCAATGATTATTCATTTCAGTATGATGAGGACCTATGTAAATGCAAGTGTTGTTACCTTCATTCAACAGCCATTTTTCTCAACTCCTTACATGATCTTGTAGACTTCAACTAAGTCACCTTGCAGAAAAGATCCCAACTTTCTTCATCTTTTCTCACAACTCAAACTTTGTGCCTTTGTACTGTCTCAAGGGTAGTCATTTTCTCCCCATCATTAGCTAACCAGAGCTGCCTACAGTACGATGCTGGATACAGCAATAGTACAACCTTCTTTGATTTGCAATCTACCGAAAGCGTTAACCAATCTTTCAGATGCTAACAGACCCGCTGTGCATTTCCAGCATTTTAAATTTTGATTTCAGATTTCCAAAACTTGCGTTTGTTTCCTTTTTAGACCTAGTGCTTTAAGTGCATTTTCACTGCAGTGTGGTGGTGATTTCCTAGATTTATCTATTCTAATCTGGAAGATTGGAAGCCAGCCAGGAGAGCATTGGAATAGTCAAGTCTAGAGGTAACAAAGGAATGGGTGAGAGTTTCAGCAGCAGATGAGCTGAGGCAGGGGCGGTGTTGGGCGTTGTTACAAAGATGGAAGTATCAATAAGCAGCCTTCAGTTGCAGCAAATAAAATGGGGGCCTCCTCAGTGACAGCTCTCTGGTGCTCCTACTGCCACTTATATAATAGTGGTAATAATTTGAGTTGGTTTGGGCAGAAGTTGGAGGCAATGAGATGGAGAGGTTAGCCACACCCAACTGACCTCATTTAAATACAGCGGGATGGACACCCAATGGGTCTTGAAAGGGAGGATACTGAATAGGAAGAGTGGGAATGGATGGACAGGTAAGGGTGAGGTGCATGAAGCAAAGCAAGGGGAGGGGAGGATACTGGAGTTGAGCAGGTGGTTCAAAGCGAAAGGAGTGACTCCTTCGACGACACCTTCCATCACTTTGCTGATGATTGAGAGTAAACTGATGGGGCGGTAATTGGCCAGATTAGATTTGTCCTACATTTTCTGGATAGGACATACCTGGGCAATTTTCTACTTTGTCGAGTAGATGCCAGTGTTGTAGCTGTACTGGAACAGCTTGGCTAGAGATGCGGCTAGTTCTGGATCACATCTTCAGCGCTACAGCCAGGATGTTGTCGGGGCCCGTAGCCTTTGCAGTATTCAGTGCGCTCAGCCGTTTCTTGATGTCACATGCAGTGAATCAAATTGGCTGAAGACTGGCTTCTGTGATGGTGGGGACATCAGGAGGAGGCCGAGAAGGATCATCCACTCGGCACTTCTGGTTGAAGATGATTGCAAATGCTTTTGCACTCGCGTGCTGGGCTCCTCCATCATTGAGGATGGGGATGTTCATGGAGCCTCCTCCTCCTGTTAGTTGTTTAAATGTCCACCACTATTCACGACTGGATGTGGCAGGACTGCAGAGCTTTGATCTGATCCGTTGGTTGTGGGATCACTTAGCTCTGTCTATAGCTTGCTGCTTCCGCTGTTTAGCATGCATGTAGTCCTGTGTTGTAGCTTCACCAGGCTGGCACCTCATTTTTAGGGTACGCTGGTGCTGCTCCTGGCATGCTCTTCTACACTCCTCATTGAACCAGGGGTTGGACGCCTGGTTTGGTGGTAAAGCTAGAGTGAGGGATATGCCGGGCCATGAGGTTACAGATTGTGGTGGTATACAATTGTGGTAAAACCAAGACGGACCGATCTCACTGCTAACTTGCTGTGATGCCAAAGGGGATTCCAAGTTCTCCTGTAAAATGCACCAGTCACCTGATGAATACATGTCCATACTGCAGTCTGGTGAATATTACAGAGATCCCCTGTGGCTGCCTGAAATGAACCTGTGCCATAAAAGTTGAGGTGGTCACCTTCATAGCCACAGAGAGCGCAGTGTGAAAGGAGGTGCTCCTTGCAGTAGGTGGCTGTGTTGTCATATTGTCACTTTGAAGAAGCAGACACTTTAATATACATCTCCTCAGTAAGGTCTGCATATGGCCTGTGCTGCCTGTATATTCGATGGGGTAATATGTGGCAGGGACCGTCCTGCATAAATGCTGCTCGATTGTCCTGTGCCCAATCCTGCGCTGCTGTTCCCCCTCCCCCAACATGGTAATGGCAGATAGGGTCTGCCCAAGGGATTGCTGTACCTGCTCCTGAGAAGCTCTCACTATGTGTAAGGAGTGTGGCAGGGGGGTGGCGGGGTTGAACATCCCCCGGCGGGCTCATACTGTCAAGAGCTATGAGAAGCTCCAGGTCCATGTAGGCAGAATGCCAAAACAATTGCTGCAAAAAGTGTTTCTCTGCAGCAGAAATCAGTGCTGAAACTCTCCACACTCGGGCTCAGTGGGGTGGAAATTGGTTAGGGTCCATTTCTGGGTCCATACCGAGCGGTGTGCTGACAACACTCCCCGCCCCCCCCCCCCGCCGACCAGGAGGCCTGAGGCCGGCCAGAAATAGGTCCTCAAACCTCATTAACATTTTTGCCCCAACTAACTTCGACAAGGGGACCTAAACCGGTAGTCAGGCCCCCTCACTTGCATATGTAAGGTGCCTAAACACCTGTTTTATGGGGCTGCGAGGGATGTCTGAAAAATGGGCCCCAGTGCTGACAGACTGTGACAACCTCAGGAGTACCACCTCAGTGCACTGAGCTATCAGACCCACTCCCTGCTGCTAATCCCCAGAAACCTCACTGCAGTGATACCAAAATTCAGGAGCACCACAGTGCTGATAAATCTCACTCCTCAGTGGGTAAGATCCTGCCTATCACCCGCTGTATCCTGGCTTTAAAAGGGGTCAAATTTAATAGATAGGGAAGGGGTCATATAATTTATAAATTAAATGGTACAATTTTAAAGGGGGTGCAGGAACAGAGAGACCTGGGGGTATACATACACAAATCTTTGAAGGTAGCTGGACAAGTTGAGAAGGCTGTTAAAAAAGCATACGGGATCCTTGGCTTTATTAATGAAGGTATAGGCGGTGAAATTGGATTAGGCTCGACAACAGGCACGGGGATCACGATGCGCCCGTTGAAAGGAGTTCAGGCAGCATGTTAAAATTTGCGCTGCCTGCTACTTTGCATGATTGCAGCACACAGCCCAGCGCTGAACGTGCTGCTGACTGGCTGTGCGCTCAGCAGGGGGCTGAAGTTCGCGTGAGGCTAGCTTTACTTAAAGCGAGCCTGCGCCTCTTAAAGGCAGTCTGCGCCTCTTAAAGGTGAGCTGCTTTCTGGTGATCAAAAATGTTAAAACTGCTTCAGCACAAACCAAAATGGCTCAACAGGCCAGGGAAAAGGTCTGGGACGCAGCACTTGAGGTCTTTGTGCAGGGGTGAACACTCAAAGAGAGGTCCGCTACCCACAGGGGGCGAGGGGGCCCTCCAGAAACACTGTAAGAAGATCACCGAAGCGGTCACTGCCAGCACTGTCGCCCCCAGGATGTGGCTCCAGTGCCCAAAGAAGTTTAATGACCTCACACGAGTGGTCAAGGTCAGTGAATGCATCTTCAAAAGGCGTCTCCTACCAACTGCACCACTAGCCTCAAACACTTCTCAATGCACAATCCCCCCCATCACTCACCTACCAACAATCTCTACCAAACACAAGGCACACCTCACATTCCTAGCTTGAACATACTGTCAGTTATTCAACCATGACAGCCACATCACCCAAACACATTGGGCCAGAAATTCGGCTTTCCGGCTTCCTGCGGGTGCAAGCATCGCGCGCATACTTGCCTACCGCGCCTGCTGTTCTGCTTTGGGCCCACGAGGACTTCGGCTCCTGGGTCTCCTCCAGCTGCCGGCGCGCAGTGCTTGCGTATCCCAGGGGTACAGTTAGTTCGAAGCGTCCCCTGGGATCACGTGGGCCATGGAGAGCCAATCCTAACAGGGCATTTTCATTCATAGATTTGACAGGAAGACCTGTCAAATCTATGAATAGAGCTCAGCCCCAAAACCACACTTAAACTTCAAATAATTTTTTTTTCAAAATCACATTTTTAAAATAACTATAAGTTACATAAATTAACTACTTTAAACAAAAATTTTAATTTTTGAAAAAATTTATTATACTTTTTAACGGTACTAAAAATAAACTTACCTTTCTTTAAAGTATGTAAAAAAGATAAACCTGTTGAAAAAATGTTTAAATTGTAATTAATTAACCACTTACCTTGTTAAAAACAGGCCTTGCGCCTCCTTTTTAAAAGCGCAGCTTCTTCATACTTACCCTCCCGGAGAAACCTGAAAAAAAAAACGAAGTTCGCTGCGTGCGCGCAGCCTCTCCCGCGCACGCGTTCGACTTCTGAACCCCTCCCTTCAGGGGAACGGAATTTCCGGTTTCCCGCGCATGCGCAGTGCATGCAGGAAACCGGCACTTCAGGTGGCCTTACGGGTGAGTACACAGCGCGTACTCACCCGACAAGAGCCGAATTTCTGGCCCATTACACCACACTCACTGACACACTTCCCTTTCTCTTGCAGGAAAAGGTGGCGCATAACCGGTGCCGGCAGACCTTAACCGGCGGGGGGGGCAGGCTCGCCTGCATCACATTACTCCCTTGGAGAAGACGGTGCTGGCCATTCTTGGCAGAGGCATGGCTGAGCTTGTGGCCAGCGGCGGGGCAGAAAGAATACAAGATGTTGGTATCCTCATACGTTATCCTCCTTCTCACATCCCACTTGCCCCTCATACCACAATCTCTTCTGATTTACAATATGCAGATGGTTTAAGCATGCACCTCTTGCTTTCTGCCCCCCTTCCCTCACCACAACCCTACCCTTGTGCCTTTCTCATTTCACACACCCAAGAAATCCAGCCTGCCCAACCAGTGGTTAAACAAGAAGAGGGAGAGGAGAGTAAAGAAGAAGATACACTGACACTCGATTTCACACTCCCAGCCACCAGCTCAGATACTGACACTCCGCGTACTTTACAGGATAGGTTGGACACAGGATCTGCATGTGGTGAGACACTGGGCATGAGTGGCCTGCAGCCAGGGCAGGGGGAAAGGGTATCACAGGTGTCAGCTCCCTGGAGGGTGAGGTTGCACACGAGTTCTGCTGCACAGAACTCAAATGAAGACTTTGATGGGGCGGCCTACAGAAGAACGCTGATGGGTCTGCACAATGAAATGCTGGTGCATTGGCAGGCCTGCCAGAAATCCTGAATGCAGTGTCAAGGAGCATGGAAGAGTCCATCCTTTCCAGCGTGGAAGGGGTGGGCAGATCCATTAATGTACTTGTGGACCAAACCATCATGCCCGTCTGATGGCCAAAGTCTCAGCTTCCATTGCAGCACAAGCAAAAGCCACCCAATGACTCAGTGCTGCAAAGGAAGCTCAGAAGTCATGCAAGCTCAGCTTGCTGCCACGCAAGCACAAACTGATGCCATCATGGCTGGGTTTACTAGTGTTGAAAGGGGCTTGCAGGGTGTCATAGCAGTCCAGCAATCTGTGCTCCAGCAGTTAACTAGGATTTTGTTTTATTCGTTCCTGGGATGTGGGCATCGCTGGCAAGGCCAGCATTTATTGCCCATCCCTAATTACCCTTGAAAAGGTGGTGGTGTGCCGCCTTCTTGAACCGCTGCAGTCCGTGTGGTGAAGGTGCTCCCACAGTGCTGTTAGGGAGGGAGTTCCAGGATTTCGACCCAGCGACGATGAAGGATCGGCGATATATTTCCAAGTCAGGGTAGTGTGTTACTTGGAGGGGAACTTGGAGGTGGTGGTGTTCCCATGCGTCTGCTGCCCTTGTCCTTCTAGGTGGAAGAGGTCGCGGGTTTGGGAGGTGCTGCCAAAGAAGTCTTGGTGAGTTGCTGCAGTGCATCTTGTAGATGGGACACACTGCAGCCACGGTGCGCCGGTGGTGGAGGGAGTGAATGTTTAAGGTGGTCGATGGGGTGCCAATCAAGCGGGCTGCTTTGTCCTGGATGGTGTTGAGCTTCTTGAGTGTTGTTGGAGCTGCACTCATCCTGGCAAGTGAAGAGTATTCCATCTCACGACTGACTTGTGCCTTGTAGATGGTGAAAAGGCTTTGGAGAGTCAGGAGGTGAGACACTCGCCGCAGAATACCCAGCCTCTGACCTGCTCTTGTAGCCACAGTATTTATGTGGCTGGTCCAGTTAAGTTTCTGGTCAATGGTGACCCCCAGGGATGTTGATGGTGGGGGATCCGGCGATGGTAATGCCGTTGAATGTCAAGGGGCGGTGGTTAGGCTCTCGCTTGTTGGAGATAGTCACTGCCTGGCACTTGTGTGGTGTGAATGTTACTTGCCACTTATCAGCCCAAGCCTGAATGTCATCCAGGTCTTGCTGCGTTTGGGCATGGACTGCTTCATTATCTGAATGGAACAGAACACTGTGCAATCATCAGCGATCATCCCCACTTCTGACCTTATGATGGAGGAAAGGTCATTGATGAAGCAGCTGAAGATGGTTGGGCCTAGGGCACTGCCCTGAGGAACTCCTGCAGCGATGTCCTGGGGCTGAGATGATTGGCCTCCAACAACTACAACCTGAGGAACTCCTGAGTCGATGCTCCGGGGGTGGAAATGGATCCGTGGAGGATGACCCGCCTGTCCTCTCTCAGGATGACAGCATTCGTCTTCTTTCCACTGCCACTCCTCCAGTGCCCTTGCTGTTGCCTGTCAGCCAGCCAGCCCAGACTGCTGCGACCCATACCGAGGTGGTGCAGTCCGAAGCCGGACCCAGAGCTGCTCGAGGTCACCCTGCAAGGCATCTGCAGTCTTCTCCACTGAAAGTCAGCACCCTTCTACCAACCATGCCACAGCCACTGGGGTAGCACTGCGTAGGAGCACTAGGATAGGCAAAGGCATATGCAAGATAGTCACTAAGGTAATGCACAAGGGTGATTAGTTGATTTTGATGTCATATTGGATGCATATATGGATAAAGTTGGATTGGAAAGTTTGCTTTGTGGCTTTTATTTCATCATTGTGGCCAAGAGGAAACTGTGATGGTCATTAGCAGAGGCAAGATAAGGTTTGAGACTAATGAAGAAAGGCGAATTGGGGTTGTGTTCACTGGTACTGCAGGCGGATGATTCGATCCTGGATATCCCAGCCAAAAAGGGGCTGTCTGGGTTGCCTCCTTCCTTCCGCTTCCTCCTCCTCCTCTTTCGCTTCCTCCTCTTCTGCTTCTTCCTCTTTCTCCTCCTCCTCCCTTTGCAAGCAGCTTGTCCCTGTTGCTGCCTCTGCTCCATCTCTATGTCATGCTGCAGCCCAAGAGAGACTGCAACTAGAGCCCCCAAGACTGGGAGCAAGTGGTGCTCTCAGAGGCCTTCCTTTAACAGCAAAAGACTTAAAAACATCCAGCAGCTCTCCCTGCACAATTTAACAACTTTTTAAATGTCTTACACCAAGCCACTACTCAAATAAACTGTACAGGAACCGGTACAAAAGCAGAAAGCAACTTACCTCAAAGTTGCGTGTGTTCGTTTAAGTTTTGCTGGTGGGGGGGTCCGTCGTGCAGCTGAACGCACGTTCAGCTCTGCGTGCTTTGGAGAGGGCGTACAGTTGAGCGGCGACGTCCAAAATAGCAGGCCGTGCGTCAAATCAGCAATGCACGCTGACTAACGTCACAATCTGCCTCATTTGCATTCTTCTGGCAAACGCAGGTAACGGCCAACACTACCGACCTTCCCAAAATGGTGGCCGCCGCGGCCCGCGCCGCAAGTGGGCGGAAGCGAGGCGGCCAATGTTCCTTTTAAGCTGTGCAGCCACGCAGCTCTCGGGACCTCCTGCGCAGCCAGCTCGTCGGCTTTTCAATGCACATGCACGGTATTTTGAATGGGTCGCACAGCCGCGCACCCAAAAAAAAAATAAGAGGGAACATTGGAGGCGGCCGCCATTTTTTTGCCGAAACCAACCTTAACAACCGGCGCTGAAGTGCCGAATTTCGCGGCCAGTGTTCAAAAGCAAGAAACCTTTATAAAACACTGGTTAGTCCCCAGCTGGAGTATTGTGTCCAATTCTGGGCCCCACACTTCAAGAAGGATGTCAAGGCCTTGGAGAGGGTGCAGAGGAGATTTACAAGGATGAGGGAATTCAGTTATGTGGAGAGACTGGAGAAGCTGGGATTGTTCTCCTTAGAGCAGAGAATTTAAGAGGAGATTTAATAAAGGCTTTCAATATCTTTAAGGGTTTTGATAGAATGAATAAGGAGAAACTGTGTCCACTGGCGGGAGGGTCGGTAACCAGAGGACACAGATTTAAGCTAATTGCTCAAAGAACCAGAGGCGACATGAGGAGAATTTTTTAACGCAGCCAGTTGTTGTGATCTGGAATGCGCTGCCTGAAAGAGTGATGGAAGCAGATTGAATAGTAACTTTTAAAAGGTAATTGGATAAATACGTGAAGGGGAAAAATTTGCAGGGCTACGGGGAAAGAGCAGGGAGTGGGATTAATTGGATAGTGCTTTCAAAGAGATGGCACAGGCACGATGGGCCAAATGGCCTCCTTCTGTGCTGTAAGATTCTATAATAATAATTGAGACCAGTGATTTACAGTTTCCACGGAAAACAGGATAGAAAAGCAGAATTTGATCGCAAAAGTAACGTTATAAATGGGATAAAAACAGAAAATGCTGGAGATACTCAGCAGGTCAGGCAGCATCTGTGAAGAGAGTTTCTCTCTTCACAGATGTTGCCTGACCTGCTGAGTATCTCCAGCATTTTCTGTTTTTATTTCAGATTTCCAGCATCTGCAGTATTTTCTTTTTGTATTAGTTATAAATGGGATGTCAGTACAAGCAGGTGTCACACTCTGTTATTGATTCAAAACTTTCTCAAAATGCTGCGCGCTTCTGAAATAGCCAAGCATCATTTTCCATTTCTCTGACCAATGAAATGTGGAGCGACTTTAGCCTGCGTTTAATTACAAGTAGTGGTGCAAAATAACCACTTTACTCTGGAAACTTCCCTCATTATATTTTCACTGCAATTACCGCCTCACGATGGCTCAATACTTATTGCCAGGTAAAGAAGGTGCGTGTTATTTACATTTAGGAAGTATTTAAAAGGTCAAATGGTAACTTTTTCTAAACCTTGCTTCCTCTGCCATTTGCTTCTTCGTTGACCCTTACCTGACCTGGCCTGGCCTTCAATAACAGCATAAAATCACGGAGTTTTAACCCTATCCCTTCCTATGGCTTCCACTCCTAATTCTTCCTGCATTAACAACAGTTTGACTTTAGAGCAGAGACTTCCCTGGGTCCGGGCAGCAAATCGGGGAAATTCAGGCGTAGGCTGGGCGTGCAGCAGGTACAAGGACATCCCCCTTGACCCATTACCTTTAAGAGACATAATCAGTGTTACACGGTATAAGACTGCGCTCCTGTAAACTGCCTATCCTCCACCTCACCATGTGCCCAATAACAGGACATCCACTGGAATATCAGAAAGTGCACTGCATTGTACAAAACAGCCTCTCACTAACTCGCGTTTAGAGTTTGGGATCTTACCCACCAGTGCCAGGCCTTTCGGGACATTTTCTTAACAATTTAGTACAAGTGACTTTGCACTCCTCGTGTGTTTCATGCTTGTTTATAATTTAATTTCACTTCACTAAGACAAAGGAAAACACCAGGCATTGCATCTTTCTAAATTATTTGCCAATCTTTAAAGATATTGATCATGACACTCCAAGGTCAAAGCTTTCACTTCACAAGGTCAAAAGCTTAGTGGTGCCTCTTGCACCTTCAGTATATGTGAGACAAGGTGCGATCTGCGGACAAACACGAGCACACATGAAGGGCACCACTGCGCCAGGATGGGTAGAATTACACTCTGACCCTCCATGAGAAAATAGTAAACCTCGCAATTCATTTTTGAAGAAAAAAACATTTATATTCCACCTTTCACAGTCTCAAGATATCCCACAGCCAATGAAGTACTTTTGAAGTGCGGTCACTGTTGTAATGTAGGAAACACGGCAGCCAATTAGCACTCAGCAAGATCCCACGAACAACAATGAGATCAATAACCAGATAATCTGTTTTAGTCATGTTGGCTGAGGGATAAATATTAGCCAGGACACTGGGGATAACTGCCCTGCTCTTCTTCGAATACTGCAGTGGAATCTTTTACGTCCACCTGAGAGGGCAAACGGGGCCTCGGTTTATTTAATTATTGATTTATTTTTATTCCTTCATGGGATGTGGGCATCACTGGCAAGGCCAGCATTTATTGCCCATCCCTAGTTGCCCTCGAGAAGGTGGTGGTGAGCCGCCTACTTGAACCGCTGCAGTCCGTGTGGTGAAGGTGCTCCCACAGTGCTGTTAGGGAGGGAGCAACGTTCCCTCTAAGCTGCGCGGCTGTGCAGCTCTCTGCCGGTCCTGCGCATCCCGGGACCGGCTTTTCCAATGATAAATTTGCGAAACCATGAATAGGCCGCACAGCCCCCCAAAAAATAGGGGGAATATTGGTAGGAAGTTCCAGGATTTTGACCCAGCGACGATGCAGGAACGGCAATATATTTCTAAGTCAGGATGGTGTGTGACTTGGAGGGGAACTTGGAGGTGGTGGTGTTCCCATGCGCCTGCTGCCCTTGTCCTTCTAGGTGGAAGAGGTCGCGGGTTTGGGAGGTGCTGCCGAAGAAGCCTTGGCGAGTTGCTGCAGTGCATCTTGTAGATGGTACACACTGCAGCCACGGTACGCCGGTGGTGGAGGGAGTGAATGTTTAAGGTGGTGGATGGGGTGTCGATCAAGCGGGCTGCTTTGTCCTGGATGGTGTCGAGCTTCTTGAGTGTTACTGGAGCTGCACTCACCCAGGCAAGTGGAGAGTATTCCATCACCCATCACACTCCAGACTTGTGCCTTGCAGATGGTGGAAAGTCTTTGGGGAGTCAGGAGGTGAGTTACTCGCCACAGAATACCCAGCCTCTTACCTGCTCTTGTTGCCACAACCTATGAACGAATATATATTTAAAAAAATTGTTTTGCATTCGTAATGCATATGTGCAACTGTTAAAATATAGGCTGCTAAAAAGTGTTTGCCTCACTGCGCTGCACAACCTACATTTTCCATCTGACTACTTTGCTGTTCTCCCACCCTGTGTGTCCCCGGATTTGGTTTGCAAAATATGGTCACCCTAGTGTAGTGTGTGCAGTATATAGTGTACTGTGTGATGTATACAGTCTATTGTGAACTGTGTTTAGTGTACTGTGCACTGTGTGCTGCCTACCTCTACAGTGCCTCAATGCGAATCACAATCTCCAGGAAACCCAGCAGCTTTCTGTGGTGATAACGCTCAGTGCTGACCTCCAGATCCCCTCCCCTACGTGCCGCCTGTGGCTCCCCACTTCCTCTCCACAGACTTCCCTGTTTAATCCCAACGACCACAGTGAACTTTTCCATTTATCTTGCCTCTTTGGCAGCGTCATTGTACTGACCAGACTTCTGTTCGACATTCAACAATAAAGGTCGTCTGAGACCATAGGCCTTGCAGAGTAACTTCTTTCAGACAGTGGGTGAAATGCTGCGGCAAGGCATTACTGGCTGTTACTAATTTGGGCTCTGGATTAAATATTCTCTTGCGTTCAGAGTCACAGGTCACTGCTATAAGTAGACCTTGCGTCTACTGTAAATTTTAGATCACTTTTACTGCCCAATATTTGGTTAAAGAGCATGACTCGACTGTAACAGGATTATTATGTATCCTGGATAGTGTGGCCCTGGACATGTGTTTTCCTGTTTTTAGAAGGTGAACTGAAACGTGAGATGAGGCCAACTATAAACCAACAAACTGGTTTATGGTACATGAAATATATGAATGAACAGAATAGTTTTCACAGTGAGATTCAACAATTTTTGGTCGATATGAGATCAGGAGATGTGGGACCGGGCAATGTGGGATCAGGCGATATGGGATTGATCAATGCAGGATCAGGGGATATGGGATCGGACGATACGGAATTGGGTGACATGGGATTGGGCGATATGGGATTGATCAATGCAGGATCAGGGGATATGGGATTCGGAATGAGATTGGGAGATATGGGATCTGGCAATATTATGCTGTGAATGGAAGTAGGCTCGGGGCTGTGGGGGAGCAGAGGGATTTGTGAGGACATGTTCACAGGGCATTAAAGGGCATTTGGGCTTGATGGCCGGCGCGGACACGATGGGCCGAAGGGCCTCTTTCTGTGCTGTATAACTCTATGACTCTAAAGGCAGCAGCTCGGGTTGACAAGGCTGTAAAGAAGCTAATGGAATTCTATATTTTATCTCGAGGTTTAGAATATAAAAGCCAAGAGGTAATGATGAGCCGATATAAAACCTTAATAAGACCTGAGTTAGAGACTGTGTGCAGTATTGGGCTCCACAATGTGGGAAAGATATTGAGGCTTCAGAGAGGGTACAATACAGATTCACGAGAATGCTGCCTGGTCGGAGGAAATATAAATACAAAGAAAGATTTCAAAAATTGGGGCTTTTTCCATTAGAACAATGCAGACAGGCCGAATCTCATTTACCCCCGCTGTTCCTTTCTCCCCTTTTTCTTCATCCCCCTATCCAATCTAATCTTCAGTGTTGACGTAGTTTCTGCCTCAACCACTAACCCTGGGAGTGAATTCCACAGCCTCACAACTCTGAAATTTCCCCATCTTCTGTTCAAAATGTCTTACATTTAATCTTGTATTTATTGCCCGTGTTCTAGACCCTCAACTACTGGAAACGGTCTGCTTCAATTCTTCTCTTCTCTTTTGTAAAGACCGATGCAAAGTATTTATTAAATACCGCTGCTCATTTTTGATCATCTACAAATTGACAATCCTCTCCTCTCGGGGGGTCCCACCTCACTTTTAACGATTCACTCTTTTAACTGATAAATTTGCAAAATACTTTGATTCTTTTGATGCACTTTGTGCAGTATTGGGCTCCATTTTATTGGAAGGATATTGAGGCTTTAGAGAGGGTACAAATACAGATTCATGAGGGTGCTGCCTGGTTTGAGGAAATATAAATCCCAAGAAAGACTTGGAAAATTGAGGCGTTCCATTAGAACAATGCAGATTACGGGACGATCTGATGGTAAGTGTTTAAAATTATGAAAGGGTGGGACAGGGTAGATAGAAGCAGTAGTTGAGGATAGTTGAGGGTCTAGAATGAGGGGCCGTAGATACAAGATTCAATGTAAGAGATTTAGAACCGAGGGCAGGAGAAACTTCTTCACACAGAGTTGAGGGGCTGTGGAATTCACTCCCAGGGTTAGAGGCTGAGGCAGAAACTATGTCAATGCTGAAGATTAGATTGGAGAGGGGGATGAAGGAAAAGGGGATGCAGGGATATGGGAGAAGGGTGGGTAAAGGCTCCTGAGGAGGGTAAACACCGACACGGACTGGTTCCATGTTACAACTTCTATATATTTCTATGTAGCCTTTGACTGCTCACCCGTTGAGGGAGACAGAAAGAGAGAGGAAGATAGAAAGAGAATAAGAGACAGAAAGAGAGGGGAAGGCATAAAGTGAGCCAGAGACAAGTAAAGAGGGAGTTACAGGAAGAGAGAAACAGGCATGGTTTTATTTTTCTCCTTGTTCATGAGGAAAACCACGGCAGGTTAATTTGTTATACGATAGAAAACACACATGAAGGACGTAAGCTGCCTGGTTTATCCAGTATTCTACGGTCTGATGCTCAACTTACCCTCAGAGACGTAATAACCCTGTTCTTCAGCAAACTGACCAGAGTTCATTCCGTGTACGTCTTCCCACCTTGCCATGGCCACCTGCACTGTACACTAATGGAAACCAGTCTGCTCCTACCGTTTCCTGAGCTCTGTCTGGGGGACGGAACATGTAGTCTTATATCACTATTGCTTCTGATTTTGATTGGCAGATGCCAGTTCTGTTTAACCCACTCAGTGCTGATTACAGTGGTTACTACATTTCTGTTTAGACCTACAGATTCTAAAGGGTACCAGTCTCTCCCAGCTACCAGTGGTCTCAGCAGAGATGGGTTTTGTCACTTTCAATATTTAAAAAGAAAATTCAGAGTCCATTTCTGAAACCATATTCCAGTATTATAAAACCAAAAGAGATGTGCGTAGAATTTAGCGACCTTTTAATCATTTTACTGTATTTTTAAAACAAGCTTTAGAATTATAATCCTGGAGCTCCTTTGAAAGAACTTGCATTTCTACAGCGCATTTCACAACCTCAGGACGTCCCAAAGCGCTTCACAGCCAATGAAGTACTTTTGAAGTGTAGTCACTGTTGTAATGTTGGAAAGCCAAGCCAATTTGCACACAGCAAGCTCCCACAAACAGCAGAGAGATAAATGACCAGATAATCTGTTATAGATGTTAGTTGAGGGATAAATATTAGCCAGGACACATGGAGAACTCCCCTGCTCTTCTTCAAAATAGTGCCATGGGACCTTTTGCATGAGAGGATAGATGGGGCCTCAGTTTAATGTCTCATCCGAAAGACGGCACCTCCAACAGTGCAGCACTCCCTCCAAAAATGTGCGGGTTAGGTTGATTTGGCTATGATAAATTGACCCTTAGTGTTAGGGGGGGATTAAATATGTGGGGTTATGGGGATAGGATGGGATATGTTAGGGGGAATTAAATACGTGGGGTTACGGGCATAGGGTGGGATAGGTGCAGGCTCGATGTGGGGATTCGGTGTGAGAAAGCAGGCACAGGGTACTGGATTTGGATGATCAGCCATGATCGTATTGAATGGTGGAGCAGGCTCTCTGGTGTGGGCTTGAACCCATGACCTTCTGGCTCAGGGGTGAGAGTGCTCCCACTGAGCCATGGCTGACACAATTAATGGATCAGCTGATTACGACAGTTGGTAGCTTAACCACACAGACTAGGCAGGCTACAGGTTCGATCCCTGGTCTATACTGAGTTTGCTGATTTTAGCTGGAATGACAGTAAGGGCCACAATTGGCCTCAGCACCTTCTCCTCATGAGAAGGCTTCTGCTCCTGCTCAGTATCCAGCAACTTCTGCAGGAAAGTGTGCAAGTGTCAGTGTTGTGTTCGAGCAAGATCAGGCTTTGCAGTGATGCCCACCACAGTTGAATAGTCTGCACTGCTCAGGAGATTATTTTGGTGAAAGGGTGAAAACAGGCGCTAAATGGGCACTGTGCTAATAAGACTCGTCTGTTTGAAAGTCTGGATTTAGCATGCAATTTTGGTCCTAATTGTTGATTACCATATTTTGAACTTGTCTGGAGGTGAACCAGAGACCTGAAGATTTAGCACCCAAGTGCTGATTAGATGCAATTTTCATGGAGCAGTACATGTGGGCTCCTCACACCCAGTTCCACTGAAGGTGTGAAGTGTGCTGGCTGGCACACAGGGCACGTTGCAGGATAGCTCAGGGACTGAGGGAGAGGGTGCACAGGTTCTCGGATGCTAGTGGAGGAGGTCCTGGTGGAGGAGGTCCGGAGGAGGAGGGATGTCCGGTACGCCGGGGGGGAGGAGGCCACCTCACCCTCCTGACCCTCTCTCCTGCAGCAGCTGGTGCTGCTCTGCCTGGCTTCATATCCTCCTCCCATTCCTCATCCAGACCAAGGGGGACCCCTAGCAAGATGCCCATGGCCAAGCGCTCCCTTTCTCCTGGTGACTCCTATTAAGGTGGAGTAGCACAGCACTTAGTCTTTTGAGGTGAAATCCTCAGATATTTTCCAGAATAAATGTTGACAGAGTGTTGGTGAAGTCTTGACAAAGTGTCCCAGAAAGTCTCCCGATTTGTTTCAAAAGTCCTCTTCAAACCTCCAGCAGCAAGTGAATAGTAAAAGGTGATACAGCTTTAAGTAGCGCTCAATATCCTCTGCAACGACTTATTTACTCCCAAACTGCTGGCCGTTGTTAGGAGAGGGTGTTAGGTCAAGCGCTATCCACCAAAATGCTGTGCAGCTTCTTTAATGAATGCTAGCAGGCATTTTAAGTGCCAATCAGCCCCTTAACGAACCTCCGGGTGGCCGTTCCTAGCTCAAGCTTCAATTCCTTTACCAAGATGGCGTCCGGCACTAAACCCAGGCTAAACCGGTGTTTCAGCTCAAGACCCCACCTTGGCCACCTCAGGGGCTCTTCAGCGGCTGAAGGAGCTGTCGAAAATCGCCCCCTCAGTGTCTAGGCTCACAGGTGAAGATTGATCGCTCGTCCAAGGTACTAGGGGGCTGCGGTGCCCCTGGAATGGTACGCCAGCAAGATCAGTGCTTTCTTAAGAGGAGGGAGAATGGTGTGACTTTTACTTTGATGTTTTGTTGAGATGAGACCTGGCCCATTCACTGGATAAACTGGAACTAATATTTGTATTTATGCCTCTTCCATGTGGCCGGACTCGAGGCTCCCTCCGGGCAGCCTAGAATCCGAGTGCTCAGAGAGCCTGGATTTGTGACATTAACTGCTTGCTGCTTTTTATCCACTTGCTCAAAGTTGAAAAGCTCTGAAAATAAAAGCATTTTCAAAAGGAAACAGTTAAACTAAACCCACGGATGTGCTGAACGTCAATGCTCCCGTTGATAGCAGCACTCTCCCTTTGCCTGTGAAGGTGAAGCTTCATCAAATTCTTGTGCTGCCCTAATAAGATTAAAGAAGGGAATGAGAAAAGGTCTCCTGGTTCATGCAGCCATTCCCGAGTCACTCCTCACCTACAATCTGCACTGTCCCGCCTTACCCGTTCAGTCTTCCCAGCGACACCTTGCTTTATATCATTTCTCCTTGGCCCCCAGGAGAGGCATTAATATCTGTTTAGGATATTGAAGGTTATACGGTTGAGCTGCTCCATGGAAGCAATGATTCATGTGCTGCTAGGACTCTGGATAAGTCACCTGTGCTTCTGTCTAGATTTCCAGAAGGCATTTGATAAGGCGGCACATAAGAGACTTGCTACAAAATGTAAGGTTCAAGTTATTAAAGGCAGTGTAGCCGCAGATAGGGGACAGAAAATAAACAGTGGGGATCAATGGACATTTTTCAGATTAGCAAGATGTGGGCAGTGGTGGGCTCAAAGGTCTATGATGGGATCTCTTTCATTTTCCATTTATATAAATGATTTGGACATCGGCACAAGCAGAATCAAAGTTTGCTGATGATAAAAATTAGGGAGTCATGTCAGAGTGAGGAATAATTCACGAGACTACAAGAGGCCAATAACAGGTATTCAGATCATCAATAACGGGCGTCACGAGAATGCCAAGAGTGGCAAAGAGGGAAGCTGTGGGCTTATTTAAGCCTGGGACAGCAGCAGAAGAGAAGGAAAGCTGAGGAGTAGTAATGGGGTGGGGGTGGGAATTGGAGGGGAGGTAAGTACTGAGAAGGGAGAGATGAAAGGTAGCATGGCTAGATGAGAGGAAGAGAGGAGAAAGAGGCCGAAGAGGGGCTGAAAAAAGGGAGATAGAAGTAGGAACATAGGAACAAGAGGAGGCCATTCAGCCCCTTGAGCCTGTTCCGCCATTCAATTAGACCATGGCTGATCTGTACTTAACTCCATTTGCCCACCTTGGTGCCGTAACCCTAAATACCCTTACCCATCAAAAATCAAACAATGTCAGTTTGAAATTTTCAATTGACCCCCAGCCTCAACAGCTTTTTGGGGAAGAGAGTTCCAGATTTCCACCAGCCTTTGTGTGAAGAAGTGCATCCTGACATCACCCCTGAACGGCCTGGCTCTAATTTTAAGGTTATTCCCCCTTGTTCTGGACTCCCCCCTCCAGAGGAAATAGTTTCTCTCTATCTACCCTATCAAATCCTTTAATCATCTTAAACACCTCAATTAGATCACCCCTTAATCATTCTATATTCTCCTAACCTCTCTCCTTCAGCCAGGGAAAGGCATAAGAAGCAGTTCACGTTAACAAAAAATATTAAGCGTGCTAAAATGAAATTAGAAAGAAGCATAGTTGAATGTAACCAAAATAATGGGAAAGCATTTTTTTAAATTATTTTATAAATCAGAGCTCGGTCCAAATTGAGTTATTGCTGAGTGACTCGGAGAGACTTACAGGTAAAGGCAAGTGTACGGCAGAAGAGTTAAACAGGAACTTTGTGTCTGTGCAAACAATAGAGTATAACATGAGCGAGTATAGGTTAAAGGTGATAGGAATCTGGAGAAATTGAGAACAGGCAATGACCACTCCCTAAAGGTTCCACCACACTCTTAAGGTTTTTTTTTTCATTCTTGGGATGTGGGCATCACTGGCAAGGCTGGTATTTATTGGCCATCCGTAATTGCCCTTGAGAAGGTGGTGGTGAGCCGCCTTCTTGAACCGCTGCAGTCCGTGTGGTGAAGGTACTGCTAGGTAGGGAGTTCCAGGATTCTGACCCAGCGACGCTGAAGGAACGGCGATATATGTCGACCATAAGTATCTCAAGAGTCCCTCATTTGAGCCACAACAACCTTCAACCTCCTGTGCTGAAGGCAATGGGGGAGCACCTGGGTGATAATTAGTGTGTAGGCATTTTATGTAAGTTAATGAAATTATACATTTTTATGCTCCTATAGTAAATGGAGACGTTGCCACCTCAGGTGTCTAGAATATCAATGTTGGTCTTTGGTCACATCACCGCCGGTCACTCTTTGATCATCACCGCCGGTCACTCTTTGATCATCACCGCCGGTCACTCTGTGAACATCACCGCCGGTCACTCTGTGAACATCACCGCCGGTCACTCTGTGAACATCACCGCCGGTCACTCTGTGAACATCACCGCCGGTCACTCTGTGAACATCACCGCCGGTCACTCTGTGAACATCACCGCCGGTCACTCTTTGGGCATCACCGGCCACTATTTGATCATCACCGCCAGTCACTCTTTGAACAGTCCCGTGATTTGCTCATCCTGTGCCATGTGGGACATCCTGGACGCTTTTTGCAGCCTGGACGACCACGTGTGCAGGAAGTGTCGCCAACTGCAACAAGTCGAGCTCCGGGTTTCGGAGCTTGAGCGGCAGCTGGAGTCACTACAGTGCATCCGCGAGGCTGAGAAATACTTGGAAAGCACGTTTCTAGAAGTGGTCACCCCGCAGCCTCAGAATGTGCAGGCAGAGAGGGAATGGGTGACCGCCAGACAGAGAAGGAGGACCAGGCAGGTATCCCCAGAGTGCATCTCGCTCGCTAACCGGTTCACAGTTCTGGAAACTGGTGGGGATGATGGCTCCTCTGGGGAGAGCAGCCAGAGTCAAGGTCAGGGCACCACAGGTGGCTCAGCTGCACGGGGGGGAGGAAGAAGAGTGGAAGAGCAACAGTGAACAGTTAGGCGTTTCTGTGGACAAAGACGTGACTCCAGGATGGTATGTTGCCTCCCTGGTGCCAGGGTCAAGGATGTCACTGAGCGGCTGCAGGACACTCTGAGGGGGGAGGGTGAACAGCCAGAGGTTGTTGTCCATATCGGTACCGAAGACAAAGGCAGAAAGAGTGATGAGGTCCTGCAGGCAGACTATAGGGAGCTAGGAAAGAGATTAAAAAGCAGGACCTCAAAGGTAGTAATCTCCGGATTACTCCCGGTGCCACGTGCTAGTGAGTACAGGAATAGGAGAATAGAACAGATGAATGTGTGGCTGGAGAGATGGTGCAGGAGGGAGGGCTTTAGATTCCTGAGGCATTAGGACAATTTCTGGGGAAGGTGGGACCTGTACAAGCCGGACAGGTTACACCTCAACAGAGCCGGAACCAATATTCTCGCAGGGAGGTTTGCTAGTGCTGTTGGGGAGGGTTTAAACTAGCTTGGTAGGGGGATGGGCACCAGCATATAGGAGTAGAAAAGAGGAATAAGGTGCATAAAAGAGTGAGTGTGTTGGATAGTACTAGAGAAGAAAGTAGTACTAGAGGCGGAAGTAGTACCATATTAGATTGGAGCAAACTAAGAAAGACTACAAAAAATTCAAAAATGGGTTTAGAATGCATGTACGTAAACGCACAAAGTGTGGTGAATAAGGTTGGTGAGCTACAAGCCGTGTGGCAATATGATGTTGTGGCAATAACGGTAACGTGGCTTAAAAACAGTGAGGACTGGGCACTTAATATTCAAGGGTACAAGGTGTTCAGAAAAGATCGGGAAGGAAAAAAGGGAGGTGGGGGGGCAGTGCTGATTAAGGAAGACATTGTAGTGTTGGAAAGGGAGGATGTTCTTGAGGGGTCAAGGACAGAATCCATTTGGTTAGAGTTGAGGAGCAAAAAGGGTAT
This sequence comes from Squalus acanthias, assembly GCA_030390025.1. Lineage (NCBI taxonomy): Eukaryota > Metazoa > Chordata > Chondrichthyes > Squaliformes > Squalidae > Squalus > Squalus acanthias. The sequence goes on along the minus strand of CM059448.1, from coordinate 45,419,504 downwards.
GATCACGCTATTGGGGGTATTCTATAGGCCTCCAAATAGTGAGAGGGAGGTAGAGGAGCAAATCTGCAGGGAAATCGCAGAGATACGCAAGAGCTATAGAGTGGTGATATTGGGGGACTTTAATTACCCAAATATCGAGTGGGATAATGCTAGGGTAAAGCAAAAGGAGGGGGAGGAATTTCTGAAATGTGTTCAGGAGAATTTCCTTGACCAGTATGTTAGAAACATAGAAGAAAAATAGGAGCAGAAGTAGGCCATTCGGCCCTTCAAGCCTGCTCCGCCATTCAATATGATCATAGCTGATCCTCTATCTCAATACCATATTCCCGCTCTCTCCCCATACCCCTTGATGCCTTTTGTGTCCAGAAATCTATCGATCTCCTTCTTAAATATATTCAGTGACTTGGCCTCCACAGCCTTCTGTGGTAGAGAATTCCACAGGTTCATCACCCTCTGAGTGAAGAAATTTCTCCTCCCTGCATCCAGTCTGTCTAGCCCGGTCAGAATTTTATACGTTTCAATGAGATCCCCTCTCATTCTTCTAAACTCTAGTGAATACAGGCCTAGTCGACCCAATCTCTCCTCATACGACAGTCCTGCCATCCCAGGAATCAGTCTCGTGAACCTTCGTTGCACTCCCTCTATGGCAAGTATATCCTTCCTTAGATAAGGAGACCAAAACTGCACACAGTACTCCAGGTGTGGTCTCACCAAGGCCCTGAAAACTGTAGTAAGACATCCTTGCTCCTGTACTCAAATCCTCTTGCAATGAAGGCCAACATACCATTTGCCTTCCTAACTGCTTGCTGGAACTGCATGTTTGCTTTCAGTGACTGGTGTACAAGGACACCCAGGTCCCTCTGTACATCAACATTTCCCAATCTATCACCATTTAAATAATACTCTGCCTTTCTGTTTTTCCTACCGAAGTGGATAACTTCACATTTATCCATGTTATACTGCATCTGCCATGTATTTGCCCACTCACTCAACTTGTCTAAATCGCCTTGAAGCCTCTTTGCATCCTCCTCACAACTCACAATCCCACCTAATTTTGTGTCGTCAGCAAACTTGGAAATATTACATTTGGTTCCCTCATCCAAATCATTGATATATATTGTGAATAGCTGGGGCCCAAGCACTGATCCCTGCGGTACCCCAATAGTCACCACCTGCCACCCTGAAAAAGACCCATTTATTCCTACTCTCTGTTTCTTGTCTGTGAACCAATTTTCTATCCATGCCAGTATATTACCCCCAATCCCATGCGCTTTAATTTTGCACACTAACCTCTTATGTGGGACTTTATCAAAGGCCTTCTGAAAATCCAAAAACACCACATCCACTGGTTCTCCCTTATCAATTCTACCAGTTACATCCTCAAAAAACTCCAGTAGGTTTGTCAAACACGATTTCCCTTTCATAAATCCATGCTGACTTTGTCTAATCCCGTTGATATTTTCTAAGTGTCCTGTTATCACATCCTTTATAATAGACTTTAGCATTTTCCCTACTACTGATATTAGGCTAACTGGTCTGTAGTTCCCTGTTTTCTCCCTCCCTCCTTTTTTAAATAGTGGGGTTATATTTGCCACCCTCCAATCTGCAGGAGCTGTTCCATAATCTATAGAATTTTGGAAGATGACAACCAATGCATCCACTATTTCCATGGCTACCTCTTTTAGTACTCTGGGATGCAGATTATCAGGCCCTGGGGATTTATCAGCTTTCAGTCCCATTAATTTCTCCAGCACTATTTTTTACTAATACTAATTTCCTTTAATTCCTCCTTCTCATTAGACACTTGGTTCCCTAGCATTTCTGGGAAGTTATTGGTGTCCTCTTCCGTGAAGACAGAACCAAAGTATTTGTTTAATTGCTCTGCCATTTCCTTGTTCCCCATTATAAATTCCCTCTTCCCCCACACATAAACCGCACCAGTCTAAAATTCACAGCAAGTTCTCTAAACATTTTAGAAGATTAAAACCGAGTTTTAAAAAAACTAAAGGAGGATTATTTTTCAATTAACAGAAAGCATCCCAGGGACATGGTCCCATTTATCAGGCCATTATATTCTGATTTTAAAAAAAAATTATAAATGTTCTCTCTGCAAGCTCAACAATGTAGTAAAAGCCAACAATCTTCTCCTGCATAATTTTTTTTTAAATCACGTTCTGTTTAAAAGCCACAAACTTTAAGCCTGAAGCAGTGAAGTGTGCTTCTCAAATCTCTCCCAGTGAAATACTTTGCAATTGCCTTTTTTTGGAGAGAGAGAGCTTAAAAATAACTAGGAGCAGTTTATTTTTTTAAAAGATGCCAGAAAGTTAAACAGAAGCTCCAGCTGATTTAAAAATCTAAGCAGCACTTGAAATGCAGCTAAGGTTTGAAGCCTGGACTGTAGCAGCAATCTTTAGCCTCCCAGCATTGAGAGCAAATCTCACCCCATCCCAAAAAAAACCTCTTATTGTTGCATTTCAATCAAATTAAAATTATTGCACTCGTGAATCATGCTCCTTTTTTTTTCCTCCTCCTCCTTCTTCTTCTCCTTCAACACCTTATCCCTGCACCCCCTCTTCTTTCCCTTTCCCCCTCCCCTAAGCTGCCCCTTATTTGGCCCAGCTAGGATGGAGGCATTGCTGGATCTGGTGCTGGGGAATGAGGTGGGCCAGGTCGACCAAATGTCTGTGGGAGAACACTTGGGTACGAGTGATCTTCGTATCATATGATTTAGATTAGCAATGGAGAGGAGCAAGGAACAATCTCGAGTGGAACTTCTAAACTGGAATAGGGCTAACTTCAATGGGACGCGAAAGGATCTAGCCAGGGTAAAATGGAACCAAAGACTGACAGGAAAAACTGTGACGGAACAATGGGTGATCTTTAAGGCGGAGATGTTCCAAGTACAGGCTAGGTACATTCCAACAAGAGGGAAGGGGAAGGGAACCAAAGCAAGGGCTCCTTGGATGACGAGGGAGATAGAGAAGATGATGAAACAAAAAAAAAGAGGGTGTATGATGAATGTCAGGTGAATTCTTCAATGGAGAACCAAACCAAATACAAAAAGTTGAGAGGGGAAGTGAAGATAAAAATAAGATTGGCAAAGAGAGAATATGAGAGTAGAATAGCGGTTAACATAAAAGGAAACCCAAAAATCTTCTACGGGCATGTAAACAGTAAGCGGGTAGTAAGAGGCGGGGTGGGGCCTATTAGGGACAAAGGTGGTGATATATGCTTAGAGGCGCAGGGCAAGGCTAGAATACTCAATGAGTACTTTGTATCGGTGTTCACTAAGGAGGTGGATGCTGACAAAATATCAGTAGAAGTGGAAAAGGAAGAAGCAATGGAAGGGGTGAAAATTGATAGACAGGATGTACTAGAAAGGCTGGGTATGCTTAGAGTGGATAAGTCACCTGATCCAGATGGCTTGCATCCCAGGTTGCTAAGGGAATTGGGAGAGGGGATAGCAGAAGAGCTTGTCATAATTTTCCAATCTTCCCTAGATGCGGGAGAGGTGCCTGAGAATTGGAAAGTGGCAAATGTGACACCATTGTTCAAGAAAGGGTGTAAGGAAAATCCTAGTAACTACAGCCCGGGCAGTTTAACATCAGTGGTGGTTAAAGTTTTAGAAACAATAATCAAGGAAAAAATTAACGGGCACTTGGAGAGATTTAAGCTAATTAAGGAGAGCCAACATGGATTTGTAAAAGGTAGATCATGTTTGACTAATCTAATTGAATTTTTTGATGAAGTAACAGGGAGGATTGATGAAGGGAATGCAATGGATGTTGCCTACATGGATTTTCGGAAGGCGTTTGACAAAGTACCACATAGAGGCTGGTTAACAAAATTGAGGCTCATGGAATAGGTGGGTCAGTGGCAGCTTGAATAAGGAATTGGCTTAAGGCTGTTTTTCAGACTGGAGGATGGTAGACAGTGGTGTTCCCCAAGGGTCAGTGCTGGGGCCACTGCTTTTTTTGATATAGATAAATGACCTGGATATTGGAATAGAGTAGAATTTCTAAATTTGCTGATGACACCAAACTTGGGTGTGTGGCAAACAGTGATGATGATACCAATTGACTGCAACAGGACATAGAAAGGCTAGCAGAATGGGCAGACAAGTGGCAGATGGAATTTAATACAGAGAAGTAACAGGGAGAGGCAATATACACTTAATGGCACAGTTTTAAAGAGTGTGCAGGGACAGAGGGACCTGGGAGTTAATGTGCATAGGTCCCTGAAGGTGGCAGGACATATTGAGAGAGTGGTTAACAAAGCATATGGGATCTTGGGCTTCATAAATAGAGGTATTGAGTACAAAAGTAGAGAAGTTATGCTGAACCTTTATAAAGTGCTGGTTAGGCCACAACTGGAGTATTGCGTCCAGTTCTGGTCACCACACTTTAGGAAGGATGTGAAGGCACTTGAGAGTGTGCAGAGGAGATTTGCCAGAATGGTTCCGGGGATGGGGACAGGTTGGAGAAGCTGGATTTGTTTTCATTAGAGCAAAGGAGGTTGTTGGGTGATTTGATAGAGGTGTACAAGATTATGACGGGTTTGGATAGGCTAGACGGGGAAAGGCTGTTCCCACTAGTTGATGGTACAAGGACTAGGGGACACAGATTTAAGGTTTTGGGCAAGAGATACAGGGGGGATGTGAGGAAAAACTTTTTTACACAGCGAGTGGTGAGGACCTGGAATTCGCTGCCGACATAAGTGGTGGAAGCGGAGACACTCAATGCTTTCAAGGGGAGACTGGATAGGCACTTGAAGGAAATAAACTTGCAGGGCTACGGGGATAGAGCGGGGGAATGGTACTGACTGGATTGCTCTACAGAGAGCCGGCACGGACTCGATGGGCCGAATGGCCTCCTTCTGTGCCGTTATGACTCTATGACTATCACCGCCAGTCACTCTTTGAACATCACCGCCGGTCACTCTTTGAACATCACCGCCGGTCACTCTTTGAACATCACCGCCGGTCACTCTTTGAACATCACCGCCGGTCACTCTTTGATCATCACCGCCCATCTCGGAGAAAAAGTTCCCGTAAACAGGGCACTGAAGGTCAGGATGGTGGTCAGGATGAGGCAACGACCTGCTCCGGGACCAGAGCTGCCCGTGGGGTCAGCTTTGGGTCACCTAGTGATATCAGATCAGGGACAATCCAGCGGAACTCTCTGACACTGGGATGGAACCACATGGACAGTCGGTGCTACAGCGCTCTGCTGTCTAAATGTAATTGTCTGCTTGATACAAGATATACAGCATAGCTGCTCTTTACAGAGGCAAATGAGGCAGCAGTGGTGTCATATTTTGGTAATAAACATTTTTTGGACCAATTGTACCCATCAGCTGTGACCGGGCCTTGTAGTTTGTAGTGTTTGAAGTCTTTGGCTGAGGTTGGTATCGACATACTGAGAGCTCGTTTTCTGGGTTTGCACGAGTGGAGTGGAATCCTATTTCCACTTGGATGTAAAATTGCAGGCAGACGGCCTGTGATATTTCAATAAGAATCGACGGTGACTCACCACCAATACATACTGAGAAAAGCCCCACTGTCTCGCCTCTACAGGCACTTTGTTTTGACATAGGTCACATTTTAGAATGGACAGTCCGAGTGGACGACACAAAGCTGAGACTGCACTCTCTGATGAGTGCTACATTCCAGCTCGTGTCTCAACCCCATTGAATGTTTTACAAAAGCAAAATACTGCGGATGCTGGAAATCTGAAATAAAAACAGAAAATGCTGGAAATACTCAGCAGGTCAGGCAGCATCTGTGGAGAGAGAAACAGAGTCAACGTTCAGGTCGATGACCCTTCATCAGAACTGGAAAAAGTTGGAGATGGAACAGGTTTTTAAGCAAGTGTAGGGGCAGGGAAAGTGGGGAGGGGAGGAAAGAATAAAAGGGAAGGTCTGTGATAGGATGGAAGGCAGGAGAGATTAAGAGACATAAGGGATGATGGTGCAAGGCAAAAGAAGATGGTAATGGGACAAGTTAAGAAACAAAAGATGGCTCTAGATGAAGCGTAAATGGCGATGGCAGAATGAAAAGACAGCTGCCATGTGAGAGAAAAAAAATTGGAAAAATAAGATAGGGGCAGAGGTTATGGTCTGAAATTGTTGAACTCGATGTTGAGTCCAGAAGGCTGTAAAGTGCCTAATCGAAAGGTGAGGTGCTGTTCCTCGAACTTACGTTGAGCTTCATTGGAACAGTGTAAGAGGCCAGGACGGAGAGGTCAGAGTGGGAGTGGAGCGGAGAATTAAAGTGACAGGCGACCAGAAGCTCGGGGTCACCCTTACGGACTGAACGGAGGTGTTCCGCAAAGCGGTCACCCAATCTGCATTTGGTCTCCCCAATGTAGAGGAGACCGCATCGTGAGCAGCAAATACAGTATACTAAATTGCAAGAAGTACAAGTAAATCGCTGTTTCACCTGGAAGGAGTGTTTGGGCCCCTGGACAGTGGGAAGGGAGGAGGTAAAAGGGCATGTGTTACATCTCCTGCGCTTGCACGGGAAGGTGCCGGGCGAAGGGGAAGGGGTGTTGGGGGTGATAGAGGAGTGGACCAGGGTGTCGCGGATTGATTGTTTTGACTGCTTTTATGACTACCTTTCATATAACCAGCTGGACAGCATATCTTGGTTGATGGTTGTTGTCATACAATCTAAACAGGTTAGCAGCACTGATTTGTCTTTTTTTTCCCCTTGTTTTATTCATATATCTCAATAAAAACTGCATTGTTTTGGTGATGTTTATTCTAGAGATCCTACCCCAATTCTTGGGATAATAATCCGAGAAAGGAGAACTAGCCTGTAAAAGCAGACAAGACCTGCAAAGTGTGAAAGGCTGCAGTTACTGTCTAATCTAACCTACTTCCGAGAAAGGACTGGAGACTTTGTCCCAATTCAACAGCGAGAGCTACAATGCAAGGTGCCCAGAACACAATGGCTTAGCCAGAACTGGCACAATGGTCCAGTTCCTGGGGTTTTACTGGACCTGTGAGTAGAAACCACATGATGCACCACTTCTCTTCAATGACATTAGATGCTAGTCACATATCTTCCCAGAGCCAATCAGCTTTGGCTTCATCCTATAGAGTATGGGGAACACTAAATGGAAATAAATGTGAGTGCACTGCGATGGTGATGGAGTGCGACAGGGACACAGACTGAAAAAACTACTGCCGCTTTTCTGAGCTATCACAGGTCCTTACCATCATAACATTTTTCCTGATTTAGCCTGAGACAACTAGATGATATTAAGTGTTATTTTCCCCTCTTGCAGTGGATTCCCAGTTCAGATCTCAAACTATTTTTCTGTTAACTTCTCTACTTCCTATTTTGTGGTGAAATTATTTTGTGTTTTTTTTAACCTGACCTGAAGGTGACCCTCAACAGTCTTATAAAGATGACTCAAGGAAGAATAGCACAAGTACCTTAATAGCATGTAGATTTGTAGCTATTCATATTAAAGGGCTCCTCAATATAATCCCCACTCGGTCTTCTGCTTAGGAGATACAAATGCAACGGCATGTTCCTGCTCAATAACCAGTCATACATTTCACTCATGTTGTTGTACTATCAACCATGGCAGCCGTGGCTCAGTAGTAGCACTCCCATCTCTTAGAAGGTTTTGGGTTCAAGTCCCACTCCAGGTGTTTGAACACAAATTCTAGGCTCATACTCCAGTGCAGTATGGAGGGAGTGCTGCAGTGTCGGAGGTGCATCTTTCAGGTGAGATGCTAAAGCGAGGATCCGTCTGCCCGCTCAGATGGACGTAAAAGATCAATTGGCACTATTCAAAGAAGAGCAGGGGAGTTCTCCCCGGTGTCCTGGCCAATAATTATTCCTCAACCAACATCACTAAAACAGATTATCTGGTCATTATCACATTACTGTTTGTGGGAGCTTGCTGTGCCCAAATTGGCTGCCGTGTTTCCTACATTACAAATGTGACTACACTTCAAAAAGTACTTTATTGGCTGTGAAGCACTTTGGGACGTCCTACGGTCATGAAAGGCGCTATATAAATACAAGTTCTTTCTTTCTATAATCTTGCTAGTCACAGAACTGCCTTCATCATATCCATGATTACAAAGAGTACAGAGGGTAACTAAAACAGGTAATAAGAGGGGCAGAGAGTGTATAAGAATAGATTAGTGGGTAACATAAAAGGGAACCCAAAAGTCTTTCATAAACATAACATATATTTGGTCCCGATTTAGGGACCAAAAAGGAGATCTTCTTATGGACATGGTTGAAGTATTAAATGAGTACTTTGCATCTGTCTTCACTGAAGAAGAGGATGCTGCCAAGGTCACAGTAAAGGAGGAGGTAGTATAGAAATTGGATAAGACAAAAATAGATTAACAGGAGGTACTTAAAAATTTGGTAGCGCTCAAAGTGGCAAAGTCACCCGGTCCAGATGGGATGCATCCTAGGTTACTGAGAGAAGTATGGGTGGAAATTGCGGAGACTCTAGCCACAATCTTCCAATCCTCCTTGGATGTGGGAGCCGACTTCCAAACTCTGTAACACTGCCCGATTCCGCCCCCACCTCAGCTCATCTGTTGCTGAAACCCTCATCCATGCCTTTGTTACCTCTAGACTTGATTATTTCAACGCTCTCCTGACCGGCCTCCCATCTTCCACCCTCCATAAACCTGAGCTTATCGAAAACTCTGCTGCCCGTATTGTAACTCGTGCCAAGTCCCGTTCATTCATCGCCCCTGTGCTCGCTAACCTACATTGGCAATGCCTCAATTTTAAAATTCTCATCCTTGTTTTCAAATCCCTCCATGGCCTCACTTCTCCCTACCTCTGTAACCTCCTCCAGCCCCACAACCCCCGAGATCTCTGCGCTCCTCCAATTCTGGCCTCTTGAGCATCTATGATTTTAATCGTTCCACCATTGGCGGCCGTGCCTTCAGCTGCCAAGGCTCTAAGCTCTGTAATTCCCTCCCTAAACCTCTCCATCTCTCTCTCCTCCTTTAAGACGTTTCTTAAAACCTACCTATTTGACCAAGCATTTGGTCATCTGAACTAATATCTCCTTATGTGCCTTGGTGTCACATTTTCTTTGATAATCGCTCCTGTGAAGCGCCTTGGGATGTTTTGCTATGTTAAAGGCGCTATATAAATGAAAGATGTTGTTGTTGGAAGTGGTGCCAGAGGATTGCAAACATTACACCCCGTTCAAAAAAGGGGAGAGGGATAAACACGGCAACTACAGGCCAATCAGTCCAACATCGGTGGTGGGGAAACTTTTAGAGACAATAATCCAGGACAAGATTAATTGGCACTTGAAAAAATATGGGTTAATAAATGAAAGCCAGCAGGGATTTCTTAAAGCCAAATTGTGTTTGACCAACTTGACTGAGTTCTTTGATGAAGTAACGGAGGAGGTTGATGACGGCAGTGTGGTTAACTCTGTTTCTCTCTCCACAGATGCTGCCTGACCGGCTGAGTATTTCCAGCATTTTCTGTTTTTATTTCAGATTTCCAGCATCCGCAGTATTTTACTTTTGTATTAGTGTGGTTGATATTGTGTGTATGGACTTTCTAAAGACGTTTGATAAAGTTCCACATAATAGACTTGTTGGCAAAATTAAAAGGGCAGTGGCTGCGTGGATACAAAATTGGCTAAAGGACAGAAAGCAGAGAGTAGTGGTGAGCGGTTGTTTTTTCAGTCTGGAGGGAAATATACAGCAGTGTTCCGCAGGACGTAATTTCAAAGTTTGCAGATGACACAAAACTCGACAGTCAAAAGAATCATTGCAAGTGAAACTAGAATCAGCTGGAGGTTGCTGTGGCTGAGCTGTTGTTTGACGGAGTTGGGAGCGGAGTTTGTTTGCTCTCCATGTCAGAGGAGGAGGTGAAGCAACAAAGGGCAGTTTTATTAAACATCAGGTGCAGGGGCGAGGCTGCATTTGCAGCACACCGCAGGAGAAAGGAGTGGGTGTCTGCACACTTCCTTGTTGATCCAGCCTTTTGATTAAAGGCCTAAGGAGAGATTGAAGAATGGTGGGGGGGGGGGAAGGAAGAGAGACAAGGCCGGAACAAGGGGGTTGTGGTTCTCTTACACCTCTTTGTGGGTAGGTAGCATAGTGGTTATGTTACTGGGCTAGTAATCCAGAGGACTGAACTAATGATCCGAGTGACATGAGTTCAAATCCCACCATGGCAGCTGGGGAATTTAAATACAGTTAAATTAATAAATCTGGAATAAAAATCAGTAATAGTGGCCATGAAACTACCATCTGGTTCACTAATGTCCTTTAGGGAAGGAAATCTGCCGTCTTTACCTGGTCTGGCCTATATGTGACTCCAGACCCACAGCAATGTGGTTGACTCTTAACTGTCCTCTGAAAATGTCTAGCAAGCCACTCAGTTGTACCAAACTGCTACACGTAAGTATACTAAGAATAAAACTGGACGGACCACCCAACAGCGACCTAGGCACCGAACACAACAAAGGCACACTCAGCCCAGTCAACCCTGCAAAGTCCTCCTCACTAACATTTGGGGACTTGTGCCAAAATTGGGAGGGCTGTCCCACAGACTAGTCAAGCAACAGCCTGACGCAGTCATACTTACAGAATCATATCTTTCAGCCAACGTCCCAGACTCCTCCATTACCATCCCATGGTATGTCCTGTCCCACCGGCAGGACAGACCCACCAGGGGTGGTGGCACAGTGGTATACAGTTGGGATGGAGTGGCCCTGGGAGTCCTCAACATTGACTCTGGACCCCATGAAGTCTCATGGCATCAGGTCAAACATGGGCAAGGAAACCTCCTGCTGATTACCACCTACCTCCCTCCCTCAGCTGATAAATCAGTACTCCTCCATGTTGAACACCACTTGGAAGAAGCACTGAGGATAGCAAGGGCGCAGAATGTACTCTGGGTGGGGGACTTCAATGTCCATCACCAAGAGTGGCTCGGTAGCACCACTACTGACCGAGCTGGCCAAGTCCTGAAGGACATAGCTGCCAGACTGGGCCTACGACAGGTGGTGAGAGAACCAACACGAGGGAAAAACCTACTTGACTTCATCCTCACCAATCTACCTGTCGCAGATGCATCTGTCCATGACAGTATTGGTAACAGTGACCACCGCACAATCATCGTGGAGACGAAGTCCCGTCTTCACACTGAGAACACCCTCCATCGTGTTGTGTGGCACTACCACCGTGCTAAATGGGATAGATTCAGAACAGATCTGGCAACTCAAAACTGGGCATCCATGAGGCGCTGTGGGCCATCACAGCAGCAGAATTGTATTCCACCACAATCGGTATCCTCATGGCTGGCATATCCCTCACTCTACCATTGCCATCAATCCAGGCAACCAACCCTGGTTCAATAAGGAGTGTAGAAGAGCATGCCAGGAGCAGCACCAGGTGTACCTAAAAATGAGGTGCCAACCTGGGGAAGCTGCAACACAGGACTACATGCATGTTAAAAAGCGGAAGCAGCATGCTATAGACAGGGCTAAGTGATCCCACAATCAACGGATCAGATCAAAGCTCTGCAGTCCTGCCACATCCAGTCGTGAATGGTGGTGGACCATTAAACAACTAATGGGAGGAGGAGGCTCCACGAATATCCCCATCCTCAATGATGGTGGTGCCCAGCATGTGAGTGCAAAAGACAAGGCTGAAGTGTTTGCAACCATCTTCAGCCAGAAGTGCCGAGTGGATGAGACATATCGGCCTACTCCCGAGGTCCCCAACAGCACAGAAGCCAGTCTTCAGCCAATTTGATTCACTCCACGTGATATCAAGAAACGGCTGAGCGCACTGGATACAGCAAAGGCTATGGGCCCCGACAACATCCCGGCTATCGTGCTGAAGACTTGTGCTCCAGAACTAGCCGCGCCTCTAGCCAAGCTGTTCCAGTACAGCTACAACACTGGCATCTATCCGACAATGAGGAAAACTGCCCAGGTATGTCCTGTCCACAAAAAGCCGGACAAATCCAATCCGGCCAATTAGTGCCATGACCAGGTCCGGCAGCGTGCCTGTCTTCCGTGGTTATGTCCACACCTGGGTGGCACTGAAGAGGGAGCAGGCGGTGTCCTCATGGATGCCCTCCAACCCCAAGCCCCCATCACCCCCAACCCAAACCCCAGCAGGTGCAAAACCTGTTCCAAAAAGTCACTGCAGGGAGTCCAAGCTCAAACATAACTGGGAAGTTTCAAATGTACCAGGTCAGCGAGGAGTGAGGGGCGGGCAGAGGGAACACAAGAATTAGGAGCAGGAGCTGGGTATGTGGAGGCTGAGCTGATCAGTGAATGAGGAAGGCAGTAATTATAGTCGGGCTACCTCAAACCCTCTTCCACACTCAGTGGATAAAAAAGCCCAAGCACTGTCTGCTTCTCGTTAGTGTTTTCAGACGTTAACAGTAAATAAACACTTGCCGAATTGCATTGATAACAATCCGTGTCATGTACATTAGGCGAGTTATGCATCTTCTTCAAACCTGGGGAACCCTCAGTTCCCAAACAGCAGTGCGGATTAAATGGGGGCACAGACACGTTACGTTAAATCTCGGACCCACTGCGCTGCCCAGGATTTCTGGCACTGCCCCATTCAATGTAATCTGAGCTCAGAACCACAAGTTTCCTCGACCTTTTTACCAGTGCAAACTTTAAACCCGGCAAAGCCCCTCAGGGCTCATTTGCAGATCTGCATTTTTCAAGTACACGGAAGTTTCCTGGGTTTACACCGGTCCCACAATTGGTGTAACTTTACAACCAAAAAAACCCTGTCTAACAGATTCCCCATCACTTCAGATCACTGTCAGTGAGGAGCTGGTGAACTGAAGAGGGAACCGACTTTCCTTGCTGATTACAGCCTTCCCGAGAACTACTTTAACCCGGACACCTGCACCTCATTCACCATGGTGCTCTCCTCTCTTCCCAGAAATGGAGGGGAAGGTACAGCAGCAGTGTCTGGGCCTGGAGAGTCAGGCTATGTCAGGGCCTGGAGAGTCAGGCAGTGTCCGGGCCTGGAGAGTCAGGCAGTGCCGGGCCTGGAGAGTCGGGCAGTGCCGGGCCTGGAGAGTCGGGCAGTGTCCGGGCCCGGAGAGTCGGGCAGTGTCCGGGCCCGGAGAGTCGGGCAGTGTCCGGGCCCGGAGAGTCGGGCAGTGTCCGGGCCCGGAGAGTCGGGCAGTGTCCGGGCCCGGAGAGTCGGGCAGTGCCGGGCCTGGAGAGTCAGGCAGTGTCCGGGCCTGGAGAGTCAGGCAGTGTCCGGGCCCGGAGAGTCGGGCAGTGTCCGGGCCTGGAGAGTCGGGCAGTGCTGGGCCTGGAGAGTCGGGCAGTGTCCGGGCCCGGAGAGTCGGGCAGTGCCGGGCCTGGAGAGTCGGGCAGTGCCGGGCCTGGAGAGTCGGGCTGCGTCCTGGCCTAGAGAGTCAGGCAGTGTCCGGGCCCGGAGAGTCGGGCAGTGTCCGGGCCCGGAGAGTCGGGCAGTGCCGGGCCTGGAGAGTCAGGCAGTGCCGGGCCTGGAGAGTCGGGCAGTGCCGGGCCTGGAGAGTCGGGCAGTGTCCGGGCCCGGAGAGTCGGGCAGTGTCCGGGCCCGGAGAGTCGGGCAGTGTCCGGGCCCGGAGAGTCGGGCAGTGTCCGGGCCCGGAGAGTCGGGCAGTGTCCGGGCCTGGAGAGTCGGGCAGTGTCCGGGCCCGGAGAGTCGGGCAGTGTCCGGGCCTGGAGAGTCAGGCAGTGTCCGGGCCTGGAGAGTCAGGCAGTGTCCGGGCCTGGAGAGTCGGGCAGTGTCCGGGCCCGGAGAGTCGGGCTGCGTCCTGGCCTAGAGAGTCAGGCAGTGTCCGGGCCCGGAGAGTCGGGCAGTGTCCGGGCCTGGAGAGTCGGGCAGTGTCCGGGCCTGGAGAGTCGGGCAGTGTCCGGGCCTGGAGAGTCAGGCAGTGTCCGGGCCTGGAGAGTCAGGCTATGTCAGGGCCTGGAGAGTCAGGCAGTGTCCGGGCCTGGAGAGTCAGGCTATGTCAGGGCCTGGAGAGTCAGGCAGTGCCGGGCCTGGAGAGTCAGGCTATGTCAGGGCCTGGAGAGTCAGGCAGTGTCCGGGCCCGGAGAGTCGGGCAGTGCCGACCCTGGAGAGTCGGGCTGCGTCCGGGCCTGGAGAGTCAGGCAGTGCCGGGCCTGGAGAGTCGGGCTGCGTCCGGGCCCGGAGAGTCGGGCAGTGTCCGGGCCTGGAGAGTCGGGCAGTGTCCGGGCCTGGAGAGTCGGGCAGTGTCCGGGCCCGGAGAGTCGGGCAGTGTCCGGGCCTGGAGAGTCAGGCAGTGTCCGGGCCTGGAGAGTCAGGCAGTGTCCGGGCCCGGAGAGTCGGGCAGTGCCGGGCCTGGAGAGTCGGGCAGTGCTGGGCCTGGAGAGTCGGGCAGTGCTGGGCCCGGAGAGTCAGGCAGTGCTGGGCCTGGAGAGTCGGGCAGTGCTGGGCCTGGAGAGTCGGGCAGTGTCCGGGCCCGGAGAGTCGGGCAGTGCTGGGCCTGGAGAGTCGGGCAGTGTCCGGGCCCGGAGAGTCGGGCAGTGTCCGGGCCCGGAGAGTCGGGCAGTGCTGGGCCTGGAGAGTCGGGCAGTGTCCGGGCCTGGAGAGTCAGGCAGTGCTGGGCCCGGAGAGTCGGGCAGTGCCGGGCCTGGAGAGTCGGGCAGTGTCCGGGCCCGGAGAGACGGGCAGTGTCCGGGCCTGGAGAGTCGGGCAGTGTCCGGGCCCGGAGAGTCGGGCAGTCCCCGGGCCTGGAGAGTCGGGCAGTGCTGGGCCTGGAGAGTCGGGCAGTGTCCGGGCCCGGAGAGTCGGGCAGTGTCCGGGCCCGGAGAGTCGGGCAGTGTCCGGGCCTGGAGAGTCGGGCAGTGCTGGGCCTGGAGAGTCGGGCAGTGTCCGGGCCCGGAGAGTCGGGCAGTCCCCGGGCCTGGAGAGTCGGGCAGTGCCGGGCCTGGAGAGTCAGGCAGCATAGCCGAAGGCGTCAGCCCACCAGGTCCAACCCTCCCCAATATGTGAACTGGCCGTGCCGTTCCTATAAGGACCTCTCCGAGGAGATGTGCATCAGCTGGTTGTGTTTCTCCAAGAATCACATCAGGCATCTCCACCAACTTCATCACAGAGATCTGCAGACTCGCTCCACCGTCGCTACTGATGTGTCTTTGGGAACAGAGGAACAGAAGGAGGCCACTCAGCCCCTCGAGCGTGTTCCACCATCAATTAGATTCTGGCGGATCTGTATCTTAACTCCATCTACCTGCCTTGGTTCTAGAACCCTGAATACCCTTGCCCAACAAAAATCTATCAATCTCAATTTAACATTTTTCAATTGACCCCCAGCCTCAACAGCTTTTTGGGGGAGAGTTCTAGATTTCCACTACCCGTTGTGTGAAGAAGTGCTTCCGGACTTCAACCCTGAATGGTTTTTCTAATTTTAAGGTTATGTCCCCTTGTTCTGGACACCCAACTAGTCTCTCTCTAGCTACCCTATCAAATCTTTAAATCATTTTAAACACCTCAATTTGATCACCCCTTAATCTTCTATATTCAAGTGAATACAAGCCCAGTCTATGCAACCTGTCCTCATAATTTAACCCTTTTAGCCCCGGTATCATTCTGCTGAATCTGCGCTGCTCCCCCTCCACGGTCAATGTATCCTTCCTGAGATACGGTGCCCAGAACTGAACACAGTTACTCCAGATGGGGTGTAACCAGAGCTCTGGACAGCTGAAGCATCACTTCCACCCCTTTGTATTCCAGCCCGCTTGAGATGTGGCATTTAAAGTGACGACAACCCTCAACCTTTAAAGCTCCAGATCCTTCCAGGCTGCCACAGGGGGTCTGAGCAACATAAACCAGGGGGCTGTCAGTGTGGGTATCGTGTGAGGGACAAACGACCTCTTTCACAGAGCAGCCGAACTCTCCCACGTAGGCAGCAGAGCCAGGGATTCCTACAGGACGCTGGACTCCCCAGGGTCCCACGCTGGCACTGACGGTGCCAACAGTGTGTGAATCGGACGGGTCTCTGTCTCCAGGACATCCAGCTCGCCTGTGCTGCAAACAGGCCGTGTCTTCATGCACTGCTGAAAGGGGCATCAGGCGGCAGAGTCTGCAGGATGTCTTTATCGACTGAAGTGGCAGCACCTCACCTCACCTTCTTCTTCGCACCCGACCAGATGAGACCACAGCAGAGCTCTTGCCAGGAATCCTCACTTTGTGAGAAGTCCAAACCTGCTGACTAGTCTATTTCCTGACTTACTGTAATGTTCATAAATAACCAATCGTTATGCACGTGTATCTCAAAGCAAACATTTCTTTTATTACAAGTTGAGGGGGTGGAAGATTGTGTGTGTGAGGATAGGGAGTGCGTGGCACGGTGATGGGACAGATGTGGGGGTGTGAGATGTTTGAGTGGGAAGGTGTGCGAGGCAGCTGATTTGTGTTAGGGTGGTGTTGGCACCATTACCCAGCAGTGACCTGTGACCCTTGTGAAGTAGTCTCGCTGCTTTCTGCGCAGTTGCTCAGTTCTGGGATTGAGGAGTTGGGAGTTGATGTCGGCTCCCGCACAATTGATGTTGGGCCTGGTGAGAGAGAGAGACCCAGGAGTGGGAGGTCGCCGTCCCGAACCCACTGAAGGAGGGCTTGTAGGTCCTCATCAGAGAAGCCAGTTGTGCTTCTTCTGCCTGCTGCCCTGGCACAGGGGCCAGTAGGCTGAGCTGGCACCTATGTGGGTATGAAGGTGCCAATCTGGCCTGATGCTGCGGGTGAGATCCCGACCAGTGATTGGGTGGAAATTGCCAGTGAAACCACTTATCAGCCACTCAGCTCTTGTAGTGGGAGTCGGGGGCCACTCGGTCGGGGTCGGGGTCGGGGGCTGGGGGCCACTCGGTGGGGGTCGGGGGCCACTCGGTCGGGGTCGGGGGCTGGGGGCCACTCGGTGGGGGTCGGGGGCCACTCGGTGGGGGTCGGGGGCCACTCGGTCGGGGTCGGGGGCTGGGGGCCACTCGGTCGGGGTCGGGGGCTGGTGGCCACTCGGTCGGGGTCGGTGGCTGGGGGCCACTCGGTCGGGGTCGGTGGCTGGGGGCCACTCGGTCGGGGTCGGGGGCTGGGGGCCACTCGGTCGGGGTCGGGGGCTGGGTTTTTGCTCGAGCTTCTGTGGTGATGCTCTGCCCCCCAGTGGTCAGTGAGGAATTGCTGGTCGATTGGATTGAAGTTCCTTATTTACAGAGTGGTGTGAGAATGTGGAACAAATTAATGAGCAAATTATGTACTTAAAGGAAGGCTTGATATATACACGAGGGAGAAGGGAATAGAAGGATTCGGGGGCAGAGATAATTCGAGTGGGAGGAGGTTTGTGTGGAGCATAAACACTGACACAGACCAGGTGGGACGAATGGCCTGTTTCTGTGCTGAAAAATTCTATGTAATACTGTAAAAACTGCAAATGAGTGATCTTTATACATTATTTATATTTATTACATATACTATTTATATACATTATTTATATATATTGTATATAAACAGCACATGCAATTTATATACTTATTTATATATATCACATACTATTTATAACTATTATTTATAAATGTTCATATACATTATTTCTATATACCTGCAGATCTCCCGTCTGTTAATTACGGTGAGTCAGACAATCCGGGTGTTTAGTGAATACATCAGATTTTGTTTTATTAAATGGTATGCTGGGGTTTTCAACTAGTTTTGAGATTAGAATTCTACAAGGGTTCATTTTTCTGTGGAAACGAGCGAGTGGTCTTTAATTTATACATCTTGGATTTTTATCCTTTAGCTTATTTTAAAGCTGTTGTTGCTCAGTGGAATGAAACGCACGGTGTTCTCGGTCAGTTTCCTCTGCTGTTGTGTCAGAAATTCAGTGAAATCTGGCGGGTGGGGATGAAATGGGACAGTCGATGGCCCTTTTGGACCCATCCAAAGAACCACTGCAAGGGGCACAATACATGGGCAGCATGGGCCGGTGTACATTAACACCACGCAACGTGGGATTTCAATTATAAAAGCCTGTTTCCTGAAGTGAAACAATGTGAATCAGTGATGATCAGCAGGAATTGGGGCAGAAAGTCAATTTAAAAATATTTTTTTAAAGTTGTTAAAAAACCTACCTGAGGCGGTAAAGCTTTAGGCTGGTGGTCACAGAGGCACCTGGCATTAGGAGGTCTCATAAGAACAGGAGGAGGCCATTCAGCCCCTCGAGACTGTTCCACCACTCAGTTAGATCATGGCTGATCTGTATCTTAGCTCTATTTACCCGCCTTGGTTCTGTAACCCTTAATGCCCTTACCCAACAAAAATCTATCATTCTCAATTTGGAAATTTACAATTGACCCCCAGCCTCAACAGGTTTTGGGGAAGAGAGTTCCAGATTTCCTGACATCACCCCTGAACGGCCTGACTCTAATTTTAAGGTTATTCCCCCTTGTTCGAGACTCCCCCCACCAGAGGAAATAGTTTCTCTCTATCTACCCAATCAAATCCTTTAATTGTCTTAAACACCTCAATTAGATCACCCCTTAATCTTCTATACTCAAGGGAATACAAGCCTAGTCTATGCAACCTGTCCTCATCATTTAACCCTTTTAACCTCGGAATCATTCTGGTGAATCTGCGCTGCACCCCCTCCACGGTCAACGTGTCCTTCCTGAGGTGCAGTGCCCAGAACTGAGCACAGTTCTCCAGATGGGGTCTAACCAGAGCTCTGTACAGATGTAACATAACTTCCACCCCTTTATAGTCCAGCCCTCATGAGTTAAAGGCTAACATTCCATTAGCCTTTTTAATTATTTTTTGTACCCATGTACTAGCTTTTAGTGATTTCTGTACGTGGATCCCTAAATCTCTCTGCTCCTCCACTGTTCCCAGCTTCTCACCATTTAGAAAATACTCTGATCGATCTTTCTTCGGTCCAAAGTGGATGACCTCACTCTGCCACACATTGAACTCCATCTGCCACAGTTTTACCCACTCACTTGATCTATCAATGTCCCTTTGCAACTTTCTGCTCCCATCTACACTATTTACTGTGCCACCTAACTTAATGGCCTGGAATTTGTAGTCGGAGGCTTGTCGTGGGTGAAGGCCTCTGAACCGCTAGAAAACTCCGCACTTACCTGCTGCCTCAGGAGCTTCGGACTCTTGCACTCCTGGGCCTGCGAGCGTACACCTGCATAATGGCCCACGGATCCCAGGGGCGCACGCGGTTCGCAAGCGTCCCTGGGATCACGTGGGTCAGGCCAACCAATGACAAAGGGGGATTCCTATGATGCTTATGGGGATTCCATTTACGTACGGAATCTGTATAAGCATAATAGGAATCCCCAAAAAATACAATTTCACAACACTGAAATAAAAATAAATCATCACAGGTTCAAAATTAATTAAATTAAAACATTTAAAATAAAAAATTAATTTTTTGAAAAATAAATTTAAACATTTTTAAACGGGACAAAAATAACCAAAACTAATTTTAAATGTAAGTGAATGTTTAAATCATTAAAAAAAAAAATTAACATTTATTTAAACTCTTACGCTGGTAAAAGAAGGCCTTGTGCCTGCTTTTACCAGGCGTAAGGGTCTGGTGGGTATTCGCTGGGCAGTAGTTCTCCTGATGCGGAGATGCCGGTGTTGGACTGGGGTGGACAAAATTGAGAGGTCGCACAACACCAGGTTATAGTCCAACAGTTTTATTTGAAATCACAAGCTTTCGGAGCTATCGATTTGCTCCTTCCTCAGGTGTTCTCCGCCAGCAAATGTCAATTTCCAGCAGATGCATACGATCCGTCAAGCTGAAACTTGACAGATTGCAAGTTCCGGGTTTTCGTGCAGGCGCATCGCATGTGGAAACCCGAAACTTGCGGGGCACTTATGACGGCGTACATTGTCATAGGCCCCGTAAAATCCGGGCCAATGTCGTCAGCAAACTTGGCTATACGGCTCTCTATTCCTTCATTTATAAACATAGTGAAAAGCTGAGGCCACAATACAGCTCCCTGGGGGTCATCACTAGTCACATCCTGACAATTTGTGTACATGCCCATTATCCCTACTCTCTGTCTCCTACCTCCTAACCAATTCCCGACCCACATCAATAGGTTGCCGCCAATTCCATGCACTCTCATTTTTGCTAACAGTCTCTTATGTGGAACCTTACTGAATACCTTCTGGAAGTCCATATAAATAACATCCATAGACACTCCTTTACCTACCACGTTAGTTACTCCTCAAAAAATTCAACTAGGTTTGTTAGACATGACTTACCCTTTACAAATCCATGCTGGCTCTCTCTGATCAGCTCATATTTGTCCAAGTGCTCAGTCACTCTGTCCCTAATAACAGATTCTAATAACTTCCCCACAACAGATATTAGACTAATAGGCCTATAATTTCCTAGTTCATCTCTCCTACCCTTATTAAATAGTGGAGTGACATTGGCAATTTTCCAATCCGAGGGGACAATTCCTGAAACAAGAAAGTTTTGGAAGATCATGACTAGAGTTTCTGTATTTCCTCACCCATCAGGTCCTGGAGATTTGTCAATCTTGAGTCTCATTATTTTCTCCATTACCTTTTTTTAAACTTATATTAAGTAAAAGTCACAGAGGCGATCAGGCAATACTGTCACTTACAGTGGAAACCAAACATGGAGGCTTCAATCAGAGGTTAAGTAAAATTAATCAAAGTACATTAGCTTGACAAAAAATCATGATGTGACATAAAAAATGTTACAGGAATTAAGTGTTACATTTAGAGGAAATGTGGCTATATGCAAGACTTCTAATTCATGTCGAGTCGATCTCCTGTGGTAATGTACGAGGAGAGTCAAGACCAAGTGTAGTCTTCAGATGAAGCAGGATTAAATGGCAGGGGATAACTGAACCGGGGGAACAAATGTAATTCAGTCCCCGTTTTGAAGTCATACATTCTGTCCTTATTTTTATATAATACTTTGATTTGATATATTACTTATAGATAAATAGCAAAACCTGTGGAAACTTGAGAAGCAGGGGAGTACATTTGGTTTGAGAATAGGGCTTTCTCTGCAAAGAAGTGGGATGACACAAGACTATGGCACTACAGTGCCACCTCTGCCAGGAGGGTGTAATTTACATAGGTTTACATAGGCTCCTCCCATTATAAATACAAACATGGGAATTTATAATGGAAAAGAATTGACACAAAAGTGTGACAAAAATGCAACAGGAAATAGCATGTTGTAGACAGGAAGTGTATGCAAATGTAACATTTTTAATATATTATAGACATACATATGGAAAGAAATAGAATCTAGACAGATAAGACATATTAAGGATAACAAATGTCATTTGGCCCATCAAGGTTTTTTGATTTTAAAAATTATGATGAAAGCAATTGTCAAAATTGATGCAAGCAAACAGTTCACCATGTGATTTGTATAAACCTTAAACATGCACTCCATCCACCATTGGCTGCAGTGTGTACCATTTACAAGATGCACTGCAGCAACTCGCCAAGGCTTCTTCGACAGCACCTCCCAAACCCATGACCTCTACCACCTCGAAGTACAAGGACAGCAGGCGCAGAAAAGTGCGAAGTGATACATTTTGGTAGGAAGAACGAGGAGAGGCAATATAAACTAAAGGGTACAATTCTGAAGGGGGTGCATGAACAGAAAGACCTGGGGGTATATGTGCACAAGTGAAGGTGGCAGGACAGGTTGAGAAAGCAGTTAAAAAAGCATACGAGATCCTGGGCTTTATAAATAGAGGCATAGAGTACAAAAGCAAGGAAGGTATGATGAACCTTTATAAAACACTGGTTCGGCCACAAATAGAGTATTGTGTCCAATTCTGAGCACTTTAGGAAGGATGTGAAGGCTTTAGAGAGACTGCGGAAAAGATTTACAAGAATGGTTCCAGGGATGAGGGACTTCATTTATGTGGATAGACTGGAGAAACTGGGGTTGTTCTCCTTAGAGCAGAGAAGATTGAAAGGGAGATTTGATAGAGGTGTTCAAAATCATGAGGGGTCTATACAGAGTAGAGAGAAACTGTTCCCATTGGCGGAAAGGTCAAGAACCAGAGGACACAGATTTAAGGTGACTGGCAGAAGGTCCAAAGGCGACATGAGGAAAAACTTATTTACGCAGCGAGTGGTTATGATCTGGAATGCACTGCCTGAAAGGGTGGTGGAGGCAGATTCAATTGTGGCTTTCAAAAGGAAATTAGATAAGTACCTGAAGGAAAAAAAATTGCAAGGCTACGGGGAAAAGACAGGGGAGTGGGACTAGCTGAAGTGCTCTTCCAGAGAGCTGGCATCGGCTTGAATGGCCTCCTACTGTGCTGTAACCATTCTATGATTCTATGGGAACACCACCATCTCCAAGGTCCCCTCCAAGTCACACACCATCCTGACTTAGAAATATATCGCCGTTCCTTCATCGTCGCTGGGTCAAAATCCTGGAACTCCGTACCTAACAGCACTGTGGGAGTATCTTCACCACATGGACTGCAGCGGTTCAAGAAGGAGGCTCACTACCACCTTCTCAAGGGCAATTAAGGATGGGCAATAAATGTCAGCAATGCCCACAGCCCGAGAAAAATCGGTTCGAGGAACAATTAGCGCTCTGTCTCCAGAGAAAGAAGGGATTGTGGTACAGTGAGATAGCGGGTAGGTGAGGTTGAGCTATCAGAAAACACTCAGCTTGGTTGAGCCCAATAACTTTTTCCTGTTCATAACAATACTTCTATTCTTAAATATGCTGTAAAGAAACTGAAACATTATGAAGTTTTTCACTTTTCTGGGGGGGAAATCATTAATGGTTCACGTAAGGTAAACTTTTACTTATTCCGCTGATATAGTAAGAGGGTGATGAAAAAGTGAGATGTATTCCTACCTTGCATATCCATCAACTCATCCAGGTTTGGCTGTAGTGGAGCAAGCTCTGGCTGAATGATGTCAGCATTGCTGGTGTACACTGTCAGAAATCAGAGCAAAACCACTTAGGAAAATCACTGCACAGATTGAAAGAAGAAAGACTTGCATTTATACAGTGCCTTTCACAAGCTCAGGCTGTCCCAAAGTGTTTCACAGCCAATGACATACTTTTGAAGTACAGTCACTGTTGTAATGTAGGAAATGCGACAGCCAATTTGCGCACAGCAAGGTCCCACAAACCGCAATGAGATAACGACCAGATAATCTGTTTCAGTGATGCTGGGCAGGACACCGGGGAGAACTACCCTGCTCTTCTTCGAAATAGTGCTGTGGGATCCTTTACATCCACCGGAGAGGGCAGACAGGGCTTCGCTTTAACGTCTCATCTGAAAGACAGTACCGCCGATAGTGCAGCACTCCCACAGTACTGCACTGGAGTGTCAGCCTGGATTATATACTTTTTTTTATTCATTCCTGGGATGTGAGCATCGCTGGCAAGGCCAGCATTTATTACCCATCCCTAACTGCCCTTGAGAAGGTGGTGGTGAGCCGCCTTCTTGAACCGCTGCTGTCCGTGTGGTAAAGGTACTCCCACAGTGCTGTTAGGGATTTTGACCCAGCGACTATGAAGGAACAGCGATATATTTCCAAGTCAGGATGGTGTGTGACTTGGAGGTGATGGTGTTCCCATGTGCCTGCTGCCCTTGTAGTTCAAGGTGTTGAGGTCGTAGATTTGGGAGGCGTTGTCGAAGAAACCTTGGCGAGTTGCTGCAGTGCATCTTCTAGATAGTACACACTGCAGCCACGTTGCGCCGGTGGAAGTGAGAGTTTAAGGTGGTGGATGGGGTGCCGATCAAGCGGACTGCTTTGTCCTGGATGGTGTCGAGCTTCTTGAGTGTTGTTGGAGCTGCACTCATCCAGGCAAGTGGAGAGTATTCCATCACACTCCTGACTTGTGCCCTGTAGATGGTGGAAAGGCTTTGGGGAGTCAGGAGGTGAGACACTCGCTGCAGAATACCTAGTCTCTGACCTGCTCTTGTGGCCACATTATTTATGTGGCTGGTCCAATTGAGTTTCTGGTCAATGGTGACACCCAGGATATTGATGGTGGGGAATTCGGCGATGGTATTGCCATTGAATGTCAGGGGGCGGTGGTTAGACGCTCTCTTGTTGGAGATAGTCATTGCCTGGCACTTGTGTGGCGCGAATGTTACTTGCCACTTATCAGCCCAAGCCTGAATGTCGTCCAGGTCTTGCTGCATGCGGGCACAGACTGTTTCATTATCTGGGGATTTGCGAATGGAACTGAACACTGTGCAATCATCAGCGAACATTCCCACTTCTGACCTAATGATGGAGGGAAGGTCATTGATGAAGAAGCTGAAGATGGTTGGGCCTAGGACACTGCCATGGGGAACTCCTGCAACAATGTCCTGGGACTGTGATGTTTGGCCTCCAATAACCACAATCATCTTCCTTTGTGCTAGGTATGACTCCAGCCAGTGGAGCTTTTTCCCCCGATTCCCATTGACCTCAGTTTTACTAGGGTTCCTTGATGCCACACTCGGTCAAATGCTGCCTTGATGTCTCTCACCTCACCTCTGGAATTCAGCTCTTTTGTCCATGTTTGGACCAAGGCTGTAATGAGGTCTGGAGCTGAGTGGTCCTGGAGGAACCCAAACTGAGCATCGGTGAGCAGGTTATTGGTGAGTAAGTGTCGCTTGATAGCACTGTCGACAACACCTTCCATCACTTTGCTGATAATTGAGAGTAGACTGATGGGGCGGTAATTGGCTGGATTGGATTTGTCCTGCTTTTTGTGGACAAGACATACCTGGGCAATTTTCCACCGATTTTACTTTTACGCAGTGCCAGTGTTGTAGCTGTACTGGAACAGCTTGGCTAGAGGCGCGGCTAGTTCTGGAGCACAAGACTTCAGCATGACAGCTGGGATATTGTCAGGGCCCATAGCCTTTGCTGTATCTAGTGCGCACTGCCGTTTCTTGATATCACGTGGAGTGAAGCAAATTGGCTGAAGACTGGCTTCTGTGATGGTGGGGACCTCAGGAGAAGGCCAAGATGGATCATCCACTCGGCACTTCTGGCTGCAAACACTTCATCTATCTCTTTTGCACTCACGTGCTGTGCTCCGCCATCATTGAAGATGGGGATATTCATGGAGCCTCCTTCTCCAGTCAGTTGTTTAGCAGTCCACCACCATTCACAACTGGATGTGGAAGGACTGCAGAGCTTTGATCTGATCCGTTGGCTGTGGGAATGCTTAGCTCTGTCTATAGCATGCTGCTTCCGCTGTCTAGCATGCATGTAGTCCTGTGTTGCAGCTTCCCCAGGTTGGCACCTAATTTTTAGGTACACCTGGTGCTGCTCCTGGCATGCTCTTCTACACTCCTTATTGATCCAGGGTTGGTCCCCTGGCTTGATGTTAATGGTAGAGTGAGGGATATGCCGGGCCATGAAGTTACAGATTGTGGTGGAATACAATTCTGATGCTGCTGATGGCCCACAGCGCCTCATGGATGCCCAGTTTTGAGCTGCTAGATCTGTTCTGAATCTATCCCATTTAGCATGGTGGTAGTGCCACACAACACAATGGAGGGTGTCCTCAGTGTGAAGACGGACTTCGTCTCCAGAAGGACTGTGCGGTGGTCACTGCTACCAGTGCTGTCATGGACAAATGCATCTGCGACAGGTAGATTGGTGAGGATGAGGTCAAGTAGATTTTTCCCTCGTGTTGGTTCTCTCACCACCTGCTGCAGGCCCAGTCTGGCAACTTAAGGACTCGGCCAGCTCAGTCACCAGTGGTGCTACCGAGCCACTCTTGGTGATGGGCATTGAAGTCCCCCACCCAGAGTACATTCTGTGCCCTTGCTACCCTCAGTGCTTCTTCCAAGTGGTGTTCAACATGGAGGAGTACTGATTCATCAGCTGAGGGAGGGCGGTAGGTGGTAATCAGCAGGAGGTTTCCTTGCCCATGTTTGACCTGATGCCATGAGACTTCATGGGGTCCGGAGTCAATGTTGAGGACTCCCAGGGCTACTCCTTCCCAACTGTATACCACTGTGCTGCCACCCCTGGTGGGTCTGTCCTGTTGGAGGGACAGGACATGTCCAGGGATGGTGATGGAGGAGTTTGGGACATTGGCTGAAAGGTATGATTCTGTGAGTATGACTATGTCAGGCTGTTGCTTGACTGGTCTGTGGGACAACTCTCCCAATTTTGGCACAAGTCCCCAGATGTTAGTGAGGAGGACTTTGCAGGGTGTGCCTTTATTGTGTCCGAAGCCGGTGTCAAGGTCATAGACATAGAAACATAGAATCTAGGAGCAGGAGTAGGCCATTCGGCCCGTCGAGCCTGCTCCACCATTCAATAAGATCATGGCTGATCATCCAAATGCAGTACCCTGTCCCTGCTTTCTCACACAGAATCCCCATCGAGCCTGCACCAACACATATCCCACCCTATCCCCGTAACCCCACGTATTTAATTCCCCCTAACATATCCCATCCTATCCCCGTAACCCCACATATTTAATCCCCCCCTAACACTAAGGGTCAATTTATCATAGCCAAATCAACCTAACCCGCACATTTTTGGACTTCGATGCCGGGTGGTCCGTCCGGTTTTATTCTTATTATTGTTTCTTGTAGTGGTTTGTTACAACTGAGTGGCTTGCTCGGCCATTTCAGAGGGGCAGCTAAGAGTCAACCACATTGCTGTGGGTCTGGAGCCAGACCAGGTAAGGACAGCAGATTTCCTTCCCTCAATGACATTCGTGAACCAGATGGGTTTTTATGACAATCCGGTAGTTTCATAGTCACCATTACTGATACTAGCTTTTTATTAACTGAATTTAAATCCCACAGCTGCCGTGGTGGGATTTGAACTCACGTCCAGGCCTCTGGATTACTAAGCTACTGTTCTCTATAACTCAAGTCTCTGGAGTGGGACTTGAACCCAGAACCTTCTGACTCATGCGAGAGTGCTACCACTGAGCCATGGCTGACACCCATTGATTTTCAGTTAGAGAATCAAGATACTGTGCTAAAGGTTCCAAAATTTAAACATATATATGGCATTCAGCCCATTAAAGCTCATCCCTCTAGTACATTAACTCCCCATCATGGAATCTTACATATCAAATAATCTCAATGCTTCTGCCACTATTACGTTGTCTTGTATATTATTCCAAACATTTCTCACTCTGAGTAAAGAACTCCTGCATTTATCTACATCCATTACTATTCAATCCTTCTCGGCCTCCTCCTGAGGTCCCCATCATCACAGATGCCAGTCTTCAACCAATTCGTTTCAACCCACGTGATATCAAAAACAGCTGAGTGTACTGAATACGGCAAAGGCTATGGGCCCCGACAACATTCAAGCTGTAGTTCTGAAGACCTGTGCTCCAGAACTAGCTGCGCCTCTAGCCAAGCTGTTCCAGTACAGCTACAATGCTGGCATCTACCCAACAATGTGGAAAATTGCCCAGGTATGTCCTGTCCAAAAAAAGGACAAATCCAATCCAGCCAATCAGGCTACTCTCAATCATCAGCAAAGTGATGGAAGATGTCATTGACAGTGCTATCAAGCGGCACTTACTCACCAATGATCTGCTCAGCGATGCTCAGTTTGGGTTCCAACAGGACCACTTGGCTCCAGACCTCAATACAGCCTTGGTCCAAAAATAGACAAAAGAATTCCAGAGGTGAGGTGAGGCGAGGTGAGTGACTGGCTTGACAACATTTAACCAAGTGTGGCATAAAGGAGCCCTAGTAAAATCGGTGGAAAAATCTCCAGTGGCTGAAGTCATACCTGGCACAAAAGGTAGTTGTGATTTTTGGAGGCCAATCATCCAGGGCAAGCCCTAAGGCATTGGTGCAGGAGTTCCTCAGAGCAGCATCCAAGGCCCAACTATCTTCAGCTGGTTCATCAATGACCTTCCCTTTATTATACGATCAGAGGTGGGGCTGTTCGCTGATGATTGCACGGTGTTCAGCTCCATTCGCAATTCCTCAGATAATGAAGCAGTCCGTGCCCCCATGCAGCAAGACCTGGACAACATTCTGACTTGGGCTGATAAGTGGCAAGCAACATTCGCACCACACAAGTGGCAGACAATGACCATCTTCAACAAGAGAGAGTCTGACCACCTCCCTTTGACATTCAACGGCAATACCATCATCGAATCCCCCACCATCAACATCCTGGGGGTCACCATTAACCAGAAACTGAACTGGAGCAGTCACATAAATACTGTGGCTACAAGAGCAGGTTAGAGGCAGATGTGTGGCAAGTGTCTCACCTCCAGACTGCCGACAAGGCACAAGTCAAATTGTCTGGATGAGTGCAGCTCCAACAACACTGAAGAAGCTCGACACCATTCAGGACAAAGCAGCCCGCTTGATTGGCAGCCCATCCACCACCTTAAACATTCACTCCCTCCACCACTGGCGTACCGTGGCTGCACCTCTCAAACCCGTGAACTCTACCACCTAGAGGGACAAGGGCAGCAGGTGCGTGGGAACACCACCACCTCCAAGCTCCCCTCCAAGTCACAACAACAACTTGAATTTATATAGCGCCTTTAACATAGCAAAACGTCCCAAGACACGTCACAGGAACGTTAACAAAATTTGACACAGAGCCGCATAAGGAGATATTAGGGCAGGTGAGAGGTAAGTTTTAAGGAGTGTCTTAAAGGAGGAAATAGAGGTAGAGAGACAGAGAGGTTTAGGGAGGGAATTTCAGAGCTTAGGGCCTTGGCAGCTGAAGGCACGATAGCCAATGGTGGAGCGATTAAAATGGGGGATGCTCAAGAGGCCAGAATTGGCGGAGCGCAGAGATTTCGGGAGGGTGGGGTTGTAGAGCTGGAGGAGATTACAGAGAAAGGGAGGGGCGAGACCGTGGAGTGATTTGAAAACTAGGATGAGAATTTTAAAATTGAGGCATTTCTTAACCGGGAGCCAATGTAGGTCAGCAAGCACAGGGGAAATGGTGCGAGTTAGGACACGGGCAGCAGAGTTTTGAATGACCTCAAGTTTACAGTGGTTAGAACAGGAATGTGTCAAGTCTAGAGGTAACAAAGGCATAGATGAGGGTTTCAGCAGCAGATAGACTGAGGCAAGAGTGCAGTCGGATGATGTTAGAGGTGGAAAAAGGCAGTCTTAGTGGTGGAATGGATATGTGGTAGGAAACGCATCTCAGGGTCAAATAAAACACCAAGGTTGTGAACAGTCTGGTTCAACCTCAGACAATGGCCAGGGAGAAGGATGGAGTCAGAGGTAAGGGAACAGAGTTTGTGGCGGGGACCGAAGACAATGTCACACATTATTCCAATGTGGAAATATATCACCGTTCCTTCAACGTCACTTGGTCAAAATGCTTGCACTCCCTACCTAACAGCATTGTGGGAGCACCTTCACCACATAGGCTGTAGCGGTTCAAGGCGGCGGATCACCACCCCTTCTCAAGGGCAATTAGGAATGAACAATAAATACCAGCCTTCCCAGTGATGCCCATATCCCAACAATTAATAAAATAAACCTAAATTGCTATTTGAAGTCTTTGTGTGAAACTTCCTGTAGTCATTGGGGATCTCGCAGAGAGGTGACTAATATCATCGCAAAGGTGAGTAAATAGAGTTGAAGTACAGATCAGCAGGCTCGAGGGCCTAAATGGCCTCCTGGTCCTAATATTCCAATTTTGGTACTTAGGCAGATGCTGTTGAATGTAGACGTTGGATATGCGGTTAATGCAGGGGAGCAAAGTTTTCTTCAATTACCTGCAATTGAACAGCAGGTAACTGCTAGACTGCTTTCATTTCCTTGCCATCCTCCATTTCATCCTCATCCCCCATCTTGCTGATGGTCCTCCTCCAATGCCGGCTCAATGTGCAGTCCTTGTTGCAGAGCAAAGTTCATAACGATGATACAGGATATTCTCTCTGGGTTGTATTGGAGAAAGCCACCAGACCTGTACTGGTATCTTAATCCTTGAGGTAGAAATTGGACCTCATTGTGCCCATTTTACAGGTGTAAAGCAGGAGCAATGAGGCCCAATTTCGAGGACCAAGGATGCCGGGAGAAACAGGAGTGCTGCCCCGACTCCATAGTCACCACCTCGCACCCCATTGTCTGCTCCAACCCCCTCCTTGGACTTACCCTAGGGGCCCTGCCGGTGAGGGAAGTGGGCTGATATTCTTCTAAGTAAATGAGCGAACTGCCTGTGGAGGCGTGACAGGCTCACGCAAACAAAGTAATGAGGCCTGAGGCTCAATTCCGGACGAGCCCGAGTCTCTTGGTTGTGGCACACACTACCTCAGCAGCACTGATTCCAGGCCCCAAAACAGGCACTGACCCCATTGTTCCAGAAGTCCAATGGTCTGCTCAATGACGGCTAAATTTGACCCATGAATCTGATTGTATCAGAGTTACGCTGCTGAGCATAGGTTCCGAAGAGATGGCATAAGCCAGGTGTGCAAAAGATAGCCCAGGGCTCCGAGGAGCCTGCCTTTAACCTGTTGAGCAGGGGCAGACAGTAGGGGAAATGGTTGACTGATGCAATATAAAAGTGTCATGTCAACTGCCAAAGAAGTGGACACGGACCCGCATGATGTTGGTAATTATACACTACTAGAACATTAATAGAGTGGAACTCCTTGAGACATGTGTCCAATGATGCCCTGGACTGGGGGGGGAGGGGTGTCTCAAGCTGCACCAACCCCTGTACTGCTGCTTCCAAATGTTCAGAGGGAAAGTGATAAATCTATTCATTCTAACAAACAAGGCATCAAGTACAAACTTGGACTGCAGGTTGATATGCTGTTTATAGCCACTGTAGCAGCCTAGGAGGAGATAGATGCCAAGAAGTTGACTACAACGGGCTGTTATGCTAACTCTTTCATTTGGTTGCAGGACTTCTTGCAGGATGTGACACACTGTGTCACTGCCTTGCTGGAGAAACAAAGCTTCCTTATACATCGTTCCTCATGTTTTGGGCAATAAACACTGTTACAAGTTTAAGAATTTCTCCAAGCATTTCTTCTAGCGGTGCTCTATTTATTCATTTTTCTTAATCCTTTTTGATATTCACTCTTGGAATAGGGGCAACCCATTGGCAAGGCAGCAATTATTGTCCATCGCTAGTGGCCCGGAGAAATTAATTGTCAAACACAGTGTTGGACTGGAGTTGCATGTAAGGCAGAACGAGTAGGGCTGGTGGGACATTAGTGAACCAGTTAGGTTTTTCGACAATCAGACAGCTTTCAGTCGTTTCATTCTGGCACTAGCCCACAAATTACCAGATTTATTGAATTCAATTTCACAACTTGCCATTTAGTGATTTGAAGTCATGACCTCTGGTACTCAACTACCAAGGCTCATAACCAAGATAAAATGGCAAGATTGTATGGTAATATCACAGGGTCTGTAACTTAATTGGACATGAGGAAGTTACTGAGGGTATAAGGTAGAAGCAGGATAACTGCACCATCAACTGAGGTCTTACGTCATCGCCCTAGGTGATGACGTGTAGAGTTTAGGAGAACCTGAACCAAAGGTTCGGGAAACGATGTGTGAGTGCACACAGAGTAACATAAAGCATACCAGCCAAAGGTATCAGTCTGGAACCAATACACAATCTAGCGAAGATTGGGAAAGTATAGTCAAGAATATTTAATTGATAGCTTTCTCTTGAAATGGTTGTGTCCTTGCCTATACTGAACAATGAGGAGAATATATTTTATAGCCTGGCCACTATCTGAACCATGCAAGGGGAGAGTCTAATCAAACACTTCCAGACACCCCCTGGTCTTTTGATAAATAGCCTGAATGGGCAGGAATGGCTTGCATCATGCTGCATGATCTGGGAATATCACGGTGTGTTCAAAAGTGACATATTGCACATGGAGCAGCCAGCATGCAATATGCATGATGAAGATGCACTGCAGAACGGGTCCCAGACATGGTTAGGAACGCTGACAGCACCATTACATGAAATGGTTAACGTGGCTCTGGAAAGTGACAATACAGCATTACTACCAGTTTAAACCTTTCACTCAAGGCTCTGGCACATGCTCCACAGAGAAAACGACCTATAGCGTTAAGCTTAATGAAATAACCAGGATAGGTTTAAACACACTGGTATCTAGTAGAGAGATTGAAATTAAAGTCGAGAAGAACACAGAATTGGAAATTCCAAGATTCAGGGTGATCCCCCAAAACTGACATTCAAGTTACCCACAATAGGGATAAGAGAGTGAGAGTGTACTGGAGAATCCTTTAAGCCCAGGTGATGACTTTTGATATATAGAAGTACATGGGAGAAATAGATTTTAAAGCTTTAAAAACATAAGAAACATAAGAAATAGGAGCAGGAGTAGGCCAATCGGCCCTTCGAGCCTGCTCCGCCATTCAATAAGATCATGGCTGATCTGATCCTCACCTCAAATCTAAAGAACACAAAAGTAGGAGCAGGACCCGGCCACTCAGCCCCTGGGCCCGCTCCGCCACCCACAGGGCCTCGACCGATCCGAACTCAGCCTCATGTCCAATTTCCTGCCCACTCCCCGTAACCCCTAATTCCCTTTCCTTCTTGGAAACTGTCTATTTCTGTTTTAAATTTATTTAATGATGTAGCTTCCACAGCTTCCTGGGGCAGCAAATTCCACAGACCTACTACCCTCTGAGTGAAGAAGTTTCTCCTCATCTCAGTTTTGAAAGAGCAGCCCCTTATTCTAAGATTATGCCCCCTAGTTCTAGTTTCACCCATCCTTGGGAACATCCTTACCGCATCCACCCGATCAAGCCCCTTCACAATCTTATATGTTTCAATAAGATCACCTCTCACTCTTCTGAACTCCAATGAGTAGAGTCCCAATCTACTCAACCTCTCCTCATATGTCCACCCCCTCATCCCCGGGATTAACCGAGTGAACCTTCTTTGTACTGCCTCTAGAGCAAGTATGTCTTTTCTTAAGTATGGACACCAAAACTGTATGCAGTATTCCAGGTGCGGTCTCACCAATACCTTATATAACTGCAGCAATACCTCCCTGTTTTTATAATCTATCCCCTTAGCAATAAAAGCCAACATTCCATTGGCCTTCTTGATCACCTGCTGCACCTGCATACTAACTTTTTGATTTTCTTGCACTAGGACCCCCAGATCCCTTTGTACTGCAGTACTTTCCAGTTTCTCGCCATTAAGATAATAACTTGCTCTCTGATTTTTCCTGCCAAAGTGCATAACCTCACATTTTCCAATATTGTATTGCATCTGCCAAATCTCCGCCCACTCACCCAGCCTGTCTATATCCCCTTGTAGGTTTTTTATGTCCTCCTCACTTTCTATTTTCCCTCCCATCTTTGTATCATCTGCGAACTTTGATATGTTACACTCGGTCCCCTCCTCCAAATCGTTAATATAGATTGTAAAGAGTTGGGGACCCAGCACCGACCCCTGCGGAACACCACTGGCTACTGGTTGCCAGTCCGAGAATGAACCATTTATCCCAACTCTCTGCTTCCTGTTAGATAACCAATCCTCCACCCATGCCAGAATATTACCCCCAATCCAGTGACTTTTTATCTTGAGCAATAATCTTTTACGTGGCACCTTGTCGAATGCCCTCTGGAAGTCTAAATACACTACGTCCACTGGTTCCCCTTTATCCACCTTGTACGTTATGTCCTCAAAGAACTCAAGCAAATTTGTCAGACATGACTTCCCCTTCATAAAGCTATGCTGACTTTGTCCTATTAAATTATGTTTATCTAAATGCTCCGTTACTGTCTCCTTAATAATAGACTCCAAAATTTTACCCACCACAGATGTTAGGCTAACTGGTCTATAATTTCCAGCCTTCTGCCTACAACCCTTTTTAATTAAGGGTGTTACATTAGCAGTTTTCCAATCTGCAGGGACCTTTGCTGAGTCCAGGGAATTTTGGAAAATTACCAAAGCATCCACAATCCCTACTGCCACTTCCCTCAAGACCCTAGGATGTAAGCCATCAGGTCCAGGGGATTTATCCGCCTTGAGTCCCATTATTTTACTGAGTACCAATTCCTTAGTGATTTTAATCGTATTTAGCTCCTCCCCCCCTAGAGCCCCCTGTTTGTCCAGTGTTGGGATATTCTTCGTGTCCTCTACCGTAAAGACTAAAACAAAATATTTGTTCAGCATTTTTGCCATCTCCATGTTTCCCACCATTAATTTCCCGGTCTCATCCTCTAAGGGACCTACATTTGCCTTAGCCACCCTTTTTCTTTTTATATAACTATAGAAACTCTTGCTATCTGTTTTTATATTTTTTACTAATTTATTTTCATAATCTATCTTCCCTTTCTTAATCAATCCTTTAGTTACTTTTTGCTGTCTTTTGAAGACTTCCCAATCTTCTATCCTCCCACTAAGTTTGGCTACCTTATATGTCCTT
The DNA here is from genome assembly GCA_030390025.1 of Squalus acanthias. NCBI lineage: Eukaryota > Metazoa > Chordata > Chondrichthyes > Squaliformes > Squalidae > Squalus > Squalus acanthias. The sequence continues at coordinate 45,385,111 of CM059448.1, read as the reverse complement.
GTTTTTAGTTGGATACTATCCTTAATTTCTTTACTTAGCCATGGATGGCTGTCATTTCTTTTACACCCTTTTTTCCTCAGTGGAATATATATTTTTTGAAAGTTGTAAAATAACTCCTTAAATGAACACCGCTGCTCATGTACCGTCTTACCCTTTAATCTATTTTCCCAGTCCACTTTAATCAATTCCGCTCTCATACCATCATAGTCTCCTTTATTCAAGCTCAGTACGCTTGTTTGAGAACCAACCTTCTCACCCTCTAATTGGATATGGAATTCAACTATGTTATGGTCACTCATTCCAAGGGGATCCTTAACTAGGCCATTATTAATTAATCCTGACTCATTACACAGGACCAGGTCCAAGGTTGCTTGCCCCCTTGTAGGATCAGTTACATACTGCTCAAGAAATCCATCCCTAATGCACTCAATAAACTCTTAATATTCCTGATGATATGCTATGTAAAACAAATTGGTAGAGATCGACATAACGGAATAGATGGAAACAGGGTCATGATGTAATAGTGACGAGGTCAAAGGCGTCAAAGTTGTCGTCTTCGTGGGGGCCTGTAAGGAAAGGGTTAATCAGACTGACTTGAAGTGTGCTAATGAAATAGTGCCATTGATTTGTCTTTATAATGTAGTAACATTAGCTTTCAGCCTTTGTGAGCTAAGTAGGGAAGTATGATTGTTAAATTGTAATATTTTAAACGTGAGCAGCAATTCTAAGATATTGAGCACTGAATCTTTAAGCTAAGTCTGACCTCACAGCACCAGCAGGGTTTAATAGGAAATAACCACCTGCTTAAATGAGAGAAGTTAATGGGAGCAAGGACACAGGAAAAGGAAAACATCTGGGTAAAGCATTCATTTTTAATTAAAGTTTCTGTAGAATGAGGGAAATCAGCTGGGCTGACTGGTACAGAATCAAAGACAGACTTATTTCATATTTCACAAGAAAAGTTTCACATGGTAGAATAGCAATTATATGTGGCAAAAGAGATATCTCACAACAAAATAGAGAGTTATACTGACCTCGTCAGCCCAATGGAAAAAGAGCTCATTAGTAAGAAAAATCAGCTTATTCACCGAAGTTATTGATAAGGTATAGGCTCCAATTAGGCTCCCCTTACAGAGATTTATTTTAACTCTCGTTATAATCGTGTAATGTAGAAACGTTCAAATTGTCACACAGTAGGGGTAAGAGAAAAATATAAAAGTGGAAAATTGTAATGAGGATTCGGATTTGAAGGGTTCGATCAACCTGAATACTGAGCTCAGAACTGTAATGTGTTTCAAGCCCCAACCATCAGGTGTGTTTGTAAGTACAATATTTTAAGCATATTCCCATGTACCATTGCATGTACTTAATAAATCTATGAACACATGACCTCGTCATTTCAAGAACTTTATTGATTTTAAGGAATAGATAGAATATCTTAGAAATAAAAACCATCCTCTAACATTACCTAACTTTAAGATATTATTTTAAGTGGAGTTAGTCATACTATAAATGAACCACACAATAACCCATGTTATAAATAAACTACACTATAAATAACCCATGTTATAAATAATCCCTTCTACTTGCCTTTTGACCACATTCTTCAATTCTTTTTCTTTCCAGAAATACATCTAATTTCCTCTGAACCCATTTATGCCATCTGCTTCTGTGAAAAAGTCCTGTCTGATTTCCTCTTATTCCTGACACCTTGATGTTTAAGCTTGGGTTTCCTGGGTATTTTTGGAATTTCCTACTGAAGGAACATTCAGGTTTCACCTGGAAAAGTTGGATAGCATCAACTTTTTACTCTCCACAGTTATGGACCCCATTCAGGTATTGAAGTGTAGATCTTTAAGATTCAGAGTGAAGTTATTTTCCAGATGAATACTTGAGGGTAAGATGACTGGTGGCCTGTTCCTGGAGAATGTGTTCAAATGGAGAGAGGTTGAGGTGATTCCCACAGGGATGGTTAAAATAAAAACAAACTACTTCAAATCTGTGCCGGTTTCAGGTATTTATTTGTCCTGCTCCCGAGGACTGGACTTGGGACATCATCAAAGTTTTTGACCAATAATGGAGGTGAATTAGTTAACGGGGAGTTCAGAGATGTGTGAGAGAATATGAATATCATTGTCATGAATACAGCAGCTGAGAGCTCTTTCAGTAATGGTCTTTGTGAAAGGAATCATGCTGTGATTGTTGACATGGTGCATAAAATTTTGGCTGATCGGCCAGAGTGTAAATTGTCAACTGCCCTAGCATGGGCAGTTCCCGCAAAGAATTCTCTTCGGATGGTTGGAGGATATAGTCCTTACCAACTAGTCTATGGGCGCAATCCCAAATTACCTTCTGTTCTTTGTGATAAACCTCCTGTTCTAGAAGGTACTACAATTCGTGCCATTTTTTCTGAGCAAATAGATGCTTTGCATGCAGGGAGACAGGCTTTTATCAAGGCTGAGGTATCATATTAGACCATCTGAGACAGAGTTCAATTCAGGAGATTTGGTATACTATAAAAGAGAGGGTCATAGGGAATGGAAAGGCCCTGGTAAGGTAATAGGTTGTGATGGTAAGACAGTACTTGTCAAACATGGCAATCAAACTGTTCAGGTTCATTCCTCACGATTAATCGTAATTAATTATAAAATCTCAGACTCTGAGCAGTTGATAGAAGTAAACGAGGCACCTTGAACCTCAAATGTTCATGAGGGTCCTGAGGAACAGAATGAGGTGGATCAAGGGCTAGACAGTGGTAATGTGAGTGATCATGACATACATGACAGAGCTATCACAGCCACAGAACAATTACCCAAAGTGGGTACACAGGTGACATATGTTCCAGAAGGGATTAATGAATGGAGAGATGTGACAATTTTGGGAAGGGCAGGAAAAGCTACTGGTAGGTTTCAATTTTGGTTGGATATTCAGGATGATGGCCAAGAAGCGAGGTTGAAAGAGTGGAAAGTAAGAAAGCGCAGTACAAGTAGTGACAGGGAGTCCAGAAATGACTCTCAAATCAGAAAATGATCACGAAGTAGAGAAAGAGGCTCTGATAGTGCAAGAGGGAGATCTCGCGGAGGTAGTCCCTACAGACATAGAAGTGGAAGTAGAGGCCATAGCTTGAATAGATCAGACAATGAAACAAAGACCACAGAACAGGCACGTAACAGAACTCGAAGTAGAAGCCCTCATGATCGTGAAGTTTTGGTGGCTGTCAATAAACCTGAGGATAAACGAGTGAGAGAGGCAAAACAAAGGGAGCTAGATAGTTGGAAAGAATATGGAGTTTATTCTGAGGTACCAGATAAGGGTCAACCAGCTTTGTTGCATAGATGGGTTTGTACTGAAAAAGTTCTTACAGATGGGACTTAAGGCTAAAGCGAGATTGGTAGCTAGGGGTTTTGAAGAGAAACTGGGTGGTACAGATGTTCGAGTGGACTCTCTCACAGTTGGAAAAGTAATCTTAAAAAATCTTTTTGGCTCTGTTGGCCACATATTCATGGGAGTGTACGCCAATTGATATAAAAGCCGCATTTCAGCAGGGCGACATTTTTCAGCGAGAAGTGTTTCTGAAACCGCCTAAAGAGGCAGCAGATGCGGAAGGAAAACTATGGAAACTAAACAAATGCGTCTATGGCCTGAATGAGGCCGGTGTCGGGAGCAGCAGGAGAGCGGCACTACAGTGAGTATTTAAACTCACTTTCGCGGGCATTTTGCCTCAGACTGGCGGCGGCGTTCCAGAGTCATGATTCAAAAAGTGGTGCGGGCAAGAGGAAGCAGCTGATTGGGTGAGTACTTATACTACTCTATAGTTTGACAGTTAAGGTTAATAGTTTATAAAGTTTAGAAGGTCTTAATTTTTGTGGTTATAATTTCTACGGTCTCTGTTGTGTAGCGGGGAGGGCGAGTAAACAAGGGCCCTTGAGTATATCATTTAATTGTAGTGTAATTAGTGGTATTGATTTGATTTAATTTAATTTAGATTAATTAAAGGGTAAGTCATGGCAGCACAGCTCGACCCCGTGGCATGCTCCTCCTGCACTATGTGGGAAATCAGGGACACTTCCTGTGTCCCTGTTGACCATGTGTGCGGGAAGTGTATCCAGCTGCCGCTACTGGCAGACCGCACTGCAGCGCTCGAGCTGCGAATGGATACATACTGGAGCATTCACAATGCTGAGGACGTCGTGGATAGCACGTTTAATGAGTTGGTCACACCGCAGCTAAAGGCTGCACAGGCAGGAAGGGAATGGGTGACCGCCAGGCAGAGTAGTAGGCGCAGGCAGGTAGTGCAGGGGACCCCTGTGGCCATCCCCCTCTCAAACAGATATACCACTTTGGATATTGTTGGGGGAGATGGCTTATCGGGGGAAGGCAGCAGCAGCCAACTTCCTGGCACCATGGGTGGTTCTGCTGCACAGGACGGGAGGAAAAAGAGCGGGAGAGCTATAGTGATAGGGGATTCGATTGTAAGGGGAATAGATAGGCGTTTCTGCGGCCGCAAACGAGAATCCAGGATGGTATGTTGCCTCCCTGGTGCAAGGGTCAAGGATGTCTCGGGGCGGCTGCAGGGCATTCTGGAGGGGGAGGGTGAACAGCCAGTTGTCGTGGTGCATATTGGTACCAACGATATAGGTAAAAAACGGGATGAGGTCCTAAAAGCTGAATATACGGAGTTAGGAGGTAAATTTAAAAATAGGACCTCAAAAGGTAGTAATTTCAGGATTGCTACCATGCCACGTGCTAGTCAGAGTAGAAATAGAAGGATATTTCAGATGAATACGTGGCTAGAGGAATGGTGCAAGGGGGAGAGATTCAAATTCCTGGGACATTGAAACCGGTTCTGGGGGAGGTGGGACCAGTACAAACTGGACGGTTTGCACCTGGGCAGGACTGGGACCGATGTCCTAGGGGGGAGTGTTTGCTAGTGCTGTTGGGGAGGGTTTGAACTAAAATGGCAGGGGGTTGGGAACCTGTGCAGGGAGACAGAGGAAAGGGAAGCAAGGATAGAAACAAAAGACAGGAAGGAGAAAAGCAAAAGAGGAAGGCAGAGAAATCAAGGGTGTAAATCAAACAGGGTTACAGTAAATAATAATTCTAAAAGGACTAAGAGTGCTAAAAAAACAAGCCTGAAGGCTTTGTGTCTTAATGCGAGGAGCATTCGTAATAAGGTGGATGAATTAGCTGCGCAAATAGATGTAAACGGATATGATATAATTGGGATTACGGAGACATGGCTCCAGGGTGACCAAGGCTGGGAATTCAACATCCAGGGGTATTCAATATTCAGGAAGGACAGGCAAAAAGGAAAAGGAGGTGGGGTAGCATTGCTGGTTAAAGAGGAGATTAACACAATAGTAAGGAAGGATATTAGCTCTGATGATGTGGAATCTGTATGGGTAGAGCTGAGAAATACCAAGGGGCAGAAAACATTAGTGGGAGTTGTATACAGACCCCCAAACAGTAATGCTGAGGTTGGGGATGGCATTAAACGGGAAATTAGAGACGCGTGCAATAAGGGCACAGCAGTTATCATGGGTGACTTTAATCTACATATAGATTGGGCTAACCAAATTAGTAACAATACTGCGGAGGAGGAATTCCTAGAGTGTATACGGGATGGTTTCCTGCACCAATATGTTGAGGAACCAACTAGAGATCAGGCCATCTTAGACTGGGTATTATGTAATGAGAAAGGATTAATTAGCAATCTTGTTGTGCGAGGCCCCTTGGGGAGGAGAGATCATAATATGATAGAATTCTTCATTAAGATGGAGAGTGAAGCAGTTGACTCAGAGACTCGGGTCCTGAATTTAAATAAAGAAAACTACGATGGTGTGAGGCGCGAGTTGGCTAGGATGGATTGGGGAATGTTACTTAAAGGGTTGACGGTGGATAGGCAATGGCAAACATTTAAAGATCACATGGATGAACTACAGAATTTGTTCATCCCTGTTTGGCATAAAAATAAAACAAAAAAGGTGACTCAACCGTGGCTAACAAGGGAAATTAGGGATAGCATAAGATCCAAGGAAAGGACATATAAAGTGGCCAGAAAAAGCAGCAAACCTGAAGATTGGGAGCAGTTTAGGATTCAGCAAAGAAGGACAAAGGGATTAATTAAGAGGGGGAAAATAGAGTATGAGAGTAAGCTTGCAGGGAACATAAAAACTGACTGTAAAAGCTTCTATAGATATGTGAAGAGAAAAAGATTGGTGAAGTCAAGCGTAGGTCCCTTGCAGTCAGAATCAGGGAAATTTATAATGGGGAACAAAGAAATGGCAGACCAATTAAATACATACTTTGGTTCTGTCTTCACAAAGGGGGACACAAATAACCTCCCAGAGATGTCGGGGAACATAGGGTCTAATGAGAGGGAGGAACTGAATGAAATCAGTATTTGTAGGGAAATGGTGTTAGGGAAATTGACGGGATTGAAGGCCGATAAATCCCCAGGGCCTGATTATCTACATCCTAGGGTACTTAAGGAACTGGCCCTGGAAATAGTAGATGCATTGCTGGTCATCTTCCAAAATTCTATAGACTCGGGAACAGTTCCCATGGATTGGAGGGTAGCTAATGTAACCCCACTATTTAAAAAGGTGAGAGAGAGAAAATGGGGAATTATAGACCGGTAAGCCTGACATCGGTAGTGGGGAAAATGCTAGAGTCCATTATAAAAGATGTAATAGCAGATCACTTGGAAAACCGTGACAGAATCGGACAAAGTCAACAAGGATTTACAAAAGGTAAATCGTGCTTGACTAATCTACTGGAATTTTTTTGAGGATGTAACTGGGAAAATAGATAAGGGAGAACCAGTAGATGTGGTGTATTTGGACTTTCAAAAGGCTTTCGATAAGGTCCCGCATAAGAGATTAGCGTGTAAAGTTAAGGCACATGGGATTGGGGGTAAGGTACTGACTTGGATAGAGAACTGGTTGGCAGACAGGAAGCAAAGAGTTGGAATAAATGGGTCTTTTTCCGAGTGGCAGGCAGTAACTAGTGGGGTACCGCAGGGATCGGTGCTAGGACCCCAGCTATTCACAATATATATTAATGATTTAGACGAGGGAACTAGATGTAATATCTCCAAGTTTGCAGACGACACAAAGCTGGGTGGGCGTGTGTGCTGTGAGGAGGATGCAGAGAACTCCAGTATGATTTGGACAGGTTGGGTGATTGGGCAGATGCATGGCAGATGCAGTATAATGTGGATAAATGCAAGGTTATCCACTTTGGTGGCAAAAACAGGAAGACAGATTATTATCTGAACGGCAATAGATTGGGAAAAGGGGAAGTGCAACAAGACCTGGGTGTCCTTGTGCACCAGTCGCTGAAGGTAAGCATGCAGGTGCAGCAGGCGGTTAAGAAGGCAAATGGTATGTTGGCCTTCATAGCGAGAGGATTCGAGTACAGGAGCAAGGATGTCTTGCTGCAGTTGTACAGGGCCTTGGTGAGACCACACCTTGAGTATTGTGTGCAGTTTTGGTCGCCTTATCTAAGGAAGGATGTTCTTGCCATGGAGGGAGTGCAGCGAAGATTCACCAGACTTATACCTGGGATGGCAGGAATGACGTATGAAGAGAGATTGGATCGATTAGGCTTATATTCGCTAGAGTTTAAAAGAATGAGAGGGGATCTCATTGAAACTTATAAAATTCTAACAGGGCTAGACACAGGAAGGATGTTCCCGATGGCGGGGGAGTCCAGAACCAGGGGTCACAACCTAAGGATAAGGGGTAAGCCATTTAGGACTGAGATGAGGAGGAATTTCCTCACCCAGAGAGTGGTGAACCTGTGGAATTCTCTACCACAGAAGGCAGTTGAGGCCAATTCATTAAATATATTCAAGAAGGAGTTAGATATATTTCTTAAGGCTAAAGGGATCAAGGGATATGGGGAGAAGGCAGGGACAGGGTACTGAATTTGGATGATCAGCCATGATCGCATTAAATGGCGGAACTGGCTCGAGGGGCCGAATGGCCTACTCCTGCTCCTATCTTCTATGTTTCTATGATGCTATGGTATTTTTCGGTGAGATCTGTTTTGCTGAAAATAGGTTGTGTTCAACTAAAATTAGATCCTGCAATGTTTTATCGGTACCATAAAGGAAAACTCTCAGGCATGTTCATGATGCATGTTGATGATCTCTTATGGGGTGGTACCGTGGAGTTTGAGAAATTCATCATTAATAAAATTAGAGTAGAATTTAAAATTGGGAGTCAGGCCTGTGGGGCTTTTAAATATATTGGTTCAGATTTTAAGCAAAGTGGGTGTGGTAATAACTTTAAATCAACAACCTATTTAGAGAGTGTTACTCCCATCCTGTTTAATCGTACTAGGTCATCACAGAAAGGTGATGTTATATCTAAAGAGACAGAGTAAATGCGAATCTTGATTGGTCAGTTGAACTGGTTGTGCACTCAGGCTAGACCAGATGCTCATTTTGATGTGTTGGATTTAAGCACTTCAATGAAACGCCCCATAGTAGAGAATATTTTAAGGGCAAATAAAACATTACGAAAATGAAATCTGGATAAATGGGCACTTAAGTTCCCATCCTTGGGTGACCCAAAGAACATGAAGCTAGTTATCTTTAGCGATGTGGCACAGGCTGATCTTCCTGGTGGGTATTATAGTGCAGCTGCTTTCATAGTGTTTCTTATGGGTGAGAATGGGAAAGGTTGCCCTTTAGCTTGGAAAGCTAAGAAAATAAAAAGGGTTGCAAAAAGTACTCTGGCTGCTGAAACACTGGCTCTTGTGGAGGCAGTGGATGTGGGATTCTATTTGGCAAATATCTGGAGTGACATCCTGTACAATGGGAGTACCGAAGATAATATACCCCTTGAATGTTATGTAGACAATCGTTCATTGTGGGATAATGTACACTTTACGACAAATGTGAGCGAGAAAAGATTACGGATTGACCTTGCTAGATTGAAACAACTGCTGGAGAGAAAGGAAATCTCTAAAATTAAATGGGTGGGTTCAAGCCATCAACTGTCGGATTGTTTTACTAAAAGAAGTGCATGTACGAAGAAATTAGAGAAGGGTCATCTCACAATGTAATGCTTGGTACACAGTATGGAAGTCTTTCATTTTTTGAAATTTTGGTTGTTTTATATATATTAAAAAGTTTATGGGGGGAGAGGGGGCGAAGCGGGGAGGAGGGGGCGAAGGGGGGGGGGGGGGGGCCGCAGAGCTCAGTGCGGGGTCAGGGTGCCACGGAGCTCACTGCAGGGGGGGGGGGGGGGGGGCGGGGTGCCGCGGAGCTCAGTGCAGGGGGGGGGGGGCGGGGTGCCGCGGAGGTCAGTGCGGGCCGGGGGGTGCCGCGGAGCTCAGTGCGGGGGCAGGGTGCCGCGGAGCTCAGTGCGGGCCGGGGGGTGCCGCAGAGCTCAGTGCGGGCCGGGGGGTGCCGCGGAGCTCAGTGCGGGGGCAGGGTGCCACGGAGCTCACTGCAGGGTGGGGGGGGGGGGGCGGGGTGCCGCGGAGCTCAGTGCAGGGGGGGGGGCGGGGTGCCGCGGAGGTCAGTGCGGGGGCAGGGTGCCGCGGAGCTCAGTGCGGGCCGGGGGGTGCCGCGGAGGTCAGTGCGGGGGCAGGGTGCCGCAGAGCTCAGTGCGGGGGCAGGGTGCCGCGGAGCTCAGTGCGGGCCGGGGGGTGCCGCAGAGCTCAGTGCGGGCCGGGGGGTGCCGCGGAGCTCAGTGCGGGGGCAGGGTGCCGCGGAGCTCAGTGCGGGGGCAGGGTGCCGCGGAGCTCAGTGCGGGGGCAGGGTGCCGCGGAGCTCAGTGCGGGCCGGGGGGTGCCGCGGAGCTCAGTGCGGGGGCAGGGTGCCGCGGAGCTCAGTGCGGGCCGGGGGGTGCCGCGGAGCTCAGTGCGGGCCGGGGGGTGCCGCGGAGCTCAGTGCGGGGGCGGGGTGCCGCGGAGCTCAGAATTCCTTTTGCTTTGTCGAGTGCTGCTCCACTATGACTGGCCATGATGGGGGTGATTCTCCAGGAGGCCCTGTGTCTAAGTGGCACTCACCCAGGCCAGACCTAACCTGACTAGATTTGCGGGTGCATGTCATTTGCATGGCCCAGAGTCTCTCGTGTGGGAGGGATATCTGCCATGTCCAGAGGCCTGCATCAGAGGCAATAGCGCCTAGCCAGGTCTTCTGGCTGTTGTCCAAGACCAGCAGCCTGTAGACCTCCAACACTAATGCCTGGCACAATGCTCCTGTAGAGATGCGGTACTTACCTTAGGGTCTGCCAAGATTCCTGACCAGTAGGAGCCCAAGGACCACTTCTGCTGGATACCCCTCAAAATGAGCTGCCCGCCACCAAACAAAGAACACAATTAGGAACGGACCCTTCATTATACGTAGGAAATAGGAGCAGGAGTAGCCATTCGGCCCCTCGAGCCTGCTCCGCCATTCAATGAGAACATGGCTGAACTTCTACGTCAGCTCCACTTTCCCGTCCAATCCCTATATCCCTTGATTCCCTTCGAGTCCAAAAATCTATCGATCTCTGTCTTGAATATACTCATTGACTGAGCATCCACAGCCCTCTGGGGTAGAAAATTCCAAAGATTCACAACCCTCTGAGTGAAGAAATTTCTACTCATTTCAGTCCTAAATGGCCGACCCCTTATCTTGAGGCTATGACCCCCTGGTTCTGGACTCTCAAGGCAGCAGAAACAGCCTCTCAGCATCTATCCTGTCAAGCCCTCTAAGAATTTTATACGTTTCCATGAGATCACCTCTCATTCTTCTAAACTCCAGAGAGTATAGGCCCAATCTACTCAACCTCTCCTCATAGGACAACCCTCTCATCCCAGGAATCATCCTAGTGAACCTTTGTTGCACCACCTCCAAGGCAAGTATATCCTTCCTTAGGTAAGGAGACCAAAACTGTACACAGTACTCCAGGTGTGGTCTCACCAAAACCCTATATAATTGCAGCAAGACTTCCTTACTCTTATACTCCAACCCCCTTGCAATAAAGGCTAACATACCATTTGCCTTCTTAATTGCTTGCTGTACCTGCATGTTAACTTTCTGTCTTTCGTGTACAAGGACACCCAAATCCCTCTGAATACCAACATTAAATAGTCTCTCACCTTTTTTAAAAAAAATTCTGCTTTTCTATTCTTCCTACCAAAGTGGATAATTTTACATTTCCCCACATTATACTCTATCTGCCACGTTATTGCCCAATCACTCAACCGGTCTATATCCCTTTGCAGCCTCCTCACAACTTACTTTCCCACCTAGCTTTGTATCATCAGCAAACTTGGATACATTACACTCGGTCCCCTCATCTAACTCATTGATACGGATTGTAAATAGCGGAGGCTGATCCTTGCGGTACCCCACTAGTTACAGCCTGCCAACACGAAAGTGACCCATTTATTCCTGGTTTTCTGTCAGTTAACCAATCCTCTATCCATGCTAATATATTACCCCAAATTCCACGAGCCCTAATCTTGTGTAATAACCTCTTGTGTGGCACCTTATCGAATGCCTCTGAAAATCCAAATATACTACATCTACTGGTTCCCCCTTATCTACCCTGCTAGTTACACCCTCAAAATAGTTTTGTCAAACATGATTTCCCTTTCATAAAACCATGTTGACTCTGCCCAATCATATTTTTTCTCCCAATGTTTAACATTGTAGTTATCTATACTGAGTTTCATTGGTCTTGGTTCTGCCCATATCACTTGCTGTTGCCAGGTGTCTGAAACATTTCTGCTAAGCCAGGTAGTAAGGGGTGCAGGTGCACAGCCCCAGAGAGGCTTTGCTTCCCTCCTTGTGGAGGACCCCATACCTCTGAGACACAACCAAGGTGGGACATCCTTTCTTTAGCGCACCCCTGTACTGCTGGATTAATCGTCTTCTAGGTCACATTTTTATTTGTTAAACACAAGACAAGAGTTTTTTTCATAATAATATAGTAACTCAAATCATTCTGGTCAAAATAACTATTCCACAGGAAAGAGTGGATATTCCAGCCAATAATGAAACACGCTAGATCCACTGGATTTTAAATTCATCTGAGTAAATATACTAAACCTCATACTATTAGAAGCACTAGAGGTGCCGAGGTGAGGGAAGACCTACCAACTTCACCTGCATTTGGCCATGGCTTTGTCTGCTGCGTCATGGTGAATAGCGTGTCCGAGATATCGGAGAGAAGGTATTCTAAGTCGCAGAGAATTGTGTCCCCCTCCTCCATGGGGACTGAATCTTGTAATATTTGACTTGACCATTTCTCCACACTCTTTGCAATGATATCCTCCTGAAAAGCACACAAGTCGACAGTTTGTCTGCTAGAGCTTTAAGCAACATCGATCTCTAAAACATACAATTCAAAGTAAGACTAACAACTCATACCGACTGCAGCTCATTTGAACCACATGTTGCTCATGGCATTTATTCTAAACAGACAAATTTGGACTTGTTAATAGATCAGGCAGAGGCTGAAGTAATGAACTCTCGTTCAGAGAATCAGGATATAACTCGGTGCTTTCCTGAGCATCGTTAGGTAGATGACACTTTACACAATGTGCTGGTCTCCATTTCAACACAGCTCCTTAATCCCCATGTACTTCACATCTTGTACACTTCACCTGCAGATGAAGTGTGCAAGGTATATAATGTATTGGCGTTGTGTCAGACCACTGATCTCACTACATTTATTAGCTCAGATTCTGGACCACATGGCTGTTCCCAGATTATAATCATTTGTTAAAATTCCCATTAATATGATTTTCCTATTTGTTTATACCTCCCTTATATCTTCATACTCGTTTGATAAAGTGCCACATAATAGGCTTGCCAGCAAAGTTGGAGACCACGGAATAAAAGGGACAGTGGCAGCATGGATACGAAATTAGCTAAGTGACAGGAAACAGAGTAGTGGTAAATGGTTGTTTTTCAGACTGGAGGAAGGTATACAGTGGTGTTCCCCAGGGGTCGGTACTGGGACCACTGCTTTTCTTGATATATATTAATGACTTGGACTTGGGTGTACAGGGCACAATTTCAAAATTTGCAGATGACACAAAACTTGGAAGTATAGTGAACAGCGAGGAGGATAATGATAGACTTCACGAGGACATAGACAGGCTGGTGAAATGGGCGGACACATGGCAGATGAAATTTAACACAGAAAGGTGTGAATTAATAAATTTTGGTCGGAAGAACGAGGAGAGGCAATATAAACTGAAGGGTACAATTCTAAAGGGAGTGCATGAACAGTGAGACCTGGGGGTGACAGAATCACAGAATCCCCACAGTGCAGATAGAGGCCATTTTGGCCCATCGAGCCTGCACCGACACATATCCCACCCTATCCCCGTAACCCCACGTATTTAATCCCCCTAACACTAAGGGTCAATTTATCATAGCCAAATCAACCTAACCCGCACATCTTTGGACTGTGGGAGGAAACCGGAGCACCCGGAGGAAACCCACGCAGACACGGGGAGAATGTGCAAACTCCACACAGACAGTCACCCGAGGCCGGATTCGAACCCGGGTCCCTGGCGCTGTGAGGTAACAGTGCTAACCACTATGCCACCGTGACGTAAGAAAACTACTAGGCACTTGGTCTGAGTATTAAACAAGGCTTTAATCAACTGTTTTTCAACATGGAGATCTAGTTGTGTCCTTCACTAGTTCCTGTTAAAGAATGTGCTGAGCAAGCTGGGCCCATGCCCAAATATTTATACTCTCCCTGGACAGCGCCACCAGCAGGCCGCCCAGTATTATTTCATAAGTCATTTCCACATGAATGACAAGATTCATGTCAGGGGGTATACGTGCACAAATCGTTGAAGGTGGCAGGGCAGGTTGAGAAAGCGGTTAAAAAAGCATATGGGATACGGGACTTCATGAATAGAGGCATAGAGTACAAAAGCAAGAAAGTTATGCTGAACCTTTACAAAACACTGGTTCGGCCGCAACTGGAGTATTGTGTCCAATTCTGGGCACCACACTTTAGGAAGGATGTGAAGGCCTTAGAGAGGGTACAGAAAAGATTTATAAGAATGATTCCAGGGATGAGGGACTTCAGTTACGTGGATAGACTGGAGAAGCTGGGGTTGTTCTCCACAGAGCAGAGAAAATTGAGAGGAGATTTGATAGAGGTGTTCAAAATCATGAAGGGTCGAGACAGAGTAGATAGAGAGAAACTGTTCCCATTGGAGAACCAGAGGACACCGATTTAAGGTAACTGGCAGAAGATACCAAAGGCGACATGAGGAAAAACTTTTTTACGCAGTGAGTGATTAGGATCTGGAATGCACTGCCTGAAAGGGTGGTGGAGGCAGATTCAATCACGGCTTTCAAAAGGGAACTGGATAAGTACCTGAAGGAAAAAAAATTGCAGGGCTACAGGGAAAGGGCGGGGGAGTGGGACTAGCTGAAGTGCTCGACGGGCCGAATGCCTCCTTCTGTGATGTAACCATTTTATGATTCTATGATACAGTAGCTGGTCCTCTTTTCTTCTGAACTAGTGGGCTAAATCAACCTCCCAGATTAAATTAACTTTGCTCCCTTCACACGACAGATTTATCTTAGAATCACAGAAATTACAGCACAGGATGAGGCCATTCGACCCACAGTGCCAGTGCTAGCTCTTTGACTGGAGTTATCTGTTCTAATCCCATCTCCCTGTGCATCGTGCGCCTCCTTTCCTCAGTGCCAGATTACAGAGAGTGAACACTTCAAATAAAGACCAGCCTCAGACACTGCAGTGAGCCACATGGCTACTGATACACAATTGCTGCCCTGGCCCTTTAAACTGCAGCAGCAGCACTGGATTCTTCTCCCCCTAGAGGTGACCTGCCTATCGTACTGATCCAGTTTTGTTTTAACTAATGATATAGGGCTAGATTTTTCTCACTGGTGGATTTGCCACCGAAATACCACTGAAACTGCAGAGATTTACAGATTCTTCGGCTGAGGTGGTGCTGTCTGTAATCTGGAACAGGGCCCCGCTTTTCGGACCTGAGGGAAGATGGCCCCTAAAGGGCATGATTTTGGCCTTGGAGGGAGGTGGCCTTTGCAGTGAGTGCCACTTCCAGCAATCACCACATGGCGGCTCAGTGCTGGAAGACATTCACTGAGCTTTTCAGGGCAGTCAAGATATTAGGGGCTGGATTTTGAATGACCCATGGAGTCGGGTTTGGAGGCGTGTGGGGGGTAAAATTTGCGGGGTCGGGGTTTCCGATCCCATCCCGCCTCCACGCAATTTTGATATAATCAGTCGCGGGGTTCCCGACTCCGTCCCGCCTTCAAGAGGCGGGAGAGGCCATTAAAGCCCTTAACAAGCTGTAAATTGGCTCTGTAATGCAATTTTGAAACGCTGTAGCTAGTTTAACCCTCTTCTGACGTGAAGCACGCCTGGTGTGAAACACTCCAGTGAAACCTGGCGGGAGCACAAGTGGATAGCTGACTATCAGCTGCAGGTCCACTATTACAATGGAGATGTGATGAAGGTAGTAGTATAGCGTCTGAACGCCGCCTCTGATGCTGCTGCATTGAATGTCTTCAGAGACTGCCTGGGAGGACTTGATTGGCAAAAACAACACCGCCGCCGCCGCCACCACCACCACCACCACTTTTGCATCCAGGTCCACTCACATCAAAAGCCAGGCAGGTCCTCTCTCACCAACAGTCTCTGAGACTAGGCAGTCAGCAATGATATCATCAGAGGCGACTTTCAGACTGAAAACACTAATTAGTTCATGGGTTCCCACATGCTCCTACTCAATTGCCCAATTAAGTGAAAATTGCATCAGGCATCCACATTAATCTGGAGTCGGGGGGGAAACACGAAATGCGGATTACACGACCCCAACCCGACCCCAAGACAAAATCCAGCCCTAGGAGTCAGTCATACCTTGTAAACGTGAACTGTAATAAGCATGTATCCCAGCTACAGTCATCCTGTCAACACCACCCTGTCAGTTCCACAATTACCATTGCTCCTGCAATGTTCCTTTACTCATGTAACAGAGCAGTGGAAGACTCGCATGATCGGCATTTCACGGCCAACACTTGTTCTAACCCTCCTTCTGAATCCTGGGTTGTATCCCATATGAGGGCAAGCAGTGAGCCTTCACTCTCTCTCATTTCTTCTTAAAGATAAAACCTCCCATAACAGAGACAACCAAGGACCACCTCAATCCCCCAAGGTTCAGGCAGAAAATCAACACCTATGAACTTGATACCTCAACTCAGTTACTGCTTCATGAGAGAGGCACAGCCTTCTGAAGCCAGGGCTCATGGTGCAGTAGTCCTGACTGGATCTGTAGATGGAGAGGTGTAGGTACCAGGGGGAAAGGTGAAAAGGCTGCCCACGGTGCCTGTTAAACCTGGCGTGGTGTACGGTGGTCCTAATCCTCCTCTACCTGCATCCCAAGGCAGAGGAACATGGGGAGACCTAAGGGAGATCCTATTGCGTCAGCCGTGGCTCAGTGGGTAGCACTCTCTCCTCTGAGTCAGAAGGTTGTGGGTTCAAATCCCACTCCAGAGACTTGAGGACGAAAACCTGGGCAGACACTCCAGAGCAGTGCTGAGGGAGTGCTGCAATGTCGGAGGTGCCGTCTTTCAGATGAGACGTTAAACCGAGGCCCCGTCTGCTCTCTCAGGTGGACGTAAAAGATCCCATGGCACTATTTCGAAGAAGAGCAGGGGAGTTATCCCCGGTGTCCTGGCCAATATTTATCCCTCAATCAACATAATAAAAGCAGATTATCTGGTCATTATCACATTGCTGTCTGTGGCAGCTTGCTGTCTGTGGCAGCTTGCTGTGCGCAATTGGCTGCCGCGTTTCCTACATTACAACAGTGACTACACTTCAAAAAGTACTTCATTGGCTGTAGAGCGCTTTGGGACGTCCTGAGGTTGTGAAAGGCGCAATATAAATGCAAGTCTCTCTCTCTCTATTGGTTGCTGAGGCCTAGTCTGCAACCGTACTACTTTTAAAAAGACTTCAAAAATACTTAATACATTTTAAATACTTAAATATACTTTAAAAAGACTTGAAGCAACTTAAGAAAAACGTAAGATACTTCAAAAAAACTTATCAAAGGCCAGTTCCAGCTCAACAGCTGGAGTCCATTCATGGTACTTGCTACTAAAGCTTTCACCAGCTGACTTCCAACCTTCACCCCTTCCTCTGCCTTCGAGACACACGACAACGCAAAATCATCGAGCAGAAACTGATAGCCAAGTTCCGCACCCATGAGGACGGCCTCAACCGGGATCTCGGTTTCATGTCACGCTACAGGACGTGACTAAAGTCCAGACTAGAGTCGTCGTTGTCTTGTTCACAGATGTGATTTCCAGTTTTTTTTTTAAAAAAAAGTAAAAAGCTTAACCATACAGACTGCAGCATTTGACACGTTGGACCCCCTGTGACCCCACCTCATTGTCTTAGCTGTACTCTGCTGTGTCTTTGATGTAATGCCTCCCTGACGGATTGTATCTCTGCAGACACATTGTTCTCTGTCTATATATACTTTGTAACTGATTCGTATTCCCTCACTGTACCTGACGAAGGAGCAGAGCTCCGAAAGCTCGTAATTTCAAATAAAACTGTTGGACTATAACCTGGTGTTGTGCGACTTCTCATTTTTGCCTGATTCAGCATTTCCCTTACCACTGCTTCCGCATACATGTTGATCAACAAAAATTCTCTACTATAAAACAACAAAATTAGTGTATTACTGAATTTATCTGTGGATTGCTCCGATTCCTTGTGGCCTTCTGCAATGGAGTGCCTCTGACCGCCAGCACCTCTTCATCAAAGGCATCCTCTCCCATGGGCAGGAGGAAAGGGAAAGGGAGCCTTCCAGAAATCCTGCCCACCTGCTTTCCTGGAAGAGCCAGAGTTTTCTCCAGCTTAACGTCAACAAGAACAATGTCGTCCTGTTCGGCTGCCGCCAGAAACTCCGCAATCGATGCCCCTCCTGGTGAACCCAATGGTGCACGATCTTGGTTTGACCCCGAGTTGAGCTTCAAACCCCACATCCAGTCCATCACCTGGTTCAACCTACGTCTCTCATCTTCCGTCTCGGTCCCTCCCTCACCCACACTGCCACTGAAACTCCATGCATAATTTCTTCAAAGCTCCCCTTGCCAGTGTTAGCTCTTCAATTGGAACTATCTAACTCTACTCCCACTTCCCTGCCCGTTCACCGTATCCTTTCAAATACTCCTTTTCCAATTCCCTTTTAAATGATGTTACAGTCTTTTCTCAATAGCCCTTGTGGTAAAGCGTTCCATGTTGTAATAATCCTCTGTGTGAAAACATTTCTTCTAACTTCCCCCTTTGCTCTCCCAGTGATAGTTTGCAGTCTGTGTCCACTTGCTACCGATTTGCTAACCAGTGGGAACAGGCTTTCATTGTTTATACGCCAAATCCTTTCATATTTCTGAAAACCTCTCGTAGAACAGGTTGGATCTTGCTGGAGCGGGGCATCTCACGGTGTGCCCTGTTCGTTAGACTTTGTCCTGCACCCTTCAGCTCAAAAAACTTTTGCGCCATAACTTGCTGGTAGTGCGAGCTGATAACGGGTCAACTGGGCATCTGGGACCTCAGTGAACGGTGGGACCAACGGCATATCTCCTTAACCAATGAGACTTAAGGATTGAGACAGAACCAGAGGAACGACTGAGAAGGAAATCGGGTGAATTAAAGTCAAATCAGGTACAGAAAGAAAAATAAACAGAGGGATTAAGAGATAGCGAGAAAAGAGACAAAAAGGTAAAGTAAGACTTTTTTTTTAATGTCATTTTTAAAATCTCTAAACAATTTACTACATGCAGGAATGAGATTGAACAGTTTCAATTGTTCCCTTTCTGGGCCAGAGAGATTGCTTGGCATTGCATTAGCAATTATCACGTTGTTAAAAAGGTGCTTATGCTGTTAAGTTCCAGCCCCAACTTTCTGCAGCAAGTTTAATGGACAATTAATGTGCAAAGCCAACTAGTTATTAAAAATAACGGGGAGTCGCAGTTTGTACGAAGCAAGCGGCGGAAAGGCGGAAATCGTCCAGCAAGTCTGGAGATTCGCAACTCAGAGTATCTGTTAATTCCCTGAACTTGCTGGTTGATTTGCGCATTAATAACAGTGTGCGTCGTTAACATGCCGTTATTTTTCCAGCAAGATCCTACCGAATGTTTCACTCCTTTCATTATTTGTATAGCCTCTCATTCCTGTTACCGTCGTGGTGAACGGCTCCGACAACATGTTAGCCCTAAAAGGTTTTCCCTGCTCCTAAAAACTCCTCTTTTTACAGTCAGTCCTCATACATACAAGATAAAAATACAGAAACGCAAATATCCTACCTTTGCCAGGCTGGACAAATCATCGTCTTTATTCTTGTGTAACTGTTTAAACAAATAAAATACTTACATTTCTAATAAATTTACAGTAAGCGAAGCAGTGTAATATCAATTAATAACACCGCTAAAGTCAATAGCATTTTAATTTCACGAAGAAGCAAGTGAGGCTAAACTGTCTTTATAGTGTGTGTCCAGTTGGTTTCCGTGATATTCCTTACTGCATGCAACACAAAACATTGTCAATTTGTTCCTTCTCAAGGACTGATGCATGAGCACAACCATGAGCTCACAACTCCTTCAACTGGAGGTCAACTGAAATCCAGATGAAAAGAATGGTTAAAAATCAACCATCCGTACCAGACTTGCTAATCCAATACTTGAACTGGCAAACCCGGATTATTAGTGAGATTTAAAGGGGCCCACCTGGCACTAGTGGCTCACATTCTTCCCGCATGGCTTCAGGTAGAGCAGAGCATTAGAACAGTCAGCATTCCAATGTTTGTGTAAAGCTCTATCACAGAGTTCCTGACCGAGTACCACAACACATGCTACCCTCCAACACTACTCAACAGCAACAGACACAAATAAAGAAAACAGTACTGTACTCACTCTCTTTTTAAAATAGATCCTCCATTTATGATATTCTTTAATTAC
Organism: Squalus acanthias; assembly: GCA_030390025.1. Lineage (NCBI taxonomy): Eukaryota > Metazoa > Chordata > Chondrichthyes > Squaliformes > Squalidae > Squalus > Squalus acanthias. Next base: position 45,365,112 of record CM059448.1, on the reverse strand, counting down.
AACCTCAATCTTCCTTTTCCAATAGTTGCCCTCCAATACGATTGCCTGTAACAGGGAGAAACAAACTTACTGATTATTACAGGAAGCAGTAAACAGTTGATGCTTTGGAACAAGTGTGCCATCTTTCAGGGACTCACTACATTGCAGGTTTGAACCACATAAGTGAGCCCGATGCCCAGGTTTAATATGTTGCATTTAGGTAACCAACAGGAAGGTTTTGCGAGACATTCAGAGAATGATGTCATGGCCTCTTTCTGTGCTGTATGATTCTATGAATGTAGCTGTTGGTGCAAACATCACAAGAGCAGCTCAGGGTACAAGCAGAGACCTGGAATGGATCTCCACGGGATGGAAATACCTGACTGACCATCTCTTCATAAATGTTTAGAACAAATTGCAGAGAGGTGGGGGAAGTACTTTGCAATGAATGATGTAAACAATGCAGATTATGGGGCAATATGATAGAAGTGTTTAGGATGGGACAGAGTATATAGAAGTAGACTGTTTCCAGTAGTTGAGGGGCCATAGATACAAGATTCAATGAGAGAGATTTCGCACAGAGAGCAGGGGACACTTCTTTACACAGAGTTGTGAGGCTGTGGAATGCACTCCCAGGGTTAGAGGCTGAGGCAGAAACTACATTAACGTTGAAGATTAGATTGGATTGGGGGAAGAAGGAAAAGGATGGGTAAATGTGATGGGGACTATTTGCACACGTGGAGGGTAAACACCCACGATGACTGTAACAATAATTCCTTGCCTACCCTAATCTCAATTGTTTATCCCCCTTTCCGTCAACTACCTATCTAATGTGGCGTTAAATGATGACACGGTCTCTGCTTCAATCACTAACCCTGGTAGAGCATTCCACAGCCACTGTGTAAAAAAAAGTTTCTCCTGCTCTCTGTCTGAAATCTTTGACATTTAACCTTATAACTAGGTTTCCTCGTTCTGACTCCTCAGTCACTCTGTCTCTATCTACTCTCTCCCATTCCTTCATCATTTTGGACACCTCTCTATCAATTCACCCGATTACCTCCTCAGACAAAAACAGTCCCAATTTTTCAAGTCTTTTTGTATTTGTATTTCCTCAAACTAGGCAGCAAAGTAGTGAATTTTCATTGTACCCTCTCTAACGCCGTGCCATCCTTCTTATAGTGTAGAGCCCAAAACTGCACAAAGTACTAAACCCAAATCATTGATGCACACAGTGAACAGAAACCATTCCAAAATCCCGTGGGACACCACGACCTACTTCCAACCACTGCCCTTAACTTCTACTCTCTCTCTTCGAACTAGTTTCGAATTCAGTTTGCTAACCCTCCCCTAATTCCATACCCCTTGGTGACAGGTTGTTTTCTAGGGTGAACTCTTTCATAACTTTCCCTGTGGAATGCCACCAGCAGCATGAGAGAACACTACACTCATTCCTTTCCCCAAAGTGATGCCTACCATGGATTCCACTTGTAAGAAATCGTGAATTGGAAGAAATAACTTGAGACAAAAAAATTCTCTTCAGACTGGTGTTAGAATAACTGGATAGACGCTTAGAATTTGCTGATGTTCTTGGTTCCCTGCAGATGTTATAACATTCTGCACCGTGGCGGTGACCTTGTTTCCAGATTAGCTGTCTGCTGTGTGTGCTAGAAAGGTTGTTGACTGTATCTTTGATAATCTACCCTAGGCCCACCCCTAAAAAGAGTGAAAGAGATATCGAAAGAGCTTTTAGCACAGACGGTGAAGGGAAGGGAAGAGCTGTTCACGCACGCCAGCCGTCTGTCCGTTCGGGACCGACACCAGCTGCTTGTCACGGTCATATGTCTACTGTGTCTATCTTGATTGCGCGTTGTACTTAACTTAAATCTTACACACTGCCTTCCTGAACAGAAAAAGGTCCCATTCCATTCATGTGTAGGTCACCAAGCACCTGTTGCTGGGCAGTCCCTCAGTATTGGTCTATGGGCGGCTATAAGGGAAGGGAAGCCTGGTGTTCAGACTCTCTCCATCACTCCCTCAGGACGTTAGAGCCACACAAAACAACCTGTTTATCCTATAGAATACCCCCATAATCTGCATTATTCTAATGAATGCCAATTGTAAACCAGCAAACTGTTTTATTTTCCATGAAATAAATATCTGAAGAGAATACTGTTTCACAGTGATGTTACGTATTGCTCCTTGTAACATCAATAAATTACACTTCATAAGGGCTTACCTTAACTTTGTCAGTCAGTATTGGCACTCACTTAGGAGAAAGTTTTCTGCCTTTCACTATCTCAAATGAACTTACTAGAGAGACCCTTTTTCAGCAAGAGTAAGCCATAGACTTCACTTCTGACCTTACCCCAGCTCTCTGGGTTGAGGATTGGCTGGATGCCAATGTAAAGGGACAGAAAAGCAGGTAAAGGATCAGGAAAGATAGGCATGAATTTGAGAGGCAACAACCCATTCAAGGACTTGAGAGGAAAGGGAGATTGGAGATGGGGCAGTAGTTTGTAAGGACAGAGGGGTCAAAGTTGGTTTTTTTCCAGGAGAGTGGTGTTTACGGCAGATTTGAAGGGGAGTGATACCGTACCTGAGGAGAGAGAATCATTAACAATATCAGCTAATATGGGGCCAGGATGCGAAGTTGGGTGGTCAGCAGTTTGGTGGGAATAGGGTCGAGGGAGCAGGAGGTGGGTCTCATGGACAAGATGAGTGGGGAGAGGTCACACTATGGCATTCTGGGAATTGCACTGCATGGTGGGTAACTCCTTTAAGTGACAGTGATCAAGTCCAGGCAATTATCAACATCAAACCCAAGATAAGTGAGAGATGCTGAAACCTGATGGTACTCAAAGACAATTTATAGATAAACTTCCTCATGTTAATGCAAAATAGGTCATTTTTAAATGTGTTTATGATGTTAGAAACCTTATTTTGACCTTGTTGGCAGGCTGAGAAAAGACATTTTTAAGAAGTATGTTAAGCTATTTCCAGGTTTTTATTGGTAGAGTTTCCCCAAGTCCTGTCTGGGATAGAGGTCAGCTATTAGTTTAAACAGTTGTGTCATTCGTGATTTTCTGAAAATCTGAACAAATGATGTCACAGGAACTTCACTATCTACTTTATTTGTAACATTCTCAAAGAAGTTTGTCAACCATAACCTTACCCCGGGAATTCACACTCTCAGTTTCTTATTAAGACTATACCTCAAAATGGTTTTCATCATTTTACTCATTACTGATGTTAGTCATAACTGTTACAAGGAAGAAAACATGTGGGTCCTACTGACCTCTGGTTTACGGTGTTCATCGGCCTCAGTCCCTTCCAATGGAGTAATAAACCCACACACAGGATTCTTCCTCTTCTCTACATCTATGAGAAGTACAAAACAATCAGTTCTGCGGAAACATTAATTTGATCTAACAATTGAATTCATCTAAAACACAACAATGTTTGAACATTCATGGCAAAAAGACCTCATCACTGATCCCGAGAAAGGCAAAACCTGACGACAAAAATAAAGGGTTGACTTGCGTTTCTATGGAGCCTAATCAATTCTGTCAAACAACAAGAACTTGTATTTATATAGCGCCTTTAACGTAGTAAAACGGCCCAAGGCGCTGCACAGGATCATGATCAAACAAAATTTGACACTGAGCCACATAAGAGATATATGGACAAATGACCAAATGCTTGGTCAAAGAAGTAGGTTTTAAGGAGCGTCTTAAAAGGAGAGAGGCGGAGAAGTTTAGGGAGGATATTCCAGAGCTTTGCGCATTCAGCTGCTGAATGCGCAGTCACCAATGGTGGAGCGATTAAAATCGGAGATACTCAAGAGGGTTGTAGGGCTGGAAGAGGTTACAGAAATAGGGAGGGGTGAGACTTGACTATTCCAACGCACTCCTGGCTGGCCTCCCACGTTCTGCCCTACATAAACTTGAGGTCATCCAAAACTCTGCTGCCCATGTCCTAACTCGCATCAACTTCCGTTCACCCAGCGCCCCTGTGCTCGCTGACCTACATTGGCTCCCGGTTAAGCAACGCCTCGATTGTAAAATTCTCATTCTTGTTTTCAAGTCCCTCCATGGTGTTACCCCTTCCTATCTCTGGTGGCGGTGGGCGGGGCCGGCCCGGGGGGTCCAGAGGACACGGCTCTCGCGCGGGGGGAGGAGAGAGCCGGAGGGCACAGCCCTTGCGGGGGGGGGGGGGGATTAGAGAGAGCCCGAGGGCACAGCCCTTGCGGAGGGGGGGGGGGCCCAGAGGGCACGGCTCTCGCGCCGGGGGGGTGGGGTGGGGGTAGAGAGAGCCCGAGGGCACAGCCCTTGCGGAAAGGGGGGGGGGGGCACCAAAGGGCACAGCTCTCGCGGGGGGGGGGAAGAGATGGTCAAACGTCACGAGATCAACTGTCACGTGACTGAACCTCCAAGTATATGTAGAGTTGCGACTCTAGTTTAGCCAACTATTGACACGCAGTCACTGTTGTTTTGTACACATAGCAGCCGACTTGCACACAAGGTCCCTCAAACAACAATCTGTTTTAGTGGTTTTTGTTGAGGATATGTTTGGCCACGCGTCAGGAGAACTCACTGCTCTTCAAATAGTACCACAGAGCTTCACTTTAATATCTCTTCCAAAAGACTGCTGCACTCCCGCATTACTGCACTAAAGTGTCAGCTTGGATCATGTGCTAAATTCCTGGAATGGGGCTTCAACCCACGACCTTCTGATTCAGGGATTAAACTGAGCCAAACTGACATTTAGGAGCAGAAATACACATATATATGGATATAGGGGATATATATATATATGAATATATGTACAGTATATATGGATATATGTGTGGGTGTGTGTATTTTTATATTATAATGGCCTAGAAATTCCGTTCCCTACGGGTGTGTACTCACCCGGAGGGCCAACGGAAGTGCCGGTTTTAGGCATGCACTGCGCATGCGCTGGAAACCGGAACTTCCGTTCTCTGCAGAAAGGGCTTCACAGGTCAAACGCCTGCGCCGGATAGGCAGCGCGTACGGCAGAAACTTCCGTTTTTCCCCACACTGGCTTGAGTCCAGGTAAGTCGGGAACAGCTGCGCCTAGAAAAGCAGGCACAAGGCCTGCTTTTACCAGGCTAATAGTTTAAGAAAGTAAAAAAAAAATTTCCACTGATTTATCATTTTAAAATACTTTAAAGAAAGGTAAGTTTATTTTTAGCCCCATTTAAAACTTCAATTATTTTTTTCAAAAATTTAAATTTTTGTTTAAAATAGTTAATTTATGTAATTTATAGTCATTTTAAAAATGTGATTTTTTTTTTAATTTATTTGAAGTTTTACTTATGTTTTGGGGCTGATCTCCATTCATAGATTTGACAGGTCTTCCTGTGAAATCTATGAATGGAGATTCCCTGCTCTGATTGGCTCCCCATGGCCCACGTGATCCCAGGGACGCTGCGAACTACCTGTGCCTCTGGGATACGTGGGCCCTGCACACCGGCAGTTTGAAGAGGCACAGCAACGGAATTCTGCGCCTCCCGGGAGCCCTCCGGTCCAGGCGCAGATTTTTCCGAATCGCAGCCCGCAGGAGGGCTGCGAATGGAATTTCTGGGCCATTATGTAGGGAGAGAAAAGGATCACAGCTACAGACAAAGCCTTTTAGTTGTTTACAGCCACATAGGAACAGGAGGAGGCCATTCAGCCCCTTGACCTTGTCCCGCCATTCAGTTGAGACTATGGCTGATTTGTATCTTAACTCCATCCATCAATCTCAGTTTTGAAATTTTCAACTGACCCCCAGCCTCAACAGCATTGAATGGTTGTGATGGTACAAGGCAAAAGTAGGTTGGCCAGGAGCTGCCCGACTCCTGGAGGTCATAACTTCATAACTGCCAGTGTCATGGGACCAACAACTCAGCATTTGAGTAAAATCTTGAAGCTCTATAAAAGATAATTTAATTTGATTTTTATGATTAGTAAGCATGTTCTCATTGTGTGGATCGACTCACACAACAAGTTCATCATGAAAGCTCGAGGAATTGGAGGCAACCTATTTGACATGGGTAGGGAACTGGTTAGGAGACAGAGAGTAGGGATAATGGGTGTGTACTCACATTGTCAGGATGTGACTAGTGGTATCCCCCAGGGATCTGTACTGGGGCCTCAGCTTTTCACTATGTTTATAATTGCTTTAACTTCACGGCAGTTCGTCATGCTGCCATATTTAGAGGGGCTGGAAGACTGAAAGGGTGGCTCCTAAGCAAACAAGCATATTCTCTTCAGCCCTGTTCATGACCACCAACAAAAGATGAATGGTATTGTAATGAGACAGATACACGCTCCTTTACATTGTTTCCGATCCAAACGGGTGCCAAGGAATAGAACAAACCCCAGGTACATCCCACAAAATTATACAAAGCAGAAATGGAGAAAGAAAGGCTGTGAATAAGAACAGAAGGAAGGAGTGATTATTATACATACACTGGGTATACCAGGCCCGCCAGATAGCATTGTTCAGACGAATTTTGTCCCTCCACAGAAGTCTTAAGCCTTTGAACGTTTTCCATTTCGGAGACACCAGCTTTCCACTGAAACGAAAAATGAGAGCAAAACATAAGTTGATACAAGAGTGAGTTATCCAGGTCAAGCACCGACCGATACAACTTGTGCAGCAGCCACATTGTGCCAGCACTGCTGACCTCTCCTGATTTCACACCATTTATAGGCAACTATCTACAATCTACATTAATGACTTGGATGAAGGGATCGAGTGCAATGTAGCCAAGTTTGCGGATGATACAAAGATGGGTGGGAAAGCAAGTTGTGCAGAGGACTCAAAGAATCTGCAAAGGGATATAGACAGGCTAGGTGAGTGGGCAAACATTTGGCAGATGGAGTATAATGTGGGAAAGTGCGAAGTTATCCACTTTGGCACGAAAAATTAAAAAAGCAAACTATTATTTAAATGGAGAGAGATTACAAAATGCTACAGTTCAGAGGGACCTGGGGGTCCTTGTGCATGAAACACAAAAAGTTAGCATGCAGGTACAGCAAGTAATCAAAAAGGCAAATGGAATGTTGGCCTTTATTTCAAGGGGGTTGGAGTATAAAAGCAGGGAAGTCCTGCTACAACTGTACAAGGTATTGGTGAGACCACACCTTGAGTACTGCGTACAGTTTTGGTCTCCTTATTGAAGGAAGGATATACTTGCATTGGAGGCAGTTCAGGGACGATTCACTAGGTTAATTCCAGAGATGAAGGGGTTTGACTTATGAAGAAAGGTTGAGCAGGCTGGGCCTATACTCATTGGAATTTAGAAGAATGAGAGGTGATCTTATCGAAACATATAAGATACTGAGGGGCCTCGACAGGGTAGATGCAGAGAGGATGTTTCCCCTCATAGGGAAATCTAGAACTCGGGGGCACAGTCTCAGAATAAAGGGTCGCCCTTTTAGAACTGAGATGAGGAGGAACTTCTTCACTCAGAGGGTCGTAAATTTGTGGAATTCTCTGCCCCAGAGAGCTGTAGAGGCTGGGTCATTAAATACATTTAAAGTGGAGATAGACAAATATTTGCAAAATAAGGGAGTGAAGGGTTATGGGGAGCGGGCTGAGAAGTGGCTTTGAGCCCAAGATCAGCCATGATCTTATTGAATGGCGGAGCAGGCTCGAGGGGCCAAGTGGCCTATTCCTGCTCCTATTTCTTATGCTCTTATGTTCACACAGTCAGCTTATTACAACTATTGTGCACTGGCCCAGGTGTAGGGAGCACACGTCATGCATGGACAAGATATCCAGTGAACCAGCAGGTCTTAAAGTGATGCTGCTCATAGTTAAAGTGTAGCTGCAATGAACACCTGGAAAACAAGATTTAGGTAAAACAAGATTGGAGGGCAGAAAGCAAGTGAGCAGGACTGACCTATTGTCCTTGACCTGTTGCTCTAACCTGTGCCTCACAGGAGAATCACTCTCTTTAGAACCTGGAAGCACTCTCCTATCAGAAGCAGTGCTCAGAATACATGACTAGATACAATCGAGTGAATGTAGTCTCTCGAATCCATAAGTCTTCAGTAAATGCAAGGAGAGTATGTAGGACTCAGGAGGATTACACGGTAAAAGTACCCAGTACTTGCCTACTCGAAGCACATGGTCATAGGATACATGCCACAAGAATTTTCTCTCAACCTGGAGCAGCTTCACAGAGGCAGCTCTTTGACACATGCTCATTCATGCCCATGTTGCTGCCAGACAGACTTTGCGACTGCACTGGACTGGAACAAGCTTCTAATGATGCTTAAAAATCCTGCATTTGGGACCAGCAATCATGCTGCCAACAGAAGCTATTCACATGCCACATGTTCATGGACCTGCATAAGGTGGCACATGGGTTGGCTACTTCGGTGACATCATTGTGATTTTTGATAATTTGGCATCCCTACCCTGATCCTCACCACAAATCTTTCCAAGCATCTGAACCTATGTTGTATCGCGATCTAGTGCGTGCATCGGTCTCATTACAATACCATTCATTTTTCGTTGGCAGCTGTTTCATGGAGGTCGTGAACATGGGCTGAAGAGAATATGCTTGTTCACTTAGGAGCCACATTCAGTCTTCCAGCCCCTCTAAATATGGCAGTATGATGAACTGCTGTGAAATCGAAGCATTGTGACTACTACATATATAATTTTGAGTTTTGGTCACAGAATACATTTTAATGGTCTCTCTTTCTGTTCTAAAAGGCCATGAGTATGTTGGCTTTGGGGCCTCGATGGTCACAGGATGCCCTACAGGTGCAGTATTCCCTCGAGCTACTGGCAGTGTTCCAGGGGTAAATCGATAAGAGTTTGCCCTGGTGAACAAATTGTCCAAATACTAAAATGTAGTAGTCAATGCAAAAAATAATCAAAAAGGCTAATGGAATGTTAGCCTTCATATCGAGAGGGCTGTAATAGAAAGGGGAAAAAGTTTTGCTACAGCTCTACAAAGCCCTGGTTAGACCACATCTGGAGCACTGTAAACAGTTCTGGGCACCGCACCTTAGAAAGGATATATTAGCCTTGGAAGGAGTGTAGCGCAGATTCACCAGAATGTTACCAGGGCTCCAAGGGTTAGATTATGAGGAGAGATTACATAACAAGGCTTGTATTTCCTGGAATATAGAGGGTTAAGGGGTGATTTGATTGAAGCTTTTAGGATTTTGAAAAGAATTGGTAGGGTAGATAGAGAGAAACTTTTTCCGCTGGTGGGGAAGTCTAGGATAAGGGGACATAACCTTAACATTTCCAGGCCATTCAGGAGAGAAGTTAAGAAGCACTTCTTCACTCAATGAGTGAAATCTGGATGCCTCTCCCACAAAAAGCAGTAGATGATTGCTCAATTAATAATTGAGATTGATAGATTTTTGCTAGACAAGGGTACTAAGAGATATGGAGCCAAGGCAGGTGGATGGAGTTAGAATACAGATCAGCCATGATCTCAGTGAATAGCAGAAGATTCGAGGGGCTGAATGGCCTATGCTCCAACATCAATTTATCTCCCTTTCCTTAAACCACCGATCTAGCTTGACTCCTACTCTTATTTCCCCTCCCTTTAACCAGTTTTTAATCCAACTTGCTAACCTTCCCCTAATGCCATATCCCTTAATCTTCGCCAATAATCTCCTGTGTGGTACCTTGTCAAAGGTTTTCTGAAAGTCTATGTACTCCACATCCACTGCATTTCCCCCATCACACCATATCTGTCACATAGAAACATAGAAGATAGGAGCAGGAGTAGGCCATTCGGCCCCTCGAGCCTGCTCCGCCATTCGATGAGATCATGGCTGATCATCCAAACTCAGTACCCTGTACCTGCCTTCTCCCCATATCCCTTGATACCTTTAGCTTTAAGAAATATATCTAACTCATTCTTGAATATATTTAATGACTTGGCCTCAACTACCTTCTGGGGTAGAGAATTCCACAGGTTCACCACTCTCTGGGTGAAGAAATTCCTCCTAATTTCTGCCCTAAATGGCTTACCCCTTATCCTTAGATTATGACCCCTGGTTCCGGACTCTCCGACCATCGGGAACATTCTTCCTGCATCTAGTTTGTCCAGACCTGTCAGAATTTTATATGTTTCGATGAGATCCCCTCTCATTCTTCTATACTCCAGCGAGTATAAGCCCAATCGACCCAATCTCTCCTCATATGTCATTCCTGCCATCCCAGGTATCAGCCTTGTGAATCTTCGCTGAACTCCCTCCATGGCAAGAACATCCTTCCTCAGATAAGGCGACCAAAACTGCACACAGTACTCAAGGTGTGGTCTCACCAAGGCCCAGTACAACTGCAGCAGGACATCCCTGTTCCTATACTCAAACCCTTTCGCTATGAAGGCCAACATACCATTTGCCTTCTTCACCGCCTGCTGCACCTGCATGCTTACCTTCAGCGACTGGTGCACAAGGACACCCAGGTCTCATTGCACTTCCCCTTCTCCCAATCTATTGCCATTCAGATAATAGTCTGCCTTTCTGTTTTTGACACCAAAGTGGATAACCTCGCATTTATCCACGTTATATTGCATCTGCCACGCTTCTGCCCACTCACCCAACCTGTCCAAATCATCCTGGAGTTTCTCGGTATCCTCCTCGCAGCACACACGCCCACCCAGCTTTGTGTCATCTGCAAACTTGGAGATATTACATTTAGTTCCCTTTTCCAGATCATTAATGTATATTGTGAATAGCTGGGGTCCAAGGACCGATCCCTGCGGTACCCCACTAGTCACTGCTTGCCACACGGAAAAAGACCCATTAATTCCTACTCTTTGCTTTCTGTCCGCCAACCAGTTCTCTATCCACGTCAATACCTTGCCCCCAATCCCATGTGCCTTAACTTTACACGCTAATCTCTTATGTGGGACCTTATCGAAAGCCTTTTGAAAGTCCAAATACACCACATCTACTGGTTCTCCCTTATCTATTTTCCCAGTTACATCCTCAAAAAATTCCAGTAGATTAGTCAAGCACGATTTACCTTTTGTAAATCCATGTTGACTTTGTCCGATCCTGTCACTGTTTTTCAAGTGCTCAGCTATTACATCCTTTATAATGGACTCTAGCATTTTCCCCACTACCGATGTCAGGCTTACCGGTCTGCAATTCCCCGCTTTCTCTCTACCACCCTTTTTGAATAGTGGGGTAACATTAGCTACCCTCCAATCCATGGGTACAGTTCCAGATTCCATCGAATGTTGGAAGATGATCAGCAATGCATCTACTATTTCTAGGGCCACTTCCTTAAGTACCCTAGGATGTAGATTATCAGGCCCTGGGGATTTATCGGCCTTCAATACCGTCAATTTCCCTAACACCATTTCCCTGCAAATACTGATTTCTTTCAGTTCCTCCCTTTCATCAGACTGTATGTTCTCCAACATCTCTGGGAGGTTATTTGTGCCCTCCTTTGTGAAGACAGAACCAAAATATGCATTTAATTGGTCTGCCATTTCTTTGTTCCCCATTATAACTTCCCCCGCTTCTGACTGCAAGGGACCTACACTTGATTTCACTAATCTTTTTCTCTTCACATATCTATAAAAACTCTTACAGTCAGTTTTTATGTCCCCTGCAAGCTTACTTTCATATTCTATTTAACCTTCTTAATTAATCCCTTTGTCCTCCTTTGTTGAATCCTAAACTGCTCCCAATCCTCAGGGTTACCGCTTTTTCTGGCCAATTTATATGACCTCTCCTTGGATCTTATGCTATCCCTAATTTCCCTTGTTAGCCACGGTTGAGTCACCCTTTTTGTTTTATTCTTATGCCACACTGGGATGAACAAATTCTGTAGTTCATCCATGCAGTCTTTGAATGTTTGCCATTGCCTATCCACCGTCAACCCTTTGAGTGACATTCCCCAATCAATCCTACCCAATTCGCGCCTCATACCATCGTAGTTTCCTTTATTTAAATTCAGGACCCTAGTCTCTGATTCAACTACTTCACTCTCCATCCTAATGAAGAATTCTATCATATTATGATCACTCTGACCCAAGGGGCCTCGTACAACAAGATTGCTAATTAATCCTTTCTCGTTACATAATACCCAGTCTAAGATGGCCTGATCTCTGGTTGGTTCCTCGACATATTGTTCCAGAAAACCATCCTGTAATCACCTCCTCAAAGAACTCTATCAGGCTTGTTAAGCTCATTCTTCCTTTCTGAACTCGGTCTTTAATGCTTCTAATTATATTCTTGTCATCTACGTATTGAGTAATTTTATCATTAAAGATTCCAAACTTCACTCTACCACAGATGCTAAACTAATTAGCCTTAATTACCCAGGTTAGCTCTTTCACTCTTTTCAAAAATGTGTATTACATTGAACACTCTCCACTGGAATCCTGAAGTATACTTTTGATGGCCTCTGCTATTTCTTGCCCCATTTCTCAGGATCCTGGGTGTATCTGGTCAGGTCCTGGCACTTTGTTCTCCTTTAGTTGAACTAATTCTCTCATCTTTTCCATTAATTTATTGGTTTTGGATTTCCGTAGCAAAGAGCTGGCCCAGACACAATGGGAGAAACGGCCGTGTTGTGTACTGTAAACTCTTACAGCTCTATGATGGACCCACGTAAACTTTTCAATATTTTCGACAGTCAATCTGCCACCTCCAACCCCACCACCAGTTTACAAAGGCAGTCTACCACCTCCAGACTAAACTCACAGACACTGTCCCCATCCAACGCCCCACCCATTCACACACACACACACCACCCAATCCAACGCCCCACCCATTCACACAGTCACTGTCCCCATCCAACGCCCCACCCATTCACACACACACACAGCACCCAATCCAACGCCCCACCCATTCACACACACACACAGCACCCAATCCAACGCCCCACCCATTCACAGTCACTGTCCCCATCCAACTCCCCACCCTCACACACACACACTGCACCCAATCCAACGCCCCACCCATTCACACACACACACACTGTCCCCATCCAACTCTCCACCCTCACACACACTGCACCCAATCCAACGCCCCACCCATTCACACACAGTCACTGTCCCCATCCAACTCCCCACCCTCACACACACACACACCCACACCCCCCATCCAACGCCCCACCCATTCACACAGTCACTGTCCCCATCCAACTCCCCACCCTCACACACACACACTGCACCCAATCCAACGCCCCACCCATTCACACACACACTGTTCCCATCCAACTCTCCACCCTCTCACACACACTGCACCCAATCCAACGCCCCACCCATTCACACACACACACACACACACACACACACACACTGTACCACATCCAACTCAGAGTCCCCACCCTCACACACACTGTACCCCAACCAACTCCCCACCATTTCACACACACACTGTACCCTATTCAACTCACAGAATCATAAAATGGTTACGGCACAGAAGGAGGACATTCGGCCCATCAAGCCCGTGCCGGCTCTCTGCAAGAGAAGTTCAGTTAGTCCCACTCCCCCCGCCCTTTCCCCGTAGCCCTGCAAATTATTTTCCTTCAAGTACTTATCCAATTCCCTTTTGAAAGCCGTGATTGAGTCTGCCTCCACCACCCTCTCAGGCAGTGCATTCCAGATCCTAACCACTCGTTGCGTAAAAAAGATTTTCCTCATGTTGCCTGTGGTTCTTCTGCCAATCACCTTAATTCTATGTCCTCTGCTGACTGACCCTTCTGCCAATGGGAACAGTTTCTCTCTATCTACTCTGTCCAGACCCCTCATGATTTTGAACACCTCTATCAAATCTCCTCTCAACCTTCGCTGCTCTAAGGAGAACAACCCCAGCTTCTCCAGTCTATCCACGTAACTGAAGTCCCTCATCCCTGGAACCATTCTTGTAAATCTTTTCTGCACCCTCTCCAAGGCCTTCACATCCTTCCTAAAGTGCGGTGCCCAGAATTGGACATAATACTCCAGTTGAGGCCGAAGCAGTGTTTTATAAAGGCTCAGCATAACTTGCTTGCTTTTGTACTCTATGCCTCTATTTATGAAGCCCAGGAACCCGTATGCTTTTTTAACCGCTTTCTCAACCTGCCCTGCCACCTTCAACGATTTGTGCACACATACCCCCAGGTGTCTCTCTTCATGCACCCCCTTCAGGATTGTACCCTTTAGTTTATATAGCCTCTCTTTGTTCTTCCTACCAAAATGTATCATTTCGCACTTTTCTGCATTAAATTTCATCTGTCACGTGTCCGCCCATTCCACCAGCCTGTCTAAGTCTTCTTGAAGTCTATCACTATCCTCCTCACTGTTCACTATACTTCTAAGTTTTGTGTTATCTGCAAATTTTGAAATTGTGCCCTGTGCACCCAAGTCCCAATCATTAATATATATCAAGAAAAGCAGTGGCCTGGGGAACACCACTGTATACCTTCCTCCAGTCCGAAAAACAAATGTACACCACGACTCTCTGTTTCCTGTCACTTAGCCAATTTCGTATCCATGCTGCCACTGTCCCTTTTATTCCATGGCCTTCAACTTTGCTGGCAAGCCTATTATGTGGCACTTTATCAAATGCCTTTTGGAAATCCATGTACACCACATCAACCCTCTCTGTTACCTCATCAAAAAACTCAAACAAGTCAGTTAAACACGAGTTGCCTTTAACAAATCCGTGCTGACTTTCCTTAATTGATCCACACTTGTCCAAGTGGCTGTAATTTTCTCCCTGATTACTGTTTCTAAAAGCTTCCCCACTACCGAGGTTAAACTAACTGGTCTGCAGTTGCTGGGTTTATCTTTACACCCTTTTTTGAACACGGGTGTAACATTTGTAATTCTCCAGTCCTCTGGCACCACCCCCGTATCTATGGAGGATTGGAAGATTATCGCCAGTACCTCTGTAATTTCCACCCTTACCTCCCTCAGCATCCTAGGATGCATCCTATCCAGTCCTGGTGACTTATCTACTTTTAAGTACAGCCAGCCTTTATAGTACCTCCTCTATCAATTTTTATCCCATCCAGTATCTCAACTACCTCCTCTTTCACTATGACTTTGGCAGCATCTTCTTCCTTGGTAAAGACAGTTGCAAAGTACTCATTTATTACCTCAGCCATGCCCTCTGCCTCCATGCGTAGGTCTCCGTTTTGGTCCTTAATCAGTCCCACCCCTCCTCTTACTACCCGTTTGTAATTTATATGCCTATGGAAGATTTTTGGATTCCTTTTTATGTTAGCTGCCAATCTATTCTCATACTCTCTCTTTAAGAACATAAGAAATAGGAGCAGGAGTAGGCCATTCGGCCCCTCGAGCCTGCTCCACCATTCAATAAGATCATGGCTGATCTTCTACCTCAACTCCACTTTCCTGCACTATCCTCATATCCCTTGATTCTCTTAATATCCAAAAATCTATCGATCTCTGTCTGAATATACTCAACGACTGAGCCTCCACAGCCCTCTGGGGTAGAGAATTCCAAAGATTCACCACCCTCTGAGTGAAGAAATTTCTCCTCATCTCAGTCCTAAATGGCCGACCCCTTATTCTGAGACTGTGACCCCTGGTTCTAGACTCCCCAGCCAGGGGAAACATTCTCCCTGCATCTACCCTCTCAAGCCCTGTAAGAATTTGGTATGTTTCAATGAGATCATCTCTCATTCTTCTAAACTCCAGAGAGTATAGGCTCAATCTCTCCTCATAGGACAATCCCCCCATCCCAGGAATCAGTCTGGTGAACCTGTGTTGCACTCCCTCTATGGCAAGTATATCCTTCCTTAGGTAAGGAGACCAAAACTGTACACAATACTCCAGGTGTGGTTTCACCAGGGCCCTATATAATTGCAGTAAGACGTCTTTACTCTTATACTCAAGTCCTCCTGTAATAAAGGCCAACATGCCATTTGCTTTCTTAATTGCTTGCTGTACCTGCATGTTAACTTTCAGTGATTCGTGTACAAGGACACCCAGGTCCCTCTGAACACCAACATTTCCCAATCTCTCACCATTTAAAAAATACTCTACTTTTCTTACCAAAGTGGATAACTTCACATTTCTCCACGTTATATTCCATTTGCCATGCCCACTCACCTAGCCTGTCTATATCCCCTTGAAGCCTGCTTGCATCCTCCTCACAACTTACATTCCCACCCAGCTTTGTATCATCAGCAAACTTGGATATATTACATTTGGTCCCCTCATCCAAATCTTTGACATAGATTGTAAATAGCTGAGGCCCAAGCACTGATCCTTGCGGTACCCCACTAGTTACAGCCTGCCAACCCAAAAATGACCTGTTTATTCCTACTTTCTGTTTTCTGTCCGTTAACCAATCCTTAATCCATGCTAGTATATTACCCCCAATCCCATGAGCCCTAATTTTGTTTAATAACTTCTTGTGTGGCACCTCATCAATTGCCTTCTGAAAATCCAAGTACATCACATCCACTGGTTCCCCTTTATCTATTCTGCTAGTTACAACCTCAAAAAGCTCTTAACAGATTTATCAAACATGATTTCCCTTTCATAAATCAGTGTTGACTCTGTCCAATCCTATTATTATTTTCGAAGTGACCTGTTACCACGTCCTTAATAATAGATTCTTTGCCCCTCTTATTTTCTTTTTCACTTCCCCGCTGAACTTTCTATATTCAGCCTGGTTCTCACTTGTATTCTCAACCTGACATTTGTCATACACCCCACTTATTCTGCTTTATCTTACTCTCTATCTCTTTTTGATCATCCAGGGAGCTCTGGCTTTGGTTGCCCTACCTTTCCCCCTCGTGGGAATGTACCTCAACTGTACCCGAACCGTCTCCTCTTTAAAGGCAGCCCATTGTTGGATTAGAGTTTTGCCTGCCAATCTTTGATTCCAATTTACCCGGGCCAGATCCATTCCCAACTCATTGAAATTGGCCCTCCTCCAATTTAGTATTTTTACACTAGATTGCTCCTTGTCCTTTTCAATAGCTAACCTAAACCTTATGATACTACGAGCACTGCTCTCTAAATGTTCCCCTACTGACACTTGCTCCACCTCATGCCCCAGAACTAGATCCAGCAATGCCTCCTTCCTCGTTGGGCTGGAAATGTACTGATCAAGAAATTTCTCCTGAACACACTTCAGAAATTCTTCCCCTTCTCTGCCCTTTACACGATTACTATCCCAGTCTATATTAGGATAGTTGAAGTCCCCCATTATCACTACTCTATAGCTCTTGCACCTCTCTGTAATTTCCCTGCAAATTTGCTCCTCTATATCCTTCCCACTAGTTGGTGGTCTATAGAATATACCTAGTAGTGTAATGGCACCTCTATTGTTTCTTAACTCTAACCAAATAGATTGTGTCCTTGACCCCTCCAGGACATCCTCTCTCGCCAGCACTGTAACATTCTCCTTAATCAATACTGCCAGCCCACCTCCTTTCTTTCCTTTCCTATCTTTCCTGAACACCCAATCCTGCCCTTTTGAGAGCCAGGTCACAGTGATCGCCACGACATCATACTCCCATGTGGCTATTTGTACCTGCAACTCACCAGCCTTATTTACCACGCTTTGTGCGTTTACACACATGCACTGTAAACCTATCTCAGACCTTCTTGTATTCTCTCCTATTCTGACCCCACCTAATATTGTACTATTTCTTACTCTAGTGCTATCTGTCTCTCCCAATCCTTTGTGCACCTTGTTTCTCCTTTCTAATGCTACATCCTGGTGCCCACCCGCCTGCCAAATTAGTTTAAACCCTCCCCAACAGCACGAGCAACGCCCCCACTTCCCCCAGTGAGGACATTGGTCCCGGCTCTGTTGAGGTGCAACCCGTCCGGCCTGTACAGGTCCCACCTCCACCAGAACCAGTTCCAATGTCCCAGGAATCTGAAGCCCTCCCTCCTGCACCATCTCTCCAGCCATACATTCATCTGCTCGATCCTCCTATTTCCATACTCACTAGTTCGTGGCATAGGGAGTAATCCAGAGATTACTACCTTTGAGATACAACAATTTAATTTCTTTCCTAGCTCCCTAAAATCTGCCTGCAGGACCTTATCCTTCTTTCTACCTATGTCGTTGATTCAGACAAGGACCACGACATCTGGCTGTTCACCCTCCCCCCTCAGTATGCCCTGCAGCTGCTCAGTGACATCCTTGACCCTGGCACCAGGGAGGCAACATACCATCCTGGAGTCACGTCTGCGGCCGTAGAAACGCCTGTCTGTTCACCTAACGATTGCTTTCCCGATCTTCCTCCTCCTGCCTTGTACAGCTCAGCCACCCGTGGTGCCGTGGATTTGGCTCTGGCTGCACTCCCCAGAGGCACCATCGCCCGCACCAGTATTCAATACTGAATACCGAACTCCCCACCCTTTCACACAGACACTGTACCCCATCCACCTCCCATAACCAAACCCCCACCCTCACACACACTGTACCCCATCCACCTCCCATAACCAAACCCCCACCCTCACACACACTGTACCCCATCCAACTCCCCACCCTCACACACTGTACCCCATCCAACTCCCCACCCATTCACACACACGGTACCCCATCCAACTCCCCACCCTTTCACACACACTGTACCCCATCCAACTCCCCACCCTCACACACACACTGTACCCCATCCAACTCCCCACCCTTTCACACACACTGTACCCTATCCAACTCACCACCCTCACACACACACTGCACCCCATCCAACACACCACCCTCACACACACACTGTACCCCATCCAACTCACCACCCTCACTCACACACTGCACCCCATCCAACTCCCCACCCATTCACACACACTGTACCACATCCAACTCCCCACCCTCTCACACACACTGTACCCCATCCAACTCCCCACCC
Organism: Squalus acanthias; assembly: GCA_030390025.1. Taxonomy (NCBI): domain Eukaryota; kingdom Metazoa; phylum Chordata; class Chondrichthyes; order Squaliformes; family Squalidae; genus Squalus; species Squalus acanthias. Next base: position 45,346,299 of record CM059448.1, on the reverse strand, counting down.
TTTCACGCACACTGTACCCCATCCAACTCACCACCCTCACACACACACTGCACCCCATCCAACACACCACCCTCACACACACTGTACGCCATCCAACTCACCACCCTCACTCACACACTGCACCCCATCCAACTCCCCACCCATTCACACACACTGTACCCCATCCAACTCCTCACCCTCTCACACACACTGTACCCCATCCAACTCCCCACCCTTCACACACACACACTGTACCCCATCCAACTCCCCACCCTTTCACACACACTGTACCCCATCCAACTCCCCACCCTCTCACACACACTGTACCCCATCCAACTCCCCACCCATTCACACACACTGTACCCCATGCAACTCCCCACCCTCTCACACACACTGTACCCCATCCAACTCCCCACCCTCACACACACACTGTGCCCCAGCCAACTCCCCACCCTCTCACACACACTGTACCCCATCCAACTCCCCACCCTCACACACACACTGTGCCCCAGCCAACTCCCCACCCTCTCACACACACTGTACCCCATCCAACTCCCCACCCTCTCACACACACTGTACCCCATCCAACTCCCCACCCTCTCACACACACTGTACCCCATCCACCTCCCATAACCAAACCCCCAACCTCACACACACTGTACCCCATCCACCTCCCATAACCAAACCCCCACCCTCACACACACTGTACCCCATCCACCACCCCACCCTCACACACTGTACCCCATCCAACTCCCCACCCATTCACACACACGGTACCCCATCCAACTCCCCACCCTTTCACACACACTGTACCCCATCCAACTCCCCACCCTCACACACACACTGTACCCCATCCAACTCCCCACCCTTTCACACACACTGTACCCCATCCAACTCACCACCCTCACACACACACTGCACCCCATCCAACACACCACCCTCACACACACACTGTACCCCAGCCAACTCACCACCCTCACTCACACACTGCACCCCATCCAACTCCCCACCCATTCACACACACTGTACCCCATCCAACTCCCCACCCTCTCACACACACTGTACCCCATCCAACTCCCCACCCTTTCACACACACTGTACCCCATCCAACTCACCACCCTCACACACACACTGCACCCCATCCAACACACCACCCTCACACACACACTGTACCCCATCCAACTCACCACCCTCTCACACACACTGAACCCCATCCAACTCCCCACCCTCACAGACACTGTACCCCATCCAACTCCCCACCCATTCACACTGTACCCATCCAACTCCCCACCCATTCCCACACACTGTACCCCATCCAACTCCCCACCCTTTCACACACTGTAGCCCATCCAACTCCCCACCCTCACACACACACTGTACCCTGTCCAACTCCCCACCCTTTCACACACACTGAACCCCATCCAACTCCCCACCCTTTCACACAAACACACTGTACCCCATCCAAATCAAAACCCTTTCACACACACACTGCACCCCATCCAACTCCCCACCCTCTCACACACATTGTACCCCATCCAACTACCCACCCTTTTCACACACTGTACCCCATCCAACTCCCCACCCTCACACACACTGCACCCCATCCAACTCCCCACCCTCACACACACTGTACTCCATCCATCTCCCCACCCTTTCACAGACACTGTACCCCATCCAAATCAAAACCCTTTCACACACACACTGTACCCCATCCAACTACCCACCCTTTCAAACACACTGTATCCCATCCAACTCCCCACAATCTCACACACACTGTACCCCATCCAACTCCCCACCCTCTCACACACACTGTACCCTATCCAGCTCCCCACCATTTCAGATACACTGTACCCCATCGGACTCACCACCCTTTCAGATACACTGTACCCCATCCAACTCCCCACCCTCACACACTGTACCCCATCCAAATCCCCACCCACACACGCTGCACCCCATCCAACTCCCCAGCCTTTCACACAGACACTGTACCCCATCCAACTCCCCACCCATTCACACTGTACCCCATCCAACTCCCCACCCTTTCACACACACTGTAGCCCATCCAACTCCCCACCCTCACACACACACTGTACCCTGTCCAACTCCCCACCCTTTCACACACACTGAACCCCATCCAACTCCCCACCATTTCACACAAACACACTGTACCCCAGACAAATCAAAACCCTTTCACACACACACTGCACCCCATCCAACTCCCCACCCTCTCACACACACTGTACCCCATCCAACTCCCCACCCTTTTCACACACTGTACCCCATCCAACTCCCGACCCTCTCTCACACACTGCACCCTATCCAGCTCCCCACCCTCTCACAGACACTGTACCCCATCCAACTCCCCACCCTTTCACAGACTGTTCCCCATCCAACTCTGCACCCTTTCAGATACACTGTACCCCATCGGACTCACCACCATTTCACACACACACTGTACCCCATCCAAACCCCCACCCTCACACACACTGTACCCCATCCAACTCCCCACCCTTTCACACACACTGTACCCCATCCAACTCCCCACCCTGTCACACACTGTACCCATCCAACTCCCCACCCTTTCACACACACTGTACCCCATCCAACTCCCCACCCTCACACACACACACACACTGTACCCTGTCCAACTCCCCACCCATTCACACACACTATACCCGATCCAACTCCCCACCCTCACACACACTGTACCCGATCCAACTCCCCACCCTTTCACACACACTATACCCGATCCAACTCCCCACCCTCTCACACACACTGTACCCCATCCAACTCCCCACCCTCTCACACACACTGTACCCGATCCAACTCCCCACCCTCTCACACACACTTAACCCCATCCAACTCCCCACCCTCACACAGACACTGTACCCCATCCAACTCCCCACCCATTCACACTGTACCCATCCAACTCCCCACCCATTCCCACACACTGTACCCCATCAAGCCCCCCACTCTTTCACACTGTACCCCATCCAACTCCCCACTCTTTCACACACACTGTACCCCATCCAACTCCCCACCCTTTCACACACACTGTAGCCCATCCAACTCCCCACCCTCACACACACACTGTACCCTGTCCAACTCCCCACCCTTTCACACACACTGAACCCCATCCAACTCCCCACCCTTTCACACAAACACACTGTACCCCATCCAAATCAAAACCCTTTCACACACACACTGCACCCCATCCAACTCCCCACCCTCTCACACACATTGTACCCCATCCAACTACCCACCCTTTTCACACACTGTACCCCATCCAACTCCCCACCCTCACACACACTGCACCCCATCCAACTCCCCACCCTCTCACACACACTGTACCCCATCGAACTCCCCACCCTCTCACACACACTGCACCCTATCCAGCTCCCCACCCTCTCACAGACACACTGTACCCCATCCAACTCCCCACCCTTTCACAGACTGTACCCCATCCAACTCTGCACCCTTTCAGATACACTGTACCCCATCGGACTCACCACCCTTTCACACACACACTGTACCCCATCCAACCCCCCACCCTCACACACACTGTACCCCATCCAACTCCCCACCCTTCACACACACTGTACCCCATCCAACTCCCCACCCTGTCACACACTGTACCCCATCCAACTCCCCACCCTTTCACACACACTGTACCCCATCCAACTCCCCACCCTCACACACACACAGAACCCCATCCAACTCCCCACCCTCACACACACACTGTACCCCATCCAACTCCCCACCCATTCACACACACTGTACCCCATCCAACTCCCCACCCTTTCACACACACTGTACCCCATCCAACTCCCCACCCTTTCACACACACTGTATCCCATCCAACTCCCCACCCTCTCACACACACACTGTACCCCACCCAACTCCCCACCCTCTCACACACACTGTACCCCATCCAACTCCCCACCCTCACACACACACTGTACCCCATCCAACTCCCCACCCTTTCACACACACTGTGCCCCACCCTTTCACACACTGTACCCCATCCAACGCCCCACCCTCTCACACACACTGTATCCCATCCAACTCCCCACCCTTTCACACACTGTACCCCATCCAACTCCCCACCCTTTCACACACACTGTACCCCATCCAACTCCCCACCCTTTCACACACACTGTACCCCATCCAACTCCCCACCCTCACACACACACTGTACCCATCCAACTCCCCACCCTCTCACACACATTATATCCCATCCAACTCCCCACCCTCACACACACACTGTGCCCCAGCCAACTCCCCACCCTCTCAAACACACTGTACCCCATCCAACTCCCCACCCATTCACACACACTGTACCCATCCAACTGCCCACCCTCTCACACACACTGTACCCCATCCAACTCCCCACCCATTCACACACACGGTACCCCATCCAACTCCCCACCCTTTCACATACACTGTACCCCATCCGACTCCCCACCCTCACACACTGTACCCCATCCAACTCTGCACCTTTTCACACACACTGTACCCCATCCAACTCCGCACCCTTGAACACACTGGACCCCATCCAACTCCCCACCCTCACACACACACACACTGGACCCCATCCAACTCCCCACCCTTTCACAGACACTGTACCCCATCCAAATCAAAACCCTTTCACACACACACTGTACCCCATCCAACTACCCAACCTTTCAAACACACTGTATCCCATCCAACTCCCCACAATCTCACACACACTGTACCCCATCCAACTCCCCACCCTCTCACACACACTGTACCCTATCCAGCTCCCCACCATTTCAGATACACTGTACCCCATCGGACTCACCACCCTTTCAGATACACTGTACCCCATCCAACTCCCCACCCTCACACACACTGTACCCCATCCAAATCCCCACCCACACACGCTGCACCCCATCTAACTCCCCAGCCTTTCACAGACACTGTACCCCATCCAACTCCCCACCCATTCACACTGTACCCATCCAACTCCCCACCCATTCACACACACTGTACCCCATCAAGCCCCCCACTCTTTCACACTGTACCCCATCCAACTCCCCACCCTTTCACACACACTGTAGCCCATCCAACTCCCCACCCTCACACACACACTGTACCCTGTCCAACTCCCCACCCTTTCACACACACTGAACCCCATCCAACTCCCCACCCTTTCACACAAACACACTGTACCCCAGACAAATCAAAACCCTTTCACACACACACTGCACCCCATCCAACTCCCCACCCTCTCACACACACTGTACCCCATCCAACTACCCACCCTTTCACACACTGTACCCCATCCAACTCCCCACCTTCTCACACACACTGCACCCTATCCAACTCCCGACCCTCTCACACACATACTGTACCCCATCCAACTCCCCACCCTCTCACACACACTGTACCCCATCCAACTCCCGACCCTCTCACACACACTGTACCCTATCCAGCTCCGCACCCTCTCACACACATACTGTACCCCATCCAACTCCCCACCCTCTCACACACACTGTACCCCATCCAACTCCCGACCCTCTCACACACACTGCACCCTATCCAGCTCCCCACCCTCTCACAGACACTGTACCCCATCCAACTCCCCACCCTTTCACAGACTGTACCCCATCCAACTCTGCACCCTTTCAGATACACTGTACCCCATCGGACTCACCACCCTTTCACACACACACTGTAACCCATCCAACCCCCCACCCTTTCACACACACTGTACCCCATCCAACTCCCCACCCTGTCACACACTGTACCCATCCAACTCCCCACCCTTTCAAACACACTGAACCCCATCCAACTCCCCACCCTCTCACGCACACTGTACCCCATCCAATTCCCCACCCTTTCACACACACTGTACCCCATCCAACTCCCCACCCATTCACACACACTGTACCCCATCCAACTCCCCACCCTTTCACACACACTGTACCCCATCGAACTCCCCACCCTTTCACACACACTGTACCCCATCCAACACCCCACCCTCACACACACACTGTACCCATCCAACTCCCCACCCTCACACACACACTGTACCCCATCCGACTCCCCACCCTCACACACACACTGTATCCCATCCAACTCCCCACCCTTTCACACACACTGTACCCCATCCAACTCCCCACCCTTTCACACACACTGTCCCCCATCCAACTCCCCACCCGTTCACACACACTGTACCCCATCCAAACACACTGTACCCCATCCAACTCCCCACCCTCTCACACACACTGTACCCCATCCAACTCCCCACCCTCACACACACTGTACCCCATCCAACTCCCCACCCTCACACACACTGTACCCCATCCAACCCCCCACCCTCACACACACTGTACCCATCCAACTCCCCACCCTTTTACACACACTGTACCCCATCCAACTCCCCACCCTCACACACACACTGTACCCCATCCAAATCAAACCCTTTCACAGACACACAATGTACCCCATCCAACTCCCCACCCTCACACACACTGTACCCCATCCAACTCCCCACCCTCTCACACACACATTGTACCCCATCCAACTCCCCACCCTCACACACACACACACACTGCACCCTGTCCAACTCCCCACCCTTTCAAACACACTGAACCCCATCCAACTCCCCACCCTCACACAGACACTGTACCCCATCCAACTCCCCACCCTCACACACACTGTACCCCATCCAACTCCCCACCCTTTCACACACACTGTACCCCATCCAACTCCCCACCCTTTCACACACACTGTACCCCATCCAACTCCCCACCCTCTCACACACACTGTACCCCATCCAACTCCCCACCCATTCACACACACTGTACCCCATCCAACTCCCCACCCATTCACACACTGTACCCCATCCAACTCCCCACCCTTTCACACACACTGTACCCTATCCAACTCCCCACCCTTTCACACACACACTGTATCCGATCCAACTCCCCACCCTCACACACACTGTACCCCATCCAACTCCCCACCCATTCACACACTGTACCCCATCCAACTCCCCACCCTCTCAGACACACTGTACCCCATCCAACACCCCACCCTCTCACACACACTGTACCCCATCCAACACCCCACCCTTTCACACACACACTGTACCCCATCCTACTCCCCACCCTCACACACACAGTACCCCAACCAACTCCCCACCCTTTCAGACACACTGTACCCCATCCAACTCCCCACCCTTTCATACACACTGTACCCCATCCAACTCCCCACCCTCTGACACACTGTACCACATCCAACTCCCCACCCTCTCACACACACTGTACCCCATCCAACTCCCCACCCTCTCACACACACTGTACCCCATCCAACTCCCCACCCACTGTACCCCATCCAATTCACCACCCTCACACACACACTGCACCCCATCCAACTCCCCACCCATTCACAAACACTGTACCCCATCCAACTCCCCACCCTCTCACACACACTGTACCCCATCCAACTCCCCACCCTCTCACACACACTGTACCCCATCCAACTCCCCACCCATTCACACACACTGTACCCCATCCAACTCCCCACCCTCTCACACACACTGTACCCCATCCAACTCCCCACCCATTCACACACACTGCACCCCATCCAACTCCCCACCCATTCACACACACTGTACCCCATCCAACTCCCCACCCTCTCACACACACTGTACCCCATCCAGCTCCCCACCCTTTCACACACACTGTACCCCATTCAACTCCCCACCCTCTCACACACACTGTACCCTATCCAGCTCCGCACCCTCTCACACACATACTGTACCCCATCCAACTCCCCACCCTTTCACAGACTGTACACCATCCAACTCTGCACCCTTTCAGATACACTGTACCCCATCGGACTCACCACCCTTTCACACACACACTGTACCCGATCCAACTCCCCACCCATTCACACACTGTACCCCATCCAACCCCCCACCCTCACACACACAGTACCCCAACCAACTCCCCACCCTTTCAGACACACTGTACCCCATCCAACTCCCCACCCTTTCATACACACTGTACCCCATCCAACTCCCCACCCTCTGACACACTGTACCACATCCAACTCCCCACCCTCTCACACACACTGTACCCCATCCAACTCCCCACCCTCTCACACACACTGTACCCCATCCAACTCCCCACCCACTGTACCCCATCCAATTCACCACCCTCACACACACACTGCACCCCATCCAACTCCCCACCCATTCACAAACACTGTACCCCATCCAACTCCCCACCCTCTCACACACACTGTACCCCATCCAACTCCCCACCCTCTCACACACACTGTACCCCATCCAACTCCCCACCCATTCACACACACTGTACCACATCCAACTCCCCACCCTCACACACACACTGTACCCCATCCAACTCCCCACCCTCTCACACACACTGTACCCCATCCAACTCCCCACCCATTCACACACACTGCACCCCATCCAACTCCCCACCCATTCACACACACTGTACCCCATCCAACTCCCCACCCTCTCACACACACTGTACCCCATCCAGCTCCCCACCCTTTCACACACACTGTACCCCATCCAACTCCCCACCCTCTCACACACACTGTACCCTATCCAGCTCCGCACCCTCTCACACACATACTGTACCCCATCCAACTCCCCACCCTTTCACAGACTGTACACCATCCAACTCTGCACCCTTTCAGATACACTGTACCCCATCGGACTCACCACCCTTTCACACACACACTGTACCCGATCCAACTCCCCACCCATTCACACACTGTACCCCATCCAACCCCCCACCCTCACACACACTGTACCCCATCCAACTCCCCACCCTGTCACACACTGTACCCCATCCAACTCCCCACCCATTCACACACTGTACCTCATCCAACTCCCCACCCTTTCACACACACACTATACCCGATCCAACTCCCCACCCTCACACACACTGTACCCCATCCAACTCCCCACCCTCACACACACTGTACCCCATCCAACTCCCCACCCTTTCACACACACTGTACCCCATCCAACTCCCCACCCTTTCACACACACACTGTACCCCATCCAACTCCCCACCCTTTCACACACTGTACCCCATCCAACTCCCCACCCTTTCACACACACACTGTACCCCATCCAACTCCCCACCCTTTCACACACACACTGTACCCCATCCAACTCCCCACCCTTTCACACACACACTGTACCCCATCCAACTCCCCACCCTTTCACACACACACTGTACCCCATCCAACTCCCCACCCTTTCACACATGCACTGTACCCCATCCAACTCCCCACCCTTTCAAACACTCAGCTAGCTATGTTTTGTTGAGTTAGACAAGTGAAGTGCAAATTGTTTGTACTTGGAGACAGATTCTAATTGCTAACGAGAGAAAGGCACCAAGAGGCAGACAGTGGATTTCCTCATTTTCATTTGTCTTTTGAAAAGAAGTAAAATTTGAAAGCAAACATATCTGGAGGGAAACTGACTGATGGGTAGGAGGAAGAGTGGAGGAGGAAACAAGTTGAGGATGAGGGAGCCTTTGGCCGCTCATTACGCACCCTCACGGGGAGTGAATGGGAGTTGGGGTGGGTGGGCAGAGTGGACATAAGGTTAAGAGTGACCTGGTTGGCGGGGGCGAGGAGAAAGGGACTGAGTGAGTAATTCAGAGACAGACAGAGAGAGACCGAGAGAAAGAGACAACATACACAACACCATAATTGTTTAGCTAGTGAACAAGAAAAATTCAAAGCATAAAAAGTCACTTGAATACCACAAACCAAAATTAACTATGAATAGAAGAAACATGTCAAAGTAGTAAAATAATTGAAAAGAAATCATATAATTCAAGAAAAAGGAAAAAGTGGCTAAAAATATGAAATGAAAACTGGAGTTCTATACTTTATCTATCCCTCTCTCCTGCCACTGTCCCTCTCTCGTTCTGCTCCTACTTTCTACCTGTCTCCTGGATTTCTACATAACACATGGGTGTGACCAGATCATATCAGCTCTTCAAAGTTGATTTCCAAACATTTTCTTCACCTGTCGGTGCGACACAGAAAGCTAGTTAATAATCGAAAATATACCAAAACGTTGAACATTACACCCATACTTCATGCTAACTGCACTATCCAAAACCTACAAATCCACTACCAGAAATGTAGTGCCCGGACTTAAAATATCTGAAGCAAAGTCAACTTGCAGTTTTGCAGAGGTAGGTTTATTTAGCACTGTGGAGAATTGGACTGAATACTGTGCATCAGACACAATATTCCAACAAACTGCAGCAAAATTAACCAGGTTCACCAAGATTAGAATCATCATACAATCATAGACACTTACAGCACAGAAAGAGGTCCTTCGGTCCGTCGTGCCTGTGCTGGCTCTGTGAAAGAGCAGTCGTGCTCAGTCCCACATCCCCCGCGTTTTGTCCGTAACCCTGTGAGTTCCTCGTCCTCCAGAACCGTCCAACTCCCTTTAAAATTATTGATGAAATCATCTTCCACCACCTTTTCAGGTCGAGCGTTCCAGATCCCCACAACTCTCTGAGTGGAAACATTTCTCCTCATCGCCCCACTAGATCTTTTGCCATTGATTTTTAAGCTATGACCTCTGGTTATTGACCCACTTGCCAGAGAAAAGAAAAAAGACTTGCATTTATATAGCGCCTTTCACGACGTTCCCAAAGCACTTTACAGCCAATGAGTACTTTTGAAGTGTAGTCGCTGTTGTAATGTAGGAAAACGTGGCAGCCAATTTGCGCACAGCAAGCTCCCACAAACAGCAATGTGATAATGATCAGATAATCTGTTTTTGTTATTTTGATTGAGGGATAAATATTGGCCAGGGAATAGTTTTTCTCCATCAGGTCACCTCTTAAACTTCACTGTTCCAAGGAGAACAGTCCTAACTTTTCCAACCTCTCCTCATATCTGAAGTCCCTCATCCCTGGTAACATCCTGGTAAACCTCCTCTGTACCCTTTCTAAGGCCTTTACATCTTTCCTGAAGTGTGGTGCCCAGAATTGTCCACAACATTCCAGCTGAGGCCTAACCATGAGGCAGGATGCTTCCTGGTAATGGGACAGGAAGGAGTGGAAGATTCACGAAGTTAGATGCCTGACAATTTCCAGTGTCACTTCCACTGGATGGTTTAAGAGCCCCCCAAATATGGCCGGGTGTGACTAAATGAGGTGATAATGACAGAGTAACATCATACATCAAATTCTCCATCACTATCACCTCAGCAATGCTAAATGCCAGTAATATTCGCATCCAACAGGTGTCCAGTGTTACTAGGAAAGGTACAACACCAGGAAGGTTAAAGGCGGCTGCTAAATGGAACGCAGGATAATAAACTGGCATCTCCACAGTGGTAGAATCTTCCCATTAATCAGAGTCTGCAAAGTTTTCCACTGATCCAAGGCTGCCTGGCTCTTTAAGCTGCTGCTCGTGTCTGTCTCCATCTCCTGTTTCCCCTCCTACCCTCCCGGAGCCACAAGCAGTGTGCTCCCATGGACAGACAAGACTGCTGCGGGGAGCCCACTGCAGACTGCCCACCTCAGAAAGCGCTGCTTTGTCACAAGCCCCATAGCACCGCTGCCCCAGAGGATCATTTCACCTTCGACGAGTGATCAACGTTTACTCCGTTGTGAGAAACTTTCACTGCTGCAACAATCTCTCTCCCCCAAAAAATGCTGGTTTCTTAAAAAGGGCAAAACGTACATCTATCTGCCTTTAGTAAACACCGCAGCTGTTGTCTGAATTGTTAAACTGCGATGATAAATGAAGGATACGATCTACTTAAGGCAGCAACTGTCTGCACCAATGGCGAGGAAATGTTGGTCAACACACTCTCTCCTTAAGAACATAAAGTGCTTTCGAAGCTCAGCTTAAGCATAATCGGGACCATTAGGAAAGCTGCTAATCTTTGTACGTTGTACCGTCGCCCGGGAGCTAAACTGCTGGTGAAAGTTCTGCTGAAAGAGTATTTGTTTTACAAAACCCAGCTCATCTCAAGGAAATTAATGTTCTTTCTATAGAGTCACAAGATGCTAAATTTGCAAAACAAAGTGTTACATTAAACTAAAAGGGTGATGCAACATACTGACGTTTAAACAAAAACAACTCTTCAAACTGCCAGAGATTTTTGTTCAGGGAGGAGATAGACACAGATGGGTGCTGTGCGCATCACTGAACGCATTTTGAATACTTGGTACTACAGAAAAATAAAGAACAAAATTAAGGTCACCCTACCCATGTAAACAAGGTGAACATCTCTGAAGAATAAAGATTCGCAGATGTTCTAAAGGCAAAAAATTCAGTTTTTTAAAAAATTGGTAGACTACTTACATTAGATGTGATTTGCCTCTTTCTTTGAATATACTTCTGCTTATCTATATTGAAGTTCATTTGCCAATTACACGCTCATTCTGCAAGTTTATTAATGTCTTGCTATTTTTTGCCGCCTCTGTATTAACTACACCCCTCAATTTGGTGTTATCCACAAATTCTGAAATTGTACTTCCGATTCCCGAATCCAAACCTGAGCTCATCCAAAACTCTGCTGCCTGTATCCTAACTCACACCAAGTCCCGTTCACCCATCACCCCTGTGCTCGCTGACCTCCATAGGCTCCCGGTCCGGCAACACCTCGATTTCAAAATCTCATCCCTGTGCTCAAATCCCTCCATGGCCTCGCCCCTTCCCCATCTCTGTAACCTCCTCCAGCCCTACAACCCTCCGAGATCTCTGCACTCTTCCAATTTTTGAGCATCCCCCGATTTTCATCGCTCCACTATTGGCGGCTGTGCCTTCAGCTGCCTGGGCCCTAAGCTCTGGAATTCCCTCCCTAAACCTCTCTACCTCTCTACCCTCCTTTAAGATGCTCCTTAAAACCTACCTCTTTGACCAAGCTGTCCTAATATCTCCTTACGTGGCTCTGTGGCAAATCTTGTTTGATGACACTCCTATAAAGCGCCTTGGGGAGGTTTTACAACATTACAGGTGCTATATTAAATCCAAGTTGTTGTTGTTAGGATTCTGTTATTGAAAAAGTATGGAATTTTTTTTACAGATTGGAGTTGGTAACCTTATGGTACATTTATAATGCTGCTACCTGCCTGGCGACAGTAACTGCAGGATCGATTCCGGCCAGGAACTACCTCATTTATACGGCATGGCTTAAACTGCAATTCCTCTACCCAGTGTGCGAACATGACTGCAGGGTTCCTATTCCAGCGATTGTCCAGAGAGCACAGGTGCGAGCATCTACGCTCTCTAAACATTTAAGGATTACAGTAAGGTAAATAGTGATAGATTGTTTCCACTGGCCAGCAACAGGAATGCACGATTTTAAGATATTCACAAAAGGAGAGTTTGGGAAAAGTTCTTTTACACAGAGAATATGAAACGAAATTCTCTGTTGCAGGCTATTATAAAGCAGACTCAATAAATTCTTTTAAGAATTAATTAGACAGTTGCTTGAAAATTATGAATATTTAAGGGCATGATAAGTAAGCAGGAGAGTGGGGACTGGGTGGCTGCTGTGCAGAGAAACAGTGGTATGGGCCGATGGGCCAAATAGCCTATTTCTGTGCTGTAATAGCCTATGAAAAATGCCAGATAGGTTTAAAACATGCCAAGGGACCATCCAAACACTCTTTAAATCCAGGTTTGACAGCACTGGATTATACTCCAGGCAAGTATGAAGCCACCTCCTCCAGCTGGGGTCCCACACCACATCGGGTAGAGTTGGGTTGAGCCTTGATTCCAGAATGAAGTGAGAATTGCTGGGAAGTGAAATCTTATTTGCTCCAAGCTGAAGTTTCAATATAAACACACCCTTACATACAAGAACATGCAGAAGTATGGCAATGTCACGGACCTTACCTCCTCGACATAATCAAACACTCGCACATCATTTCAAAATAAGTAGTGCAAAGCGAAAGTACTTTTTCTGCACATACTGCACTGCAAATTTGTTTAAGATATGGAAATGACTCAAACTGTGACGTGACTTGTTCTCAACATGGACTACGAGATTAAGTCACTCGACTATTCTGGAGCACCATCACCCCCAAGTCACACACCATCCTGACTTAGACATATATCGTAATTCCTTCATCGTCACTGAGTCATAATCCTACAAATTCATACCGAAACCATTGTGAGAGCAGCACCAAGGATTACAGCGGTTAATAAGGAGGCCCACCACCATCTTCTCAGGGCAACTAGGGACGGGCAATAAATGCAGCGTCACCAGAGTCACCCCAATCCTGAGCACAACATTTGGAAAGGTGGAATCGATGTGAAGAACAATACAGCAGGATGGCTTAGTGAGGTATACCATAGGGGAGTGCACCATAACCTCAACTTCAGAAATATTACAGACAGCTATATTACAAAAGTCATAACTCTCACCAAAGATTAAAAACATCACCAGTATAATACATAACTAGTGCGATATATCAGCCATAGAATCATAGAATAGTACAGTACAGGAGGCCATTCGGCCCATCGAGTCTGCGCCGGCTCTTTCGAAGAGCAATCCAGTTATTCCCACTCCCCTGCTCTTTCCCCATATCCCTGTCATTTTTTCTCCTTCAAGTATTTATCCAATTCCCTTTTGAAAGCTCCTATTGAATCTGTATCCACCGCCCTATCAGGCAGCGCATTCAAGTCCTAACCACTCGTTGGGTAAAAACGTTTTTCCTCATGTCGTCTCTGGTTCTTTTGCCAATCACGGGTGGCCATCTGAATGAAACGGATAGTTTTTTGTGCCCGCTTTGCAAAATTTTGGGGCAAATGTGTGATATGGATCTTAAGCAACTAGCTGTGTCTATTTTGTCTGGCTGCAAAAGCCCTGCACGAGAAACTTTCATTAAATCAGTCAGCACTGGATTTGTATGCAAGTTTTAAAGAGGAAACAGCAGCCAGGTAACCCACTGCATTATCCAGCCAAGTGTGTATCCACTTAAATTTCCATGTTGAACAGTTAGTGCCTCAAACCTTGGTGAAGTCCAGTTAGCTGATCAAACAGATCCGGGCATCGTACAAACTACAGAAAATCAGTTGAAATCAAATCAATAAATGGCTTCAGAATCAGGAGGGTATGAAAACAGATCACTTGCCTGCACTCACGCTTGGAATGGCAATTCCCTTTCTCCCACCCCCGCCACAAAAAACAACACATCAATAAAGTGAACTAATGTGTTACTGGCTCAAAGCCTAATGGCTAACACGATATAATGAGACCAATTCCGGACCATCAATAGTTCGTTTTTAATGCATTTTATTCACCACTTCTGATTAGTGTTTGCTGACCTAAACACTTTAGTAAACACAACAATTACTGCACTGTGCCAGAAGGCCAAAGTACGTCGAAACCCTGGAAGCTGAGCTGTTATTTTCTGCTTCCAGCTATTAACAGCTCAGCTGACAAAGTCATTATTGTGTTCAGTAAATCGCTCCGTCACCTTTAGTGTTAACAGTAAAGAGCATTTATCTACAGCCTCCTTCATCAACTAGAAACAGGTTAGAAAATAAATGAAGCAATTTATTATACATTTTATTCCGTAACAAAAATGAAAATAATTGGTCGATTAATATAGAATCACAGCACAGGAGGCCATTCGGCCCATCGTACCTGAGCCGGCTCTTTGAAAGAGCTCTCCTATTAGTCCCACTCCCCCCGCTCTTTCCCCACAGCCCTACAAATTTCTCCCATTTAAGTATTTATCCAATTCTCTTTTGAAAGTTACTATTGAATCTGCTTCCACCACCCTATCGGGCAGAACATACCAGATGATGATAACGCGCTGTGTAAAAAAAAAAAAATTCTCCTCATCTCATTATAGGCTGCATGCTGACCCCTGGGTATTACTGCATGTCATCTCGAGAATTGGCACATCCACTTCTACTCCACTTGCAGGACAAGACAACCCATAGCAATAATGAGAAAAGGAACATCCTTTAATCACATGAGGAGGAACCCGTACAGACCCTTGAAAGGGAGATTCTAGAGGTTTACAGCATAGAGGTATGCCAGTCAGCCCATCGTGTCTGTGCCAGCTCTTTGCTAAAGCAATCTAGTTCCAGCGAAGATCCGATTAGAGTGCGCTGGAGATGGGAACGTTGTAGGACTGCCACCAGCTCAGGATTCGTGATAAACTTCTCCTGGTTTTCTTCTCATCCAATTCTCTTCTTCACGCACTGGCAACAAAGCATATTTTGAAACTTTCTGTCACTTCCTCTACTCCAAGCTACGTATGGTGGCTTCTCATTATGGGACTACAGTAGCCAATAATCCTCCTCTCTTTCTCTGTGTGTCAGAAGCAAAGTCAGGCCTTACATCATCTGGGCAAACTAGACTTTACAGCACATGCTCTCACTCGCGCTGTCCTTGCTCAATACTGGCACTGAATCAGCCACCTGGGGATTTAGACAGTGAACTCGAACATGTACTGGATGAGACACATGCATTAGCGTACAAGAGTGTGTGGCCATTTGGCTCCAGATACCTTGCAAGCCAATGCCCAAGCAGATAGTGTGGCTCTCGTGAAGCAGCAGGAAGCCATGATCATAAGCTGTGTAGTTTTAGCTGCTTAAACTGCAGCAGGGCAGGCCATGCTGGTGAAGTACCGCAATGGGCAGGTTAGTGCCCACTCTTGTCTATGCAAGTCCAGGGCCTTCTCTACTGCTGGTGATCCTTTTATAAAGAAATTGTTCTTGGATGTGGGCGACGCAGGCAAGGCCAGATTTAACGGCCTGGAATTTGCGGTCGGAGGCATGCCACCCGCATACACCTCCCAACCGCAAGAAAACTCCGCACTTACCTACTGCCTCCGGAACTTCGGACTCTTGCGCTCCTGGGCCTGCGAGCGTACGCCTGCGTAAAGACCCACGGATCCCAGGGGCGCACGCGGTTCGCCAGCGTCCCTGGGATCACGTGGGCCAGGCCAACCAACGACAAAGGGGGATTCCTATGATGCTTATGGGGATTCCATTTACGTACGGAATCTGTATAAGCATAATAGGAATCCCCTAAAAAATACAATTTCACAACACAAATAAAAATAAATCATCACAGGTGAAAAATGTATTAAAATACCATTTAAGTAAACATTTAAAATAAAAATTTAATTTTTTGAAAAATAAATGTGAACATTTTTAAACAGGACAAAATTGACCTAAACTAATTTTAAATGTAAGTGAATGTTTAAATCATTTAAAAAAAAAATTTTTTAACATTTATTTAAACCCTTACGCTGGTAAAGGTGGCCTTACGCCTGCTTTTACCAGGCATAAGGGTTTGGTGGGTATTCGTTGGGAAGTAGTTGGGGAAAATAGCCCAACTCTGCGCCAGCGAAAGTGAATTTCCAGCGGATGGGTACGATCTGTCAAGGAGAAACTTGACAAATCGCAAGTTCCGGGTTTTCGTGCCTGCGCATCGCATGTGGAACCTGGAACTCGCGGGGCACTTATGACGGCGTACGCTGTCATAGGCCCCGTAAAATCCAGGCCATTATTCATCCCTAACTGATTCCAAGATGATGATGGTGGACCTTCTCCTTGAACTGCTGTAGTCCTTGTGTGTTGGCGTTCCCAGAATAGAGTTAGGTAGGGTATTCCAGGATGTTGACCCAGCGACAATGAGGGAACGCCGACATATGTCCAAGTCAGGAGAGAACTTGAAGGTAGTGATGCTACCATGATGTTGTTTCTCACCCTGCTTGGTGGTAGAGGTATCAGGGGAGGGAGGTGCTGTCAAAGTAACCCTTGGTGAGTTGCTGCAGCAGATTGTACTCGCTGGAGCCACAGTGCGTCATGACGGAGGGAGTGGATATTGTGTTCTGCAGCAGAGGCATTGGTCAAGTGGACTGCTCTGTCCTGGATGGTGTTAAGCTTCCCAAGTGCTGTTGCAGCTGCACCCATCCTGGTGAGTGGCGAGTATCCCATCGCTCTCTTGACTTGAGCCGTGTAGATGGTGGAGAGGCTTTGAGAACCCAGCCCTGCACTTGTAGCCACAGTGTTGGTGTGGCTGGTCCAGTTCAGCTTGGTGATCCCCAAGATGTTGATGGTGGGGGATTCACAGCTGGTGCTGTTGGAAGGAATTTCTCTTGTTGGAGATGGTCATTGCCTGGCAGTTAAGTGGCACGAATGTTCCTTGCAAATTGTCAGCCCAAGCCTGGATGTTATCCTGTCCTGTAGGCTGCCACAGGCTGCTTCATTCTCAGAAGAGTTAAGCACATGGTGTATTTGTTAGCCCTTTAAACAATGCCTCAGTTACCGGCTGCATGCAGCCAAGAACTTCAAACTGACTTATCTAACCGATATCACGCAAGGCCATTAAAACAGAAGTTTAATATGTAATACGGGGGTGGAGATAGCGGAAGGGCTTGCCATAATTTTCCAATCTTCCCTAGATGCAGGGGAGGTGCCTGAGGATTGGAAAGTGGCAAATGTTCAAGAAAGAGTTTAAGGACAATCCTAGTAACTACAGGCCGGTCAGTTTAACATCAGTGGTGGGTAAAGTTTTAGAAACAATAATCAAGAAAAAAATTAATGGGCATTTGGAGAGGTTTCAGCTAATTAAGGAGAGCCAACACGGATTTGTAAAAGGCAGATCGTGTTTGACTAATCGAATTGAATTTTTGGATGAAGTAACAGAGGATTGATGAAGGGAATACAATGGATGTTGTCTACATGGATTTTAGAAAGGCGTTTGACAAAGTACCACATAGAAGGCTGGTTAACAAAATTGAGGCTCATGCAATAGGTGGGTCAGTGGCAGCTTGGATAAGGAATTGGCTTAAGGCTGTTTTTCAGACTGGAGGATGGTAGACAGTGGTGTTCCCCAAGGGTCAGTGCTGGGGCCACTGCTTTTTTTGAGATATATATATATAAAAATGACCTGGATATTGGAATAGAGTAGATTTTCTAAATTTGCTGATGACACCAAACTTGGGTGTGTGGCAAACAGTGATGATGATACCAATCGACTGCAACAGGACATAGAAAGGCTAGCAGAATGGGCAGACAAGTGGCAGATGGAATTTAATACAGAGAAGTGTGAGGTGATGCATTTTGGCAGAAGGAACAGGGAGAGGCAATATACACTTAATGGCACAGTTTTAAAGAGTGCGCAGGGAGAGAGGGACCTGGGAGTTAATGTGCATAGGTCCCTGAAGGTGGCAGGACATATTGAGAGAGTGGTTAACAAAGCATATGGGATCTTGGGCTTCATAAATAGAGGTATTGAGTACAAAAGTAGAGAAGTTATGCTGAACCTTTATAAAGTGCTGGTTAGGCCACAACTGGAGTATTGCATCCAGTTCTGGTCACCACACTTTAGGAAGGATGTGAAGGCACTTGAGAGGGTGCAGAGGAGATTTACCAGAATGGTTCCGGGAATGGGGGATCTTAGCTACAAGGACAGGTTGGAGAGGCTGGATTTGTTTTCATTAGAGCAAAGGAGGTTGAGGGGTGATTTGATAGAGGTGTACAAGATTATGACGGGTTTGGATAGGCTAGACGGGGAAAGGCTGTTCCCACTAGTTGATGGTACAAGGACTAGGGGACACAGGTTTAAGGTTTTGGACAAGAGATACAGGGGGGGATGTGAGGGAAAACTTTTTTACGCAGCGAGTGGTGACGACCTGGAACTCGCTGCCGACGGAAGTGGTGGAAGCGGGGACACTCAATGTTTTCAAGGGGAGACTGGATAGGCACTTGAGGGAAAAAACTTGCAGGGCTACGGGGACAGAGCGGGGGAATGGGACTGAGTGGATTGTTCTACAGAGAACTGGCATGGACTCGATGGGCCGAATGACCTCCTTCTGTGCCGTTATGACTCTATGACTATAACACGGAACAGGCCATTCGGGCCAACCAGTCTGTGTCAGCATTTACCCTCCATGCGAGCCAATAGTCTTAACCACATTTACCCACCCTGTTCCTTTCTCCCCTTTTCCTTCACCCCTATCCAATCTAATCTTCAGCATTGATGTAGTTTCTGCCTCAGCTTCTAACCCTGGGAGTGAATTCCACAGCCGCGCCATTCTCTGAAGAAGTTTCTCCTGCCCTCTGTTCTAAATCTCTTACATTGAATCTTGTATCTTTGGCCCCTCGTTCTAGACCCTCAACTACTGGAAGCGGTCTGCTTCTATTTACCCTGTCTCATCCTTTCATAATTTTAAACACTTCTATCATATCGCCCCGTAGTCTGTGCTCCCTCTCGAAAGCCTCAATATCTTTCCCATATTGTGGAGCCCAATACTGAACACAGTCTCGTCCTCAGGTCTTAAGGTTTTATATCGGCTCATCGTTACCTCTTGGCTTTTATATTCTAAACCTCTCGAGATAAAACCTAGAATTTGATTAGTTATTTTACAGCCTTATCAACCCAAGGTGCTGCCTTTAATGCCCTGTGAACCTGTCCCCACAAACCCCTCTCCTCCCCACAGCCCCGAGTCTACTTCCCCAAATCCCCCTGCTCCCCCACAGCCCCGAGCCTACTTCCCCAAATCCCTCTGCTCCCCCACAGCCCCGAGCCTACTTCCCCAAATCCCTCTGCTCCCCCACAGCCCCGAGCCTACTTCCCCAAATCCCTCTGCTCCCCACAGCCCCGAGCCTACTTCCCCAAACCACTCTGCTCCCCACAGCCCCGAGCCTACTTCCCCAAATCCCTCTGCTCCCCCACAGCCCCGACCCTACTTCCCCAAATCCCTCTGCTCCCCCACAGCCCCGACCCTACTTCCCCAAATCCCTCTGCTCCCCCACAGCCCCGAGCCTACTTCCCCAAACCCCTCTGCTCCCCCACAGCCCCGAGCCTACTTCCACAAACCCCTCTGCTCCCCCACAGCCCCGAGCCTACTTCCCCAAACCCCTCTGCTCCCCCACAGCCCCGAGCCTACTTCCCCAAATCCCTCTGCTCCCCCACAGCCCCGAGCCTACTTCCCCAAATCCCTCTGCTCCCCCACAGCCCCGAGCCTACTTCCCCAAATCCCTCTGCTCCCCCACAGCCCCGAGCCTACTTCCCCAAATCCCTCTGCTCCCCCACAGCCCCGACCCTACTTCCCCAAATCCCTCTGCTCCCCCACAGCCCCGACCCTACTTCCCCAAATCCCTCTGCTCCCCCACAGCACCCAGTCTACTTCCCCAAATCCCTCTGCTCCCCCACAGCCCCGAGCCTACTTCCCCAAATCCCTCTGCTCTCCCACAGCCCCGAGCCTACTTCCCCAAATCCCTCTGCTCTCCCACAGCCCCGAGCCTACTTCCCCAAATCCCTCTGCTCCCCCACAGCCCCGAGCCTACTTCCCCAAATCCCTCTGCTCCCCACAGCCCCGAGCCTACTTCCCCAAATCCCTCTGCTCCCCCACAGCCCCGAGCCTACTTCCCCAAATCCCTCTGCTCCCCACAGCCCCGAGCCTACTTCCCCAAATCCCTCTGCTCCCCCACAGCCCCGAGCCTACTTCCCCAAATCCCTCTGCTCCCCACAGCCCCGACCCTACTTCCCCAAATCCCTCTGCTCTCCCACAGCCCCGAGCCTACTTCCCCAAATCCCTCTGCTCCCCACAGCCCCGACCCTACTTCCCCAAATCCCTCTGCTCCCCCACAGCCCGAGCCTACTTCCCCAAATCCCTCTGCTCCCCCACAGCCCCGACCCTACTTCCCCAAATCCCTCTGCTCCCCCACAGCCCCGAGCCTACTTCCCCAAATCCCTCTGCTCCCCCACAGCCCCGAGCCTACTTCCCCAAATCCCTCTGCTCCCCCACAGCACCCAGTCTACTTCCCCAAATCCCTCTGCTCCCCCACAGCCCCGACCCTACTTCCCCAAATCCCTCTGCTCCCCACAGCCCCGAGCCTACTTCCCCAAATCCCTCTGCTCCCCACAGCACCCAGTCTACTTCCCCAAATCCCTCTGCTCCCCCACAGCCCCGAGCCTACTTCCCCAAATCCCTCTGCTCCCCCACAGCCCCGAGCCTACTTCCCCAAATCCCTCTGCTCCCCCACAGCCCCGAGCCTACTTCCCCAAATCCTTCTGCTCCCCCACAGCACCGAGCCTACTTCCCCAAATCCCTCTGCTCCCCCACAGCCCCGAGCCTACTTCCCCAAATCCCTCTGCTCCCCCACATCCCTCTGCTCCCCCACAGCCCCGACCCTACTTCCCCAAATCCCTCTGCTCCCCCACAGCACCCAGTCTACTTCCCCAAATCCCTCTGCTCCCCCACAGCCCCGAGCCTACTTCCCCAAATCCCTCTGCTCCCCCACAGCCCCAAGCCTACTTCCCCAAATCCCTCTGCTCCCCCACAGCACCCAGTCTACTTCCCCAAATTTCTCTGCTCCCCCACAGCACCGAGCCTACTTCCCCAAATCCCTCTGCTCTCCCACAGCCCCGAGCCTACTTCCCCAAATCCCTCTGCTCCCCCACAGCACCCAGTCTACTTCCCCAAATCCCTCTGCTCTGCCACAGCACCGACCCTACTTCCATTCACAGTATCATTACTGGGTTTTTTTAAATCAAAATGCATCACCTCACACTTGCTGACATTGAATTCTATTGGACACTTTATAACCCATTCCCCATCCTATCAATATCGCTTTGCAGTTTCCTTTGGTCTTCTAAAGAATTAACTACACCTCCTATTTTGTTATCAGCTGCAAATTTGGACACCTCTCCCTCTAGCCCTATATCCAAGTCATTGATATACGTGGTGATCAGAAGTGTTCCAGAACTGAACCCTGTGGGACACTGTTGCCCACTTCCACCCACTCTGACAAACTGCCCTTAACTCCTACTCTCTGTTTCCCCCCTTCTAACCACTTTGCCACCCTCCCCCTAATTCCATACTCCTTAATCTTTTCCAACAGTCACATGTGTGGTACCTTGTCAAAGGCTTTCTGAAAGTCCATGTATACCATATCATTCACCTCCTCAAAGAACTATCAGGTTTGTCAAGCATGATCTTCCTTTCTGAAATTTTTGTTGGCAAATTATTTTCTCTTCATCTAGATATTTTATCCTGAAAGATTCCGAAATTCTCATCTACCACAGATGTTAAACTAACTGCCCCTAATTACCTGGGTTTAGCTCTGCCTCGCCTTTTGAAAATGGGTCTTTCATTGGTCAGTCCTCTGCCACACATCCACTCAAGAGAATTCGAATCCACTCCTGAATTATCATTTCTAGAACCTCCGCTATGTCTTTTCCCATTTCCATTGGGTGAATCTCAACAAGTCCTCCTTTAGCTTAACCAACTTCTCTTGTACAATGTCCTTGGTCAGGCCTCAGAATACTGTGTCCAGTTTTGGTCTCCTCACATGGTGGGCAATATTTAGGCTTTGGAAAGAGTGCAGATGAGGGCCACTAAACTAATTCCCAGTTTGAAGCATCTTAGTTATCAAGATCTGGGACTCCACACTTTAGAGAAGTGTAAGCTTAGGGGTGATTTATTCGAGGTTTGCAAGATGACGAAGGGAATAGATTGTGTTCCATTTGATAATTTGTTCCAATGAGTACCAGACATCACAATTTTAAGTTGGACAAGGCTAGATCTAGGTTAGAAGTCAGGAGGTGGGTCTTTTCCCAGAGAGTAATGGACCTCTGGCTGGGGCGGAGATCATCTCATACAAAAGGTAGGTACCGCATGGGATGATCAGGGCCAGAGTGCTCTCTCAGACTAGTTTTGATCGCCTAAGAGGGTCGGAGAGAAATTTCCCAGATTTCCCCCCGCCCCCCCCAAATTGGCCTGGGTGTTTATCTGGTTTTTCGCCTCTCCCATGAGATCACATGGTTTTGGGTGGGGTGGGGAGTGTCTATATCGTGATGCACAAGATATCACATTGTGTGGGACAGGCTGGATGGACCAAAGGATCTTTACCTGTCCGTACCTTTCTTTTATTTTAATATCTCTCAACTCACGTTTAACCAATTCAGGATTTGCCTCCTCCCAAATATTCTCTTTTGAAGTTAAGTATTTGTTAAGTATCCCTGCTAATTTCTGCTTATCCTCTACTAACTCAGAGAACTCTCCTCTCAGGGTACCACTCATATTTGACAATTCTCTTTCCTGATATATTTGTAGAGATTCTCTCCTCATTCTCCCACCTTGTTTCCCGTCCCTTTCCTAACCTCTTTCCTTATTTTGTCATTCCCTCATTTTTATTATACCTATGGCCCCCCTCATAACCGCTTCTTCAATAATAGTTTGTTTCTAATCTCTTTTTTCACTCACAGCATTACGAAATAGAATATATTTATTCTGCAACTTTGCAATCTCTTTAGGAATGTTCCATTCTTGATCTACAGTCCTGCGTGCAAATGCTTCTTTCCTCTTCCCTCAGCTAGCTCA
Source organism: Squalus acanthias (assembly GCA_030390025.1). NCBI lineage: Eukaryota > Metazoa > Chordata > Chondrichthyes > Squaliformes > Squalidae > Squalus > Squalus acanthias. The sequence continues at coordinate 45,321,958 of CM059448.1, read as the reverse complement.
CGCCTCGGCTTTCTAAAATCTGCCCTATTACAATTTCTTGTTTTGTACTAATGTTCCCCTGTCTAGTTGGACCTTGAACCCTATTGTATTATGGTTAGTGCTTCCATACACCTGAACTAGATGGAAGACAGCTTGGAATCTTTACGCAATTGGAGAGAAATAGTTGACGTTCTAGTTTATATTTTTTAAGAGCTCTATCAAGAAAGAAAGACTTGCATTTCTATAGCGCCTTTCACGACCACAGGACGTCTCAAAGCGCTTTACAGCCAATTAAGTACTTTTTGAAGTGGAGTCAAGGACTGAAGACAGTGAATGCTATCCTAATTTTTATGGTTTCAGGGTTTAATACAATCTTCTCACTTACTGTTTTGCTCTCTCCACTCTGACACCCAAGACCTCTATGACTGCAATCTGAGCCCCTGTGGCAGAAGACATTCCTTGGAGCCTTTGCTGGTTTGGCTGCAGCTGCCACACGCTCCAAGGTGGCTGTACTCATAAAGATCTCCTTCAAGATGCCCCAGACATGGAAAGTGAACTCCAAGTGCTGCCACTTACTGTCAGACACATTCCCAGTGCCTGCACATACGGTGGATGCTCTGCAAACATCCTTCTTTTAAAAGCTGGACCCATGAGATTTGGTTTTCCAGGCTCTTCAAACAAGGAGCCAGAGCTCCTGAACCTCTGGTCATCTTCATCTTCCACATCCAGATTCTTCCTTTGTGCGCTCCGCTCTGGCTCACTCTCTAATGCCCCCGGGGTGGACCTCTCTGGGCTGGTTCTAGGGACAGAGAGGGTCATCGACGGTTCAGGAGATGAGGAACTCACCAGGACAGAAGCACAGGGGGCTGAGAGAGTTACTTGCTCGTGCTAAGTCACATCAGAAGGAGGAAGAGGAGGAGGAGAAAAGGAGTAGAATGGGTTGCTGAGGAAAAGAACACACGTGACTTTCAGTAAAAAGAATTACAGTGGGGGGGAAAGGGATCATGGTGTCGTTTTCTGACAGGTAATGTTGGATCCAATAGGAAAGAAGTGGAGCAGAATCTCCCGATAAATCTTTCCTCCAACTTCCCCATTTCCAACTGCTTTTGACTTCTGCCTCACTGGATCTCTATCACTTCCTATTCATAAGGGGTTAGAAGTCAGAGAACGTGAAGGCTGTGTTCAATGCCAGAACATTACCAGCACTTCAACACAGTGAGGGGGGAGCTGGTTGTAAGTGGCTGACATATTTAGCATGCACTTTTCCAAGGTATGGCTGTCTCCTACCTTGCCTCACCTGGTACGGTCATTCTTGCACCAGTGAGTTCATAGAATCATAGAATGGTTACAGCACGGAAGGAGGCCATTCGGCCCATCGAGCCCATGCCGGCTCTCTGCAAGAGCACTTCAGCTAGTCCCACTCCCCCGCCCTTTCCCCGAAGCCCTGCAAATTTCTTTCCTTCAGATACTTATCCAACTCCCTTTTGAAAGCCGTGATTGAATCTGCCTCCACCACCCTTTCAGGCAGTGCATTCCAGATCCTAACCACTCGCTGCGTAAAAAAGTTTTTCTTACATCGCCTTTGGTTCTTCTGCCAATCACCTTAATTCTGTGTCCTCTCGTTCTCGACCGTTCTGCCAATGGGAACAGTTTCCCTCTATCTACTCTGTCCAGACCCCTCATGATTTTGAACACCTCCATCAAATCTCCTCAATCTTTGCTGCTCCAAGGAAAACAACCCCAGATTCTCCAGTCTATCAATGTAACTGAAGTCCCTCATTCCTGGAATCATTCTCGTAAATCTTTTCTGCACCTTCGCTAAGGTCTTCACATCCTTCCTAAAATGTGGTGCCCAGAATTGGATACAGTACTCCAGTTGGGGCCAAACCAGTGTTTTATAAAGGTTCATCATAATTTCCACGCTTTTGTACTCTATGGCTCTATTTAGAAGCCCAGGATCCCGTAAGCCTTTTTAACTGCTTTCTCAACCTGCCCTGCCACCTTCAACAATTTGTGCACACATACCCCCATGTTCGTGCACCCCCTTCAGGATTGTACCCTTTAGTTTATATTTCATCTCCTCATTCTTTCTACCAAAATGTATCACTTCGCACTTTTCTGCATTAAATTTCATCCGCCCATTCCACCAGCCTGTCTATGTCTTCTTGAAGTCTATCACTATCCTCCTCGCTGTTCACTATACTTCCAAGTTTTGTGTCATCTGCAAATGTTGAAATTGTGCCCTGTACACCCACATCCAGGTCATTAATATATATCAAGAAAAGCAGTGGTCCTAGAACCGACCCCTGGGGAACACCACTGTATACCTTCCTCCAGTCCGAAAAACAACTGTTCACCACTACCCTGTTTCCTGTCACTTAGCCAATTTCATATCCATGCTGCCACTGTCCCTTTTATTCCATGGGCTTCACCTCTGCTGGCAAGCCTATTAGTTGCTGTATATGGGGCTGTGGAGTGCACGCCGAGATTTCTGGCCGCCTCCTTTCACGGAGTCTGGGTACACCCTTTCCATGGCCATCTCTGCTGTGTCTCAGACAGGACCCAACTTCTCTGCTTCATTTGGGCAGCAACAATTCCTCTCCAGCCTCTGAACACTCAGGAGCTCGGCACCCTGCAGCTAACTCAAGACATCTGGCAACCCTGCTTCCGGAAAAACCTCAGATGGTTTCAAGTCCTGGAGTGGGACTCAACTCTTATGTCCATAAGGGCAGGTCTCACATTGAATTCCCCCATTCAAAGCTTGCATTAGTCCACTGGAAAAACCCTGCTACCCTAAAAATGAATTTGGATCATAAGAACATAAGAAAGCCATTCGGCCCCTCAAGCCTGCTCCGCCATTTAATGAGATCATGGCTAATCCGATTTTGGCCTGATCTCCACTTTGCTGCCCGCTCCCCATAACGCTCGACTCCCCGTTGCTCAAAAATCTGTCTAGCTCCGCCTTGAATATATTCAATGATCGAGCCAAGAAATGCATCATTTACTCAATTCCGGTGTGTCAAGCAAGACTATCAGACATAAGTAAAGAAACAATAGTTTATTTTGCAGGAACTAGTCAAATAAAATACCCATTTAATTGTTTCTGACACGAACCAAACTGGCCCAGGCGCACCTTTCACAGCAACAGCAACACCTCTCGCACCTGGAGCAACGCCGCGGGAGACCCACCAGTGGGGTCAGGAGCGATTCCCGCGCTCAGCCGCGGCGGACAGCCGGCCCGCTCTCCCCCCTGCCCTGCCGGCGGCTGTACCTGTAGGCCAGGGTCATGCACTCCAGCAGCCGGCTCAGGCTCGGGTCGATGCTGAGGCGGCCGCGGCTCCGGGGCCCGAAGCGGTAGGTGCGGCAGGTCCGCCGGTTCACCGTGTCGAAGTCGCAGCCTCTGCGCTCACTGTGCGGGCTCGACACCATGAAGTGCCCGCTGTGGATCACCTGCGAGCGGCTGCCGGGCAGCGCGGCCCCCGCCCGGCCGGGCTCCGGGCCCTCGGCTCCCCGGGGAACCGACCCTTCCTCAGCCGCGCTCATCGCACTGAGAGCCCGAGGGCGACACCGCGGCTCCCGCAGCGGCTCATCTACATAATCAGCCCGCCGCCTGCCCCGATTGGGCAGCATTAACATAATCAGCCCACCGCCTGCCGCTATTGGGCTGCATTAACATAATCAGCCCACCGCCTACCGCTATTGGGCAATATTAAAATAATGAGTCGACCTGTCCCCTGCCGCTATTGGGCAGCTTTAGCATAATTTATTAATTATCACACAGCCTTTGGTTGCAAGGTGCAGACCAGGACAGTGAGCACCTGGGGGGAGCAGCCCAGCTGATCCAGGGTCCACACCTGAACCATTGACCTGGTCCTCTCTCCACAGAAGCTCAATGGCCCACTGAATATTCCCAGCATTTTCTGTTTCTGGTAAAGTGGGAGAGATCAGCCTGTGCAGTGCCGCATTGTCACCTGCTCCAGCCACACTGTGGTAAAGGAAGGTCATGATGCGGAGGTGCCGGTGTTGGACTGGGGTGGACAAAATTGAGAGGTCGCACAACACCAGGTTATAGTCCAACAGTTTTATTTGAAATCACATACATACATACAGACGGCAGCTTTTGACACGTTAGAACCCCTGCGACTACACCTCATTGTCTCAGTTGTATCTTGCTATGTCTTTGATGTGGTACCTTCCTGGCTGACCTGATTAACTTTATCACACCTCGGCAGATAGTCAGGATGATTTAATTTAGTGGTCTGCAATTGTAAGGTACACATGCTTTGTTCTCTATCTATATATGCTTTGGCGATTCTGTATCTATTTACTTCACCTGAGGAAGGGGCAATCGATAGCTCCGAAAGCTTGTGATTTCAAATAAAACTGTTGGACTATAACCTGGTGTTGTGCGACCTCTCAGTAAAGGAAGGTGCCATATGCAGGCATCTCTCTTCAATCTCTTCCAGTGGATCCCACTGGCAGGGCAAGCTGCAATGGGAGAACATTAATAGAGCTCTACTTTCCTAACTTCCAAGTGACATTCTTCAATGGGCCAATATTCTATGAAGATTAGAAGAATGAGAGATGATCTCATTGAAACATATAAAATTCTTAGAGGGCTTGACAGGGTCGATGCTGAGAAGCTGTTTCCCCTGGCTGGGGAGTCTGGAACTAGGGGACAGGATAAGGGATGCCATTTAGTACTGAGATGAGGATAAATTTCTTCACTCAGAGGGTTGCGAATCTTTGCAATTCTCTACCCCAGAGGGCTGTGGATAAGAACATAAGAATTAGGAGCAGGAGTAGGGCATATGGCCCTTCAAGCCTGCTCTGCCATTCAATAAGATCATGGCTGATCTTCCACCTCAACTCCACTTTCCTGCCCGATCCCCAAATCCCTTGATTCCCCTAGAGTCTAAAAATCTATCCATCTCAGCCTTGAATATACTCAATGTGTCAGCATTCACAGCCCTCTGGGGCAGAGAATTCCAAAGATTCACAACCCGCTGTGAAGTGGAGCAGCAGTGCCCTTCAGGAATTAAGGGATTAACAATGCAGCTTGCACACTAGACAGACCAGCGGAGACAGGTCAGACATGCTGACCACAAGGTCTTGATGCTTTTGCAAGATTAGATGAAAATAGCTCAGAAGCACCAACCACAAACTATGGAACCTAGAGATAAGTAAAACCACACGGGACACAGCAAGACAGAAATGCAGACATGTGGTTTTACTAAAGGTCACAAAATTATAACAGGTGAGATCATAAAGATCATGTGACAATATAGGCGAAAAGTCATGTGACGCGATATAGGAAATTAGCCAATCAGCAACTGTGCATGCGGGCTGTAAGCCAATTAAAACAGTGTAACGGATTATGCATGAGGTTACCACGACTTTTGAACGCATAAATATGTAACGCTTACTGTATCATTTCGGAGAAGTCTCCTGGTGCGCCAGTAAGAGATTGTCTCCCCACCGGGGTAATAAAGACTTGTGATTTGTACCTGACAGACTTGTGTCGAGTGTTGAATAAATACTCCACATCACTCTGAATGAAGAAATTCCTCCTCATCTCAGTCTTAAATGGCCGACCCCTTATCCTGAGACTGTGCCCCCTAGTCCTAAACTCTCCAGCCAGGGGAAACAATCTCTCAGCATCTACCCTGTCAATTTCCCTCAGAATCTTGTGTGTTTCAATGAGATCACCTCTTCTTCTTCTAAACTCCAGAGAGTATAGGCCCAATCTACTCAATCTCTCCTCAAAGGACAACCCTCTCATCCCAAGAATCAATCTAGTGAACTGTCATTGCACCGCCTCTAAGGTAAGTAAGTATGATATAATTGGGATTACGGAGACATGGCTCCAGGGTGACCAAGGCTGGGAATTCAACATCCAGGGGTATTCAATATTCAGGAACGACAGACAAAAAGGAAAAGGAGGTGGGGTAGCATTGCTGGTTAAAGAGGAGATTAACACAACAGTAAGGAAGGATATTAGCTCTGATGATGTGGAATCTGTATGGGTAGAGCTGAGAAATACCATGGGGCAGAAAACATTAATGGGAGTTGTATACAGATGCCCAAACAGTAATGCTGAGGTTGGGGATGGCATTAAACGGGAAATTAGAGACGCGTGCAATAAGGGCACAGCAATTATCATGGGTGACTTTAATCTACATATAGATTGGGCTAACCAAATTAGTAACAATACTGTGGAGGAGGAATTCCTAGAGTGTATACGGGATGGTTTCCTGGACCAATATGTCGAGGAACCAACTAGAGATCAGGCCATCTTAGACTGGGTATTATGTAATGAGAAAGGATTCATTAGCAATCTTGTTGTGCGAGGCCCCTTGGGGAGGAGAGATCATAATATGATAGAATTCTTCATTAAGATGGAGAGTGAAGTAGTTGACTCAGAGACTAGGGTCCTGAATTTAAATAAAGGAAACTACGATGGTATGAGGCGCGAGTTGACTAGGGTGGATTGGGGAGCGTTACTTAAAGGGTTGACGGTGTATAGGCAATGGCAATCATTTAAAGATCGCATGGATGAACTATAGAATTTGTTCATCCCTGTTTGGCATAAAAATAAAACAAACAAGGTGACTCAACCGTGGCTAACAAGGGAAATTAGGGATAGCATAAGATCCAAGGAGAGGACATATAAATTGGCCAGAAAAAGCAGCAAACCTGAGGATTGGGAGCAGTTTAGGATTCAGCAAAGGAGGACAAAGGGATTAATTAAGAGGGGGAAAATAGAATATGAGAGTAAGCTTGCAGGGAACATAAAAACTGACTGTAAAAGCTTTTATAGATATGTGAAGAGAAAAAGATTGGTGAAGTCAAGTGTAGGTCCCTTACAGTCAGAATCAGGGGAATTTATAATGGGGAACAAAGAAATGGCTGACCAAGTAAATACATACTTTGGTTCTGTCTTCACAAAGGAGGACACAAATAACCTCCCAGAGATGTCGGGGAACATAGGGTCTAATGAGAGGGAGGAATTGAATGAAATCACTATTTGTAGGGAAATGGTGTTAGGGAAATTGATGGGATTGAAGGCCAATAAATCCCCATGGCCTGATAATCTACATCCTAGGGTACTTAAGGAAGTGGCCCTAGAAATAGTAGATGCATTGCTGGTCATCTTTCAAAATTCTACACTCTGGAACAGTTCCCATGGATTGGAGGGTAGCTAATGTAACCCCACTATTTAAAAAAGGTGGTAGAGAAAAACGGGGAATTATAGACCGGTAAGCCTGATATCGGTAGTGGGGAAAATGCTAGAGCCCATTATAAAAGATGTAATAGCAGAGCACTTGGAAACAGTGACAGGATCGGACAAAGTCAACATTGATTTACAAAAGGGAAATCATGCCTGACTAATCTACTGGAATTTTTTGAGGATGTAACTGGTAGAATAGATAAGGGAGAAACAGTGGTTGTGGTGTATTTGGACTTTCAGAAGGCTTTCGATAAGGTCCCACATAAGAGATTAACGTGCAAAGTTAAAGCACATGGGATTGGCGGTGAGGTACTGATTTGGATAGAGAACTGGTTGGCAGACAGGAAGCAAAGAGTTGGAATAAACAGGTCTTTTTCTGAGTGTCAGGCAGTGACTAGTGGGGTACCACAGGGATCGGTGCTAGGACCCCAGCTATTCACAATATATATTAATGATCTAGACGAGGGAACCAGATGTAATATCTCTAAGTTTGCAGACGACACAAAGCTGGGTGGGCGTGTGTGCTGTGAGGAGGATGCAGAGAAACTCCAGTATGATTTGGACAGGTTGGGTGATTGGGCAGATGCATGACAGATGCAGTATAATGTGGATAAATGCGAGGTTATCCACTTTGGTGGCAAAAACAGGAAGACAGATTATTATCTGAACGGCAATAGATTGGGAAAAGGGGAAGTGCAACGAGATCTGGGAGTCCTTGTGCACCAGTCGCTGAAGGTAAGCATGCAGGTGCAGCAGGCGGTTAAGAAGGCAAATGGTATGTTGGCCTTCATAGCGAGAGGATTTGAGTACAGGAGCAAGGATGTCTTGCTGCAGTTGTACAAGGCCTTGGTGAGACCACACCTTGAGTATTGTGTGCAGTTTTGGTCGCCTTATCTGAGGAAGGATGTTCTTGCCATGGAGGGAGTGCAGCGAAGATTTACCAGACTGATACCTGGGATGGCAGGAATGACGTATAAAGAGAGATTGGGTCGATTAGGCTTATATTCGCTAGAGTTTCGAAGAATGAGAGGGGATCTCATTGAAACTTATAAAATTCTAACAGGACTAGACAGACTAGATGCAGGAAGGATGTTCCCGATGGCGGGGGAGTCCAGAACCAGAGGTAACAGTCTAAGGATAAGGGGTAAGCCATTTAGGACTGAGATGAGGAGAATTTCTTCACCCAGAGAGTGGTGAACCTGTGGAATTCTCTACCACAGAAGGCAGTTGAGGCCAATTCATTAAATATATTCAAGAAGGAGTTAGATATATTTCTTAAGGCTAAAGGAATCAAGGGATATGGGGAGAAAGCAGGGACAGGGTACTGAATTTGGATGATCAGCCATGATCTCATTAAATGGCGGAGCAGGCTCAAGGGGCCGAATGGCCTACTCCTGCTCCTATCTTCTATACTTCCTCAGATAAGGAGACCAAAACTGTGCACAGTACACCACGTATAGTCTCACCAAAGCCCTGTACAATTGTAGCAAGACTTCCTTACTCTTGTACTCCAACCCCTTGCAATAAAGGCCAACATGCCATTTGCCTTCCCAATAACTTGCTGTGCATGCATGCTAACTTTGTGTTTCCTGTACGAGGACACCTAAATCTCTCTGAACACCAACATTTAATAGTTTCTCACCATTTAAAAAATATTCTTTTTCTATTCTTCCTACCAAATTGAATAACCTCACATTTCCCCACATTATACTCCATCTGCCACCTAATTGCCCACTCACTTAACCTGTCTATATCTCATTGCAGGCTCTTTGTGTCCTCCTCACAACTTACTTTCCCACCTAGCTTTGTTTCATCAGCAAACTTGGATACATTGCACTCTGTCCCTTCATCTAAGTCATTAATATAGATTGTAAATAGCTGAGGCCCAAGCACTGATCCTTGCAGCACCCCACTAGTTACAGCCTACGAACTGAAAAATTACCCATTTACAGGCCCCCAAATAGTAATAGAGATGTGGAGGAAGAAATTGCAAAGCAGATTATGAATAGGTGTGGAGGTCACAGAGTAGTTGTCATGGGTAACTTCAACTTTCCAAATATTGATTGGAACCTTTATAGGTCAAACAGTTCGGATGGGATAGTTTTTGCATAGTGTGTGCAGGAGGGTTTCCTGACACAATATGTGGATAGGCCGACAAGAGCTGGGGCCACGTTGGATTTGGTACTGGGTAATGAACCGGGCCAAGTGTTTGATTTGTATGTGGGAGAGCACTTTGGAGATAGTGACCACAATTCGGTAACTTTCACTATTGCAATGGAGAGGGATAGGGCCATACGGCAGGGCAGGGTTTATAATTGGGGGAGGGATAATTATGATGCGATTAGGCAAGAATTAGGGAGTATAAGATGGGAACAGAAACTATCAGGGAAAGGCACAAACGAAAAGTGGAGCTTTTTCATGGAGCAATTACTGCGTGTCCTTGATAGGTATGTCCCTGTCAGGCAGGGAGGAAATGGCCGAGTGAGAGAACCATGGTTCACAAAAGAGGTTGAATGTCTAGTCAAGAGGAAAAAGGAAGCGTATGTAAGGATGAGAAAACAAGGTTCAGTTGGGTCGATTGAGGGGTACAAGGTAGCAAGGAATGAGCTAAAAAAAGAGCTTAGGAGAGCTAGGAGGGGGCATGAGAAGTCCTTGGCGGGTCGGATCAAGAAAAACCCCAAGGCCTCTTACTCTTATGTGAGAAATAAAAGAATGACCAGGGTGAGGGTAGGGCCGGTCAAGGACAGTAGTGGGAACTTGTGCATGGAGTCAGAAGAGATAGGAGAGGTGATGAATGAATACTTTTCGTCAGTGTTCACCGAGGAGAGGGGCCATGTTCTTGAGGATGAGAGTGTGATAAAGGTGGATAGGCTGGAGGTGGTAGATGTTCTGAGGGAAGATGTTTTAGCAATTTTGAAGAACCTGAGGGTCGATAAGTCCCCTGGGCCAGATGGGATATATCCTAGGATTCTTTGGGAGGCAAGGGAGGAGATTGCAGAGCCTCTGGCTTTGATCTTTGGGTCCTCACTGTCCACGGGAATGGTGCCAGAGGACTGGAGAGTGGCGAATGTTGTTCCTCTCTTCAAGAAAGGAAATAGGAATGACCCTGGTAATTATAGGCCGGTTAGTCTTACTTCGGTGGTTGGTAAGATAATGGAAAAGGTCCTGAGGGATAGGATTTATGACCATTTGGAAAGGGGCAACTTAATCAGGGATAGTCAACACGGATTCGTGAAGGGTAAGTCTTGCCTAACAAATTTGATTGAATTCTTTGAGGAGGTAACTAAGTGTGTAGATGAAGGTAGAGCAGTTGATGTCGTATACATGGATTTTAGTAAGGCGTTTGATAAGGTTCCCCATGGTCGGCTCATGAAGAAAGTAAGGAGTTGTGGGATAGAGGGAAATTTGGCCGATTGGATAAGTAACTGGCTATCTCATAGAAGGCAGAGGGTGGTGGTGGATGGAACATTTTCGGACTGGAGACCAGTTACCAGCGGTGTGCCACAGGGGTCGGTGCTGGGTCCTCTGCTGTTTGTGATTTTTATCAATGACTTGGAGGAGGGGACTGAAGGGTGGATCAGTAAATTTGCTGATGACACCAAGATTGGTGGAGCAGTGGATGAGGTGGAGGGCTGTTGTAGGCTGCAAAGAGACATTGATAGGATGCAGAGCTGGGCCGAAAAATGGCAGATGGAATTTAACCCTGATAAGTGCGAGGTGATTCATTTTGGTAGGGCAAATTTGAATAAGGATTACAGGGTCAACGGCAGGGTTCTGAGGAACGTGGAGGAGCAGAGGGATCTGGGGGTTCATATCCACAGATCTCTGAAGGTTGCCACTCAAGTGGATAGAGCAGTAAAGAAGGCCTATGGTGTGTTGGCGTTTATTAACAGAGGGTTTGAGTTTAAGAACCGTGAGGTTATGCTGCAACTGTACAGGACCTTGGTGAGACCACATTTGGAATAGTGTGTGCAGTTCTGGTCACCTCACTATAGGAAGGACGTGGAAGCATTGGAAAGAGTGCAAAGGAGATTTACCAGGATGCTGCCTGGTTTGGGGGGGGGGGGGGGGGGGGGAGGTCTTATGAGGAAAGATTGAGGGAGTTGGGGCTTTTCTCTTTAGAGTGGAGGAGGATGAGAGGCGACTTAATAGAGGTTTATAAGATGATGAGGGGGATAGATAGAGTGGATGTTCAGAGACTATTTCCTCGGGTAGAGGCAGCTGTTACAAGGGGGCATAACTATAAGGTGCATGGGGGGAGATATAGAAGGGATGTCCGAGGTAGATTCTTTACTCAGAGAGTGGTTGGGGTGTGGAATGGACTGCCTGCTGTGATAGTGGAGTCGGACACTTTAGGAACTTTCAAGCGGTTATTGGATAAGCACATGGAGTACACCAGAGTGATAGGGAGTGTGATAGCTTGATCTTGGTCTCGGACAATGCTCGGCACAACATCGAGGGCCGAAGGGCCTGTACTGTGCTGTACTGTTCTATGTTTCTATACCTACTCTCTGTTTTCTGTCCATTAACCTCTATCCATGCCAATATATTACCCCCAACCCCATGAGCCCTTGTCTTGCGTAGCAACCTTTTATGTGGCACCTTATCGAATGCATTTTGGAAATCCAAATATACTACATCCACTGGTTCCCCTTTATCTACCCTGCTAGTTACAGCCTCAAAAAACTCTAATAAATTTGTTAAACCTGATTTCCCTTTCATCAAACCATGTTGACTCTGCCTAATCATATTATGATTTTCTAAGTGCCCTGTTACCACTTCCTTGACAATGGATTCCAGTATTTTCCCGACAACTGATATCAGGCTAATTGGCCTGTAGTTCCCCATTTTCACTCTCCCTCCTTTCTAGACTAGCGGGGTTACATTTACTACCTTCCAATCCGCTGGGACCATTCTAGAATCTAGGGAATTTTGGAAGATCGCAACCAATATCTCTGCAGCCGCCTCTTTTAGAACCCTAGGGTGTAGGCCATCAGGTCCAGGGGATTTGTCAGCTTTTAGTCCCATTAGTTTCTCAAGTACTTTTTCTATTAATAGCCCCTTGGTTCCCCACTATTTTTGGTATGCTTTTTGTGTCTTCTACTGTGAAGATAGATACAAAATATTTGTTTAAAGTCTCTGCCATTTCCTTATTCCACATTATAATTTCACCTGTCTCAGCCTCTAAGGGACCAACGGTTACTTTTGCTACTCTCTTCCTTTTTACATACTAGTAGAAGCTTACAATCTGTCTTTATATTTCTTGCTAGTTTACTCATTTTATTTTCTCCCTTCTGATCAATGTTTTGGTCATCCTTTGCTGGTTTCTAAAGCTCTCCCAATCCTCAGGCTTACTACTAATCTTTGCAACATTATAAGCCTCTTTTAATTTAATACTATCCTTAACTTCTTTAGCTAGCAACTGATGGATCACTTTTCCCATGGAGTTTTATTTCTCAATGGAATGTATATTCATTGCAAATTTTGGAATATTTCTTTAAATGTCTGCCACTGCTTATCTACCGTCATACCTTTTAATCTAATTTCGCAATCTACCTTAGCCAACTCTCCTCTCATACCTATGTAATTGGCTTTATTTAAGTTTACGACTCTCGTTTCGGATTTTAGTATTTCACTCTCAAACTCAATCTGAAATTCTATCATATTATGATCACTCTTCCCCCAGAGGATCCTTTATTATGAGATTACTAATTAACCCTGTCTCATTACACAATACAAGATCTAAAATAGCCTGTTCCCTGGTTGGTTCCATGACGTATTGTTCTAGAAAACTGTCTCGAGTGCATTCCATGAACTCGTCCTCCAGACTACCTTTGCCAATTTGATTTGTCCAGTCTATATGAAGATTAAAGTCCCCCATGATTATTGTATTACCTTTGTTACAAGCTCCTATTATTTGTTGATTAATACTCTGTCCAATGGTATAGCTACTGTTTTAGGGCCTATAAACTACTTCCACCAGTGATTTCTGCCCCTTGTTATGTCTTATCTCCACCCATACCGATTCTACTTCCTGATCTTCCAAGCCAAGATCCTTTCTCACTACTGTCCTTATGTCATCCTTTATTATCAGGGCTACCCCCTCCTGTTCCATTCTGCCTGTCTTTTTGAAATGTCAAGTACGCTGGAATATTTAGTTCCCAACCTTGCAACCACGTCTTTGTAATGGCTATTAGATCAAAGCCATTTATCTCTATTTGTGCCACTAATTTGTCTATCTTATGATGAATGCTTCGTGCATTCAAATAAAGAGCCTTTAATTGTAATTATTTTTAATGATGCTCAGTTGTTGAGCAAATTCAAGACTAAAATAGATAGATTTTGGGGCACTAAGGGAATCAAGGGATATGGGGATAGGACGGGAAAGTGGAGTTGAGGTAGAAGATCTTATTGAATGGTGGAGCAGGCTCGAGGGGCTGTATGGCCTATTGCTGCTCCTTATTTCTTATGATCTTATAGGAGGCCATTCAGCCCATCGTACCTGTTCCGGCTCTTTGAAAGAGCTATCCAATTAGTTCCACTCCCCTGCTCGTTCCCCATGGCCCTGCAAATTTTTCCCCTTTAAGTATTTATTCAATTTCCTTTTGAAAGTTACTATTGACTCAATCTACACAGTGCACTGCAGCAACTCGCCAAGGCTTCTTCGACAGCACTTCCCAAACCCGCGATCTCCACCACTTAGGACAAGGGCAGCAGGCGCTTGGTAACACCATCATCTCCAAGTTTCCCTCTAGGTCACATACCATCCTGACTTGGAAATATATCACTGCTCCTTCATCGTTGCTGGGTCAAAATCCTGGAACTCCCTAACAATGTTCCTTTAAATTTTTTTTGGGTGCGTGGCCCCTTTAAAAGGGCTGCGCAGCCCATTCAAAATGCCACGCATGCGCGGTTTTTCCTATTTAAAAGCCAATGAGCCGGCTGCGCGGGAGCTGCAGAGCGCTGCACGGCCATGCAGCTTAAAGGAAACATTGCCCCCTACCCAACGGCACTGTGTGAGTACCTTTCACCACATGGTCTGCAACAGTTCAAGATAAAGACACACCACCACTTTCTCAAGCACAACTAGGGATGGGCAATAAAGGCTGGCCTTGTCATCAACACCCACATCCCAAGAACGAATAAAAAATGAAATGGAATGACAGAATGGAATAGAGTCATAGAGTTATACAGCACAGAAAGAGGCCCTTCGGCCCATCGTGTCCGCGCCGGCCATCAAGCCCTGTTTATTCTAATCCCATTTTCCAGCACTTGGTCCGTAGCCTTGTATGCTATGGCGTTTCAAGTGCTCATCTAAATGCTTCTTGAATGTTGTGAGGGTTCCTGCCTCTATCACCCTTTCAGGCAGTGAGTTCCAGATTCCAACCACCCTCTGGGTGAAAAAGTTTTTCCTCAAATCCCCTCTAAACCTCCTGCCCCTTACCTTGAAACTATGCCCCCTTGTTATTGACCCCTCTACTAAAGGGGAAAAGTTCCTTTCTATCTACCCTATCTATGCCCCTCATAATTTTGTACACCTCAATCAGGTCCCCCCTCAGCCTTCTCTGCTCTAAGGAAAACAACCCCAGCCTGTCCAGTCTCTCTTCATAACTGAAGTGCTGCAGCCCAGGTAACATCCTGGTGAATCTCCTCTGCACCCTCTCCAATGCAATCACATCCTTCCTATAGTGTGGCGACCAGAACTGCACACAGTATTCCAGCTGTGGCCTAACTAGAGTTTTGTACAGCTCCATCATAACCTCCCGCTAAAACCGCTAGTACCTCCTCCCTCTCAATACTAATTTGTTCAAGTATATCACAATCCCCCTGTCTGATTTCTATGCCTACATCGTCCTTCTCCATAGTGAACACAGATGCAAAATATTCATTTAAAACCCCACCTACATCTTCTGGCTCTACACAAGGATTGCCACTTTGGTCCCTAATGGAGTAGGATTAATGATGAAATGGAATGGAATAGAATAACTTATGAATTGTACTAACATAAATGAAGCAAGAAAATAGCATAGAATGAAGGTTAGAATGAATTGGAATAGAATTAACAGTGAAATGAGACAAAATAGAATGATGGGAATGAATTGAACGGCATCAGTAATGGATAGAAATGAAGGGAATGGAATGAAGTAGAATAATTTGAAATAGAAAGAAATAAGGGACTGGAATTAAATGGAATAGAAAAAGGAATTGCTTACTGGCAGAATGTAATTGCATATAATGAATGATGCAATGGAAAGCTGGAAAGTAATTGAATGCAATAGAATGATGGTATGCAACAGAATAGAATGAATGGCGGAATGGAATAAAATGGAACAAATGAAGAAATGGAATTGATTAAAATAAAGGAATTGATTGGGATGGAATTAATGAGAAATGGAATAGAATTGCATATAATGAATGATGGAATGGAATAAAAGCATGAAAGGATGTAAATGATGGAATGGAATTGAGTCAATGATGCAATGGAATGAAATAGAATTGAATGTCAATGATGCAATGGATGGCATATAATGAATGATGGAATTGAATAGGAAAGAATGGATTGAAAGAGAGAATGAAATGAGTGATAAATTGGCATAAAATGAATGAATAGAATGGAACAATGCATGATAGAATAGAATGAATAATAGAATGGAATCAATGGAGTAAATGAATGAAATCAATGGAGTAAATGAATGATTCAAATGAATAAAATGAAGGATGGAATGAAATAGAGTGAATGATAAATTGGCATAGAATGAATGAAGGAATGTAATGTACTTATTCTGTGCCTTTCATCCCACTGCTGTTCTGCAGTCCTGTGGGCTAATTCCTCATTCCACCTACCCTCAGGTAGCTCACCTCATCTTTCTAAAATCTGCCCTATTCCAATCTGGTCTTTCAGTTTTTATACGGACATGTTCGCTTTCTAGTTGGATCTCAAACCTCATCATGCTGTGGTTGCTACTCCCCAGGTGTTCACCCACATTTAGCTCATTTACCCAATCTCCCAATCTATTTCATTGCTCAGAACCAGATCTAGCAACACCTCCGCCCCTGTAGGCCAACTAACATACTGCTTGAGGAAGGAGTCCTGTACACATTTGTTTAATTCAAAAACAGGCCATTCGGCCCAACTATGCCAGTGTTTATGCTCCACATGCGCCTCCTCCCACCCCTCTTTATCTCACCCCATCAACATAACAAATGAAAAGAAACAAATGCAATGAATCAAATGAACAAAAGTAAAGTAAATAAAAGATGAATCAAGTTAAATGAATAAGATTAATTGAATTAAATGAATAAAATGAACAAATAGCTCAAATGCAATGATGAAATAACTAAATGAAATACAATGGATGAAATGGATATCAAATAAAGTGGAAAAATTAAACAAATTAAATGATTTAATTAATGAAATGAATAAAATGAAAATAAATTAAGGAACTGAATCAAATGAATGGAATGTATAAAAGAAATAAATAATTAGGAGCAGGAGAAGGCCATACGGCCCCTCAAGCCTGCTCCGCCTTCAGTAAGATCATGGCTGATCTTCGACCTCAACTCCGCTTTCCCACCCAATCCCCATATCCCTTGATTCCCGTAGAGTCCAAAAATCTATCTGTCTCAGCCTTGAATATGCTCAACGACTCAGCATCCACAGCCCTCTGGGGCAGAGAATTCCAAAAAGTCACAACTCTCGAGTGAAGAAATCGCACCTTATCTCAATCCTAAATGGCCGACCCCTTATCCTGAGACTATGACCCCTAGTTCTAGACTCTTCAGCCAAGGGAAACAGCCTCTCAGCCTCAAGCCCTCTAAGAATTTTATACATTTCAATGAAATCACCTCTCATTCTTCTAAACTCCAGAGAATATAGGCACATTCTACTCCATCTCTCCTCATAGGACAGCCCTCTCATCCCAGGAATCAGTCTGGTGAATCATATCGGAGCAATGGAATGAAATAAATAAATCAAAGACAAACATGAAACAAAATAAAGATAATGAAGCTAATGAATAAAATTAATAAATTAAATAAATCATTTAATTAATAAAATGAAAAGAAAACAGGAAATGAATCAAATAAATCATCACGGAGAAGTAAAAAAATAAATTGTGAATTAAGGAAACAAAATGAAATATATGGAATAAAATAAATGAATCAAATGATAACAAGGAAATGAATGAATGCATGAAATGATTAAAACAAACAAAATGAATCAAATGATTGATGTGAATTAATGAATGTAATGGATCTTATCAAATCATTGAAATGAAATCTATTGCAGGAACAAAATGAATCATAAAGGTCAATGTAATGAAACAAACTGAATTAATTAATGATGCAAAGAAAGTGAATCTAATGACAACAGTGCAATACTGCACGGAATCATATACTAGTGTAGTGATTGTTACTGGACTAGTAATCCAGAGAACGCAAGTTCAAATCCAACGATGGCAGTTTGAGAATTTTAGTTCAGTTTTTCCGGTATCAGTAAGTGACTATGAAGCTGTTGGATTGTTATAAAAACTCAACTGTCTTCGGGATGGAAACCTGCCATCCTTACCCAGGCTGGCTTATACATGACTCCAGTCCCACATCAATGTGGTTGACTCTTACCTGCCTTCTGAAGTGGCCTAGCAAGCCTCTTGGTTGCATAAAACCTCAGCCAGGCTGATGGCTTAACATCCAACCTTCCTTTCCACAACTGAGTTTGTAGATCAGTGACATGGGAGCTTTGTTCATCCCCCATGGATTAAAGTACATTCACAATCAACTACTACAAAATACCCATTAAAAGTTGCCATTAATGGATTTATATTTTCAAAGTCAACATTCTGAAGAGATTTAATTTCTAATGGATGGGCAAATTCATTTATCCTCCTAATGTTCTCTTCTGAAGGTTTGGACTCACCGAGGTGCAGTTCCAGGGGTATGACACACACTCTGGCACCTTCCCAAATTACCATTCTTCACGTGCGAGTTTAAACTGTGAACACGCACACATTTTCCAGGAGTCATTGGGTAGCAATCAGGCCCAATGTAGCACATGAAATTGTTTTTAATTCTGAATTTGAATTATACTTTGCATGGACTTCAAATAAAAATCCCAAATAAACCCACAAACTTAAAGACAAAGATTTATTCCTCTCAGGTCACACTATGCTAAGTAATTTGTGTCACATGTTCCAATATGTACAGCTTTCAGAGAACAGATTCACAAAAATTAAATCAGTAAGATTGCACAGCATAAGTTTACAAAAGTTGACACATGAAAATCCTGAATGTTTCCGTCTGGATTAATTGTGCAGGATGTGTAATGAAGTGCCCTTAATCCCAGAGTACAGCCACTGAGGCAAACATAGTATTGGCTTTTCTCCTCTCTGTACAATCAAATTCCTCATTTGAAGACCACTTTTTCTGTTCATTACAGAAAAGAAAAAAACACTAATTTACCTTAAGCAAGAGAGTCTGGATTTATAACTCACATACTGAAGACACATGCTGCCTGACCCGCTGAGGATTTCCAGCATTTTCTGTGGAAAGCAGTATTTGAACTGTGCTTGTTACTAGAATGACAATGAGTAGCCTGATGGATACCAGATGCATTCAACCTCACTTACAGTGACAGTTAAAAAGAAAATAACTGAGTCAAGTTGAACCCTAACAAAGCTACAGAACTTAAGAGGTTTCACAAAATTCAGTTCTGTGGTACTTACATTGTGCCCTGCAAACTGATGTTCTGTTTTACAGTTATAGAAGTCTCCGTTATGAAAAGATTCTAAAATTCTAATAGAACAAATGTAATTCAGCCTTTAGATTTACACATAAAGTGTTTTGGTGTACCTGTTGGTGAGTGCAAGAGCACGCATTCACACTTCCATCTCAACTCTCACAAGCTTCTGCTATCACCCCAACCATGTGGGAGACATCCTGGGCTGCATCACCCATACACAGCTACAGAGGAGGATTGGCCTGCATCCTTTATCAGCTGGGAATGCATGTGCTTCAGGAAAAATAAAACTTAAAGGGATTGTACAAAAATAGCATAGTAACGGCATATAAAGAAGACTTAACATTTGTATCCAAATATTTAGGAAAATTCAAAAGTATTAAACTTTATTAGAAATCTTGCACTAAACAAAGGCACTTCATGGTATAACCTTTACATAATGTCTAACTCAGGTTCTTGGTTCATTTGTAGCCCTCAGTCAAGTGCTTCACCCAACCCTTTCCACTTACCTGCGATAAAACAGGAATCATGGTGACAAATGCTTGATGACCCATTGCCCAATGAGCCGTTAGCAGCAGTATTACAACAGGGATTTCTTGTGGCATTTTGCTGTGCCACTGCGAAAATTCACTTCCACACAATTCCGATAGTTGCAACCCAAACAAATCTGAACTTCAGATCCTCTCAGTTGTTTTGAACGGTCAGAAACCTGAGATCAACTGTCAGAAGCTGATGTGAAAATGTGACTCTAAAAGAGAGCAAGTAGTTTTGGCAACCTGTACAAAATACCCATTGACTGGGGCAGGACTGGTAAAATGACAGCACCGGAGACCATTGGCAGTACGAGACCACTGGGAGTACACAGATCAGGCACCTCAAAGTGCAACAGAAACTAATTTAAATGCTAAAAAGTGGTATATACTAAAAAACTGAATAATCAAGAGTTTGAGTCCACAGGAGTGCAAATGTACAAGAGATCAAGAGGAGAGGCTTGCATTTTAGCACACAGGAGAGTTCCAACTGGCATTTGGAGAAAGGAGATTTTACCTGCAAGTCTAGGTTCCCTGGACAGTACCAATCTCTATGAGGAGAGATTAAGCCTATACTCTCTAGAGTTTAGAAGAATGAGAGGTGATCTCATTGAAACATACCAGATTCTGAGGGGGTAGATGCTGAGAGGTTGATTCCCCTGGCTGGAGAGTCTAGGACAAGGGGGCATAGTCTCAGGATAAGGGGTCGGCCATTTCAGACTGAGATGAGGAGGAATTTCTTCACTCAGAGGGTTGTGAATCTTTGGAATTCTCTACCCCAGAGAGCTGTGGATGCTTAGTCGTTGAGTATATTCAAGGCTGAGATAGATAGATTTTTGGACTTTAGGGAATCAAGGGACATGGAGATTGGGCGAGAAAGTGGAGCTGAGGTCAAAGATCAGCCAAGTTGTTATTGAATGGCGGAGCAGGCTCGAGGGGCCGTATGGCCTACGCCTGCTCCTAATTCTTCTGTTCTTTTGTCACAGACACACTCTATCTATCTCACACACACACACACACACACACACACAGTCACACACACACACACACACACACACAGTCACCCAGACGCACTCACACACATGTATGAATTTTCCTGAGATCTCACAATTTAAGAAAAAGATGACAAAAAGCTGAAGCTGGTTATCTCCCTTCTAGTTGATCCTTAGAGTGGTTCTGATGCTAAAGCTCCATTCCATGAATCGACCGTGGAGTAACTGGCCATAGTGACATTCGGTGCCACAAGTGGTAAGTCAGTGTCGCTGGTCAGTGCACTTCCTCTACTGATGGTATTTCAATTGTGTGTAGCTGCTGTTATTGACTACTAGAAAGCTGCACCAGAAAGGCCCAATGATGCATTAGATTGTGTTGGTTCTTATATGCACCACTTTGCAAGTAATAAAAAAGTTCTTAAAAAGGCAGATTGTTCAGCACAAAATCTGGTGGTTTTTTGTCTTCCAAAACCTGACGATGCTGGTCTCTACACCAGGTATGTTGGAAGCAGTCACTGCACTCGGGGCTTTCTCAGTGCATTAGCTCTTTATTCCTTTCAACTTTCTGCCGAAGTATTCTGGGGCTGCCTCATAAAGCCACTCAGGATCCACCACACACATGTCCCGCATGTAGCACTTGGAGGTGTGGAGCAGCTCATTGTACAAGACGTAGAAAGGTTTGCAGTGGAAGAGGACTGAGGAGGGATGGATAGCCACAGGCTGCCGAGAGTCCAGGGTCGCATAGGTCCCATCCGGCTGGAGCTCGGCAGCATTCAGAAACAAAGCGTGAGCCAAGCACCGCCGGATATTGACCGTGTCCGAACGAGAAGACTCCAACTGAACTCCGAACTAAAATAAAAACAAATTCAAAATCAGATTGTCACAAATGTACTTTTAATCCAATCAGTTAAATATCTCCACTGTGCAGTGTGATACTGAGGCAGGAAGGCCAGGAACGCCTCGGTGGATCTCAACTTGGTGGAAGAAGGACTGTGACAATTGACTGCAGCAACCCTGGGCAGCAGAAAATAGTCAACTAGGCTTCCTGGTCCCGATCGCTGTCCAGTTAGCACTGCTGGAGTGTCTACCTGTGTGGACGTCAGGCGAGAGCAGGATGTGATACCCTCTTTGCCTGAACAGCCTGCCGACATTTACGAAGCTCACTCATGAAGAATGGCACCACTCCCGAGAATGAGTCGGTCCCGTCAGGAAAACAGAGTAACTGACACAGTAGCTGAGGACTTCCTGTGATTTAAGATATCTCACAAGCTGTTTGGACGGGCCAAGGAAAGAAAGCCAAAACTAACCATTTTTTAAAACATTTTTTTTGAATAACGTGGCAACAGTGCCACTCAGCGGAACAACAAGGCAGGTGCTCAGTCTCCTCGAATCACATAAATTTACAGCAAAGAAACAGGCCGTTCGGCCCAACTGGTCTGTGCCGGTGTTTAAGCTCCACACGAGCCACCTCTTACCTTACTTCATCTCATCCTATTAACATATAACATTTAGGATAAAGAGGAGGTACTTAAAAGGTTGGCAGTCTTCAAAGTAGAAGAGTCACCCGGTTCAGATGGGATACATCCTAGGTTACTGAAGGAAGTAAGGGTGGAAGTAGCGGAGGCTCTGGCCGCAATCTTCCAATCCTCCTTGGCTATGGGGGTGCTGGCCTTCATTACAAGAGGATTTGAGTACAGGAGTAAAGAAGTCATACTCCAATTATATAGGGCCTTGGTGAGACCACACCTGGAGTACTGTGTACAATTTTGGTCTCCTTACCTAAGGAAGGATATACTTGCCATAGAGGGAGTGCAACAAAAGTTCACGAGATTGATTACTGGGATGGCGGGACTGTCGTATGAGAAGAGATTGAGTAAAGTAGGCCTGTATTCTCTTAAATTCAGAAGAATGAGAGGGGATCTCACTGAAGCATACAAAATTATTACAGGGCTTGATAGGATGGATGCTGGGAGAATGTTTCCCTTGGCTGGGGAGTCGAGAACCAGGGGCCATTCAGGACTGAGATGAGAAGAAATTTCTTCACACAGAGGGTGGTGAATCTTTGGAATTCTCTACCCCAGAGGGCTGTGGAGGCTCAGTCATTGGGTATATTCAAAACAGAAGTCGATAGATTTCTGACTAGTAAGGGCATCAAGGGATATGGCGATAGGGCCGGTGAATGGAGTTGAGGCAGATGATCAGCCATGATCTCATTGAATGGCGGAGCAGGCTCGAAGGGCCGAATGGCCTACTCCTGCTCCTATTTCTTATGTTCTTATGTTATGTCAAATGTTACATGTCTGTTTAAAACAGGGAAGAGGGATTAACCCGGCAACTACAAGCCAGTCAGCTTAACATTAGTGGTGGGGAATGCATACTCGCGGAGGTTTTCTGCACTGCCTGCTTCTTCCTACCCTGCCTGCGGCCACCCACTTACCATCATCCATGTAAATCTTGTTTGCACCTTCTCCAGTGCCTCTATATCCTTTTTCATAACATGGAGACCAGAACTCTGCACAGTACTCCATGTGTGGGCTAGCCAAGGTTCTATACAAGTTTAACATCGCTTCTCTGCTTTTCAATTCTATCCCTCTAGAAATGAGCCCCAGTGCTTTGTTTGCACTTTCTGGCTTTGTTAACCTGCATTTCTATTTTTAATGATTCGTGTATCTGTACCTCTTTGCGTCTCTACCCCATTTAGACTCTTATTTTCCAAGCAGTATGTGCCTCCTCATTCCACCTACCAAAATGCACCATCTCACACTTAACTATATTGAACTTAACTTGCCATTTACATGCCCAGTCTGTAAGTTTGTTACGGCCTCAACCATGACGATGTTCCCAGCAGATCAGGCACTTCCTCTCCCTGTGGGGAAGAACCATGCTGGGCAGCTGCTTTCTGCTTCCTTGTGCCCAAGAGAAACCTGGCATTGACATCAATACACCTGCCCACTACAGGAAGTACATGGCTTGGTGAGAAATGCACCTTTACCTTTGCACAGATGTCCCGCAGCTGACGTCTAACTTCTGCCACCATGGTCATGTTTCGGCTGTTCACAAAGTTCTCTCTGCACCATTCCTGGGGAGCAGACATCAGACAAAACAAAGATGGAACATTATACCAATATCTGGAATGTGTTGGGTACACAGCTGCTTCAGTAATCAGAGAATCGACAATGTACCCCGCAGCCCAGGGACTACATCAATTCCTCTCCTCTCCAATTCCCAGAGGCAGCAGCACCTTACTCACATGGCTGTTCTTTCTGTGTGAGCCTAGACTGAGAGCTCGTAACCTCTTCACATTGTCAAGCTGGAACCTGTCCACACTGGAGGCCAATATCGTAATCTAACACCAATATTTAAAACGCACCATTTCTACCATTGGCATCCAACAACTTGTGTATATTGGTCACTGACAGTTCTTCCAATCATGTTACAGTCTAGACTATCAATATTAAACAGGATACATACCTAGTGAGGGAATGACAACTGATGCCACACCAGCTGCACAAGTGCTCAATATTCTTTTTGCCTTGGATTTTACCAAGGAGGAGACAGGTAGCTTATCTGATCTGGAAAGGGAACTAGAGGGTGTTTCAGAGAGTAACACTATTCACACCGCTACCAGAATGGTTACCGATCAACTGTGCAAAATGAAGGTGAATAAATCTCAGGGCCAGATAAGATGCATCCGAGGATCCTTAAGGAAAAAAGGGAGGAAATTGCAGGAACTCTGGCACAAATCTTCCAGAAATCACTGAATGCTGGAGAGGTGCCTGGGCACTGGGGAAGGCAGACGTTAATCCTGTTTTTAAAAAGGGTACCCAAAGTGACCCAGGAAACTACAGACCAATGGGTTTGACGTCCATTGTGGGTAAAGCTGAGGAAACCCTTATTAAAGTTAAGATCATTGACCAGCTGGATTGAAATAAAATCATAAAACAGTCAATATAGGTTCCTGAAGGGGACGGTCTTGCCAATCTAACTTACTGGTTTTCTTTGAGGGTATGACAAAGAAGCTTGAGAGGGGTAAGCGGTGGATGTGGTGTACTTGGATTTCAGTAAGGCCTTTGAACAGTTCCTCTGGAAAGGCTGGTACTGAAAATAAAGTGGGAGTCAGTGGAAATATTTTACAATGGACACGTAATTGGTTAACTGATAGAACCCAGAGGGTGGTGGGACAGTGAATGTCATCAGCCTGGGAGAATGTTACCAGTGGGGTCCCACAGGGGCTCTTTTGGGACTTTTTTTGTTTAATCTCTTTATAAATGATCTGGAGCTAGGAGTCACAAACACAGTGGCTAAATTTGAAGATGATACAAGGCTACTGAAGGTGGTAGACTCCAAAGCTGAACAGGATAAGCTACAGGAGGATTAGAATATACTTGGGAATTAGGCAAATGAAATTCAATGTAAAGAAATGCATAGACCCCAGCTATTCACAATATATATAAATGATCTAGATGAGGGAACTAGATGTAATATCTCCAAGTTTGCAGACGACACAAAGCTGGGTGGGCATGTGTGCTGTGAGGAGGATGCAGAGAAACTCCAGTATGATTTGGACAGGTTGGGTGATTGGGCAGATGCATGGCAGATGCAGTATAATGTGGATAAATGCGAGGTTATCCACTTTGGTGGCAAAAACAGGAAGACAGATTATTATCTGAACAGCAATAGATTGGGAAAAGGGGAAGTGCAACGAGACCTGGGTGTCCTTGTGCACCAGTCGCTGAAGGTAAGCATGCAGGTGCAGCAGGCTGTTAAGAAGGCAAATGGTATGTTGGCCTTCATAGCGAGAGGATTTGAGTACAGGAGCAAGGATGTCTTGCTGCAGTTGTACAAGGCCTTGGTGAGACCACACCTTGAGTACTGTGTGCAGTTTTGGTCACCTTATCTGAGCAAGGATGTTCTTGCCATGGAGAGAGTGCAGCGAAGATTCACCAGACTGGTACCTGGGATGGTAGGAATGACGTATGAGGAGAGATTGGGTCGATTAGGCTTATATTCGCTAGAGTTTAGAAGAGTGAGAGGGGATCTCATTGAAACTTATAAAATTCTAACAGGACTAGACAGACTAGATGCAGGAAGGATGTTCCCGATGGCGGGGGAGTCCAGAACCAGAGGTCACAGTCTAAGGATAAGGGGTAAGCCATTTAGGACTGAGATGAGGAGGAATTTCTTCACCCAGAGAGTGGTGAACCTGTGGAATTCTCTACCACAGAAGGCAGTTGAGGCCAATTCATTAAATATATTCAAGAAGGAGATAGATATATTTCTTAAGGCTAAAGGGATCAAGGGATATGGGGAGAAAGCGGGGACAGGGTACTGAATTTGAATGATCAGCCATGATCTCATTAAATGGCGGAGCAGGCTAGAGGGGCCGAATGGCCTACTCCTGCTCCTATCTTCTATGCTTCTAAAAGTGCTTCACATGGGGACAAAAATCTAGGAAGTGACTATTAATAAAATGGAACAAAAATAATGTGCGTGGGAAATGAGAGAGATCTGGGGGTCCTGATTGTTAGTAAGCTGGTGCGATCACAACAATGCTTGGCGGCAGTGAGTAAAGCAAATCAGATGTTGGGATGTGTTAAAAGGTTAATATTGAGCCGAAATAGTGAGGTAATCCTGACACTTTATAAATTATTGGTGTGATCACACAGAATACGGTGTACAGTTCTGGTCGCCACAGTACAGAAAGGATACTGTAAACTATTGAAAGGATGCAGAAGAGAGCAACCAGAATGATTGAGGTGATGGAGGGAATAGATTATGAGGAGCGATTATGTAAATTGTGTATGTTCTCACTGGTAAAGAGTAGGTTGAGAGGCGAGATCTGATTGATATTTTCAGGATTCCAAAAGGGACTAGATAATGTAGACCATGACAAGCTGTTTCACCTTGTCCAAAACAGTAGAACCAGAGACCACGGCCTGTGCTTGAAGGGGGGTAAATTCAAAACTAATCTGCGGAAACAGTATTCAGTGAGCGAGTGACCAATCTATGGAACAGGATCCCTTGGGAGTCGGTGGAAGCAGCTAGTATTGATTCATTCAAATGCAAATTAGATAGATTTCTGACAGAAAATAATATTTTGGGATAGAGTATGAGAGTTATTTGAGACATGATGTGGGAGTGTAGCAGGCTTGGGAGGAACAGGTGACTTTGGACCTATGGTTCCCAAAGCTCTCCCAACAATTGGGGTTTTCTTACCTCATGTTTGGGTCTGTTATAGACTAAATGAGAGATTGATTGCTGTGATTAGATAATAACTCCATTATAGTTGCATCATGTGACTGCCAGGATGGCAGAAGGTGAATTAGATGGACCTTAGGAATTGTTAGACAAAATAAGACCATGTTCCCAAGCTCCCGCAAAAAAGAACCTTGAAGGAATACTTTTTACCTTATGTCCTCCTACATTTTTAAAGGCATGATATATATTAAGTAGGGTCATGTGATCACCCTCGCTAGAGATGAACTTCTTCCTCACAGAGTGCACTTCGTCCCGCTTGGCAAGTGGGTTGTAGAGCACACTGTCCACAGAAAGCAATGAAACAATAGTCAAGATCTCTTCAGTGCAGTGAAACTCCGGGGACAGCAGGAGAGTCTGTTAAAGAAAGGAAGACTTGCAGTTATATCGTGCCTTACCATGTCTCAGGAACATTACAAAGTATTTACAGCACAGAAACAGGCCATTCGGCCCAATAGATCTATGCCTCAACTACTCCCTGTGGTAGGGTGTTCCACATTCTAGCCACTCTCTGGGTAAAGACATTTCTCCTGAATTCCCTATTGGATTTATTATTGACTATCTTATATTTATGACCCCTCATTCTGGTCTCGCCCACAAGTGGCAACATCTTCTCTACATCTATCCTATCAAACCCTTTCATAATTGTAAAAACCTCTATCAGGTCGCCTCTCAGTCTTCTCTTTTCTAAAGAAAAGAGGCCCAGCCAGTTCAATCTTTCCTGATAGATATAACCTCTCAGTTCTGGTATCATCGTTGTTGATGATATCATTTCTCCACCTTCTCCATTGCCTCTACATTCCTTTTATATCACTGCAAAGCATTTCACTTACAATCAATTACTTTGAGGTACAGTAACTGTATGTAGACAAAATCAGCAGCTATATTATGTACAGCAAGATTCTACAAACACCAATGAGATGAATAACCCCTGTGTCTGAATTTCTGGGAGTGTTGGTCAAGTGGGGAACGTTGGCCACAGAACTCCCTGCTCTTTGTTGAATAATCCCATGGGAGCTTGAACATGTATCCCGACCCCATGAGCAGGCAGGTGGGGCCTCAGTTTAACATCTCATCTGAAGGATGGATTAGATAGACTCAGTTCAGGAGACAGATCAGGTGGATGACAGAATAGTATTAAGACACAAATATTATTTTCATAAAGGAGCTACAAACTGTCCCCAATATAATCAGAAGAATATCACTGCCAATTACAGTTACTAGGGCCTAGTTTGAGAGCCACATGCTGAAGCTGGAGTCTTCTCATTCGGCAACGTCATGAGCATTGCGTTCAGTTCTGGTCGTCAGGTACAAGGGAAACATCCAAGCACTGGAAAGGGTGCAGAGAAGGGACACTGGTCTGGTTCCCTCAGAGAAGGGACACTGGTCTGGTTCCCTCACAGAAGGGACACTGGTCTGGTTCCCTCACAGAAGGGACACTGGTCTGGTTCCCTCACAGAAGGGACACTGGTCTGGTTCCCTCACAGAAGGGACACTGGTCTGGTTCCCTCAGAGAAGGGACACTGGTCTGGTTCCCTCACAGAAGGGACACTGGTCTGGTTCCCTCACAGAAGGGACACTGGTCTGGTTCCCTCACAGAAGGGACACTGGTCTGGTTCCCTCACAGAAGGGACACTGGTCTGGTTCCCTCACAGAAGGGACACTGGTCTGGTTCCCTCACAGAAGGGACACTGGTCTGGTTCCCTCACAGAAGGGACACTGGTCTGGTTCCCTCACAGAAGGGACACTGGTCTGGTTCCCTCACAGAAGGGACACTGGTCTGGTTCCCTCAGAGAAGGGACACTGGTGTGGTTCCCTCACAGAAGGGACACTGGTGTGGTTCCCTCACAGAAGGGACACTGGTCTGGTTCCCTCAGAGAAGGGACACTGGTGTGGTTCCCTCACAGAAGGGACACTGGTCTGGTTCCCTCACAGAAGGGACACTGGTCTGGTTCCCTCACAGAAGGGACACTGGTCTGGTTCCCTCACAGAAGGGACACTGGTCTGGTTCCCTCACAGAAGGGACACTGGTCTGGTTCCCTCAGAGAAGGGACACTGGTCTGGTTCCCTCAGAGAAGGGACACTGGTCTGGTTCCCTCACGGAAGGGACACTGGTCTGGTTCCCTCAGGGAAGGGACACTGGTCTGGTCCATCATGTCATTCATGGGGATAAAAACCTACACGGAATGGATGGCTGAATTAGCCTACTCCCGTGTTGTAACTTGTATGTATTTGTGTAAGTAACTTCTGTGCCTTGCTTAAATTTATTAATAACTGATGGAATTGCTGCGCGTGATATATTTAGATTTAAGCAAGGGTTTTGAGACTACCACACGTGATTAGTTTGAAAGGTAGGAAGGCGCTGAGTAAGAGACGAATTTCTGAGGAAAACTGATTACTAGCCAAACCAAAGAGAGCAAAGGGCAGTTGTTAATGTGGCTAAGTGGACAAGGCAAGGGATCATGAGTGAGGTACACCAAGAATCAGTGCTGGGGCGACTGTCCTTTACAGGGTACAGAACTGATCTTAGAGTTGGGGACCAGAATAAAGCTGCTGACACCAGATGTTGGGGGTGGGGGGTAAGGAAAGTGGTCACATAACTTAAACCCCCCCCCCCCCCGCCCCATGCACCTTTCCTCTTCTAAATTTGAACCCCATATCCATGGCAGATGAAATTTTATGCCAAGAAGTGTGAAGTGATGCATTTTGGTAGGAAGAATGAGGAGAGGCAATATAAACTAAATGGTGCAATTTTAAAGGGGGTGCAGGAACAGAGTGTCCTGGGGGGTTTACGTACACAAATCTTTGAAGGTGGCAGGACAAGTTGAGAAATCTGTTAGAAAAGCAAACGGGATCCTGGGCTTTATTAATAGAGGAATAGAGTACAAAAGCAAGGAAGTTATCTTACATCTTTATAAAACACTGGTTAGGCCTCAGCTAGAGTAGTGTGTTCAATTCTGGGCACCACACTTTAGGAAGGATGTCAAGGCCTTGAAAAACCCAGGATTGGTTAGTGTGGAGTGGCGGACGTCCCCGGGATTTTTACTGTAGAGAAGGATCAAGGAGAGATTATTTTTAAATCTCACAATGTTATTAGGTTTAGAGTGATCACAAGATTACTACGTTTAGAATAGTTATGGAAAAGGAGAAAGAACAACCAAAGGTTAAGATACTCAACTGGGTTTAATCTCCGAGTTGAAAAGGGATCTGGCCCAGGTGGTTTGGAAACAAAGCATGGCAGGTAAAACAGTCATTGAGCAATGGGAGGCCTTCAAAGAGGAGATAGTTTGAGTACAAACCAGACACATTCCCATGAGGAGGAAAGGAAGGACATCCAAAACTAGAGCTCCCTGGAGATAGAGATTGAAATGAAACAGTAAAAAGGAGGCTTATGATAAATGTCAGGCTCATAATACAGTAGAGAACCAAGCAGAATACAGAAAGTGCAGGGGTGACATGATAAAGGAAAGAAGAGAGGCAAAGAGAGAAGGAAAATTGTGTCCAACAAACTTGATTTGAGTTCTTTGTTGAAGTAACAGAGAGGGTTGATGAGGATAGTGCGGCTGATGTGCATATGGACTTTCAAAAGGCATTTGGCAAAGTACCGCATAATAGACTTGTTAGCAAAATTAAAGCGCATGGGATTAAAGGTACAGTGGCTGCATGGATACGAAACTGGCTAAGAGACAGAAAGTAGAGAGTAGTGGTGAATGGTTGTTTTTCAGACTGGGAGGGAAGTATACAGTGGTGTTCCAGGGGTCGGTTTGAGGGCCACTGCTCTTTTTGATATATATATATTAATGATCTGGTCTTGGGTATACAGGGCATAATGTCAACGTTTGCAGATTACACCAAACTCGGAAATGCAGTAAACAGTGAGGAGGGTAGTAACAGAATTCAGGAGGCATAGACAGACTGGTGAAATGGGCAGACACATGGCAGATGAAACGTAATGCAGAGATGTGTAAAGTGATGCATTTTGTCAGGAAGGGGATGCAATAACAGAGAGATCTGGGGGGGGTGGTGTATGAACACAAATCATTGAAGGTGACAGGATAAGTTGATGAGGCTGTTCAAAAAGCATATGGGATCCTTGTCTTTATTAATAGAGGCATAGAGTACGAAAGTAATGTAAATCTTTATATACTGGTTAAGCCGCAGCTGGAGTGTTGTGTCCAATTCTGGGCACCACACTTTAGGAAGGATTGGAAGAAGCACTGAGAATAGCAAGGGCACAGAATGTACTCTGGGTGGGGGACTTCAATGTCCATCACCAAGAGTGGCTCGGTAGCACCACTACTGACCGAGCTGGCCGAGTCTTGAAAGACATAGCTGCCAGACTGGGCCTGCGGCAGGTGGTGAGAGAACCAACACGAGGGAAAAATCTACTTGACCTCGTCCTCACCAATCTACCTGTCGCAGATGCATCTGTCCATGACAGCACTGGTAGCAGTGACCATGCACAGTCACTGTGGAGGCGAAGTTCCGTCTTCACACTGAGGACACCCTCCATTGTGTTGTGTGGCACTACCACCGTGCTAAATGGGATAGATTCAGAACAGATCTAGCAGCTCAAAACTGGGCATCCATGAGGCGCTGTGAGCCATCAGCAGCAGCAGAATTGTTTTCCACCACAATCTGTAACCTCATGGCCTGGCATATCCCTCACTCTACCATTACCATCAAGCCAGGGGACCAACCCTGGATCAATAAGGAGTGAAGAAGAGCATGCCAGGAGCAGCACCAGGCGTACCTAAAAGTGAGGTGGCAACCTGGGGAAGCTGCAACACAGGACTACATGCATGCTAAAAAGTGGAAGCAGCATGCTATAGACAGGGCTAAGCGATCCCACAGTCAACGGATCAGATCAAAGCTCTGCAGTCCTGCAGTCGTGAATGGTGGTAGACCATTAAACAACTAACAGGAGGAGGAGGCTCCATGAATATCCCCATCCTGAATGATGGCGGAGCCCAGCACGTGAGTGCAAAAGACAAGGCTGAAACGTTTATAATCATCTTCAGCCAGAAGTGCCGAGTGGATGATCCATATCGGCCTCCTCCTGAGGTCCCCACCATCACAGAAGCCAGTCTTCAGCCAATTCGATTCACTCCACGTGATATCAAGAAACGGCTGAGCACACTGGATACAGCAAAGGCTATGGGCCCCGACAACATGCCGGCTGTCGTGCTGAAGACTTGTGCTCCAGAACTAGGTGTGCCTCTGGCCAAGCTGTTCCAGTACAGCTATAACACTGGCATCTATCCGACAATGTGGAAAACCTCCCAGGTATGTCCTGTCCACAAAAAGCAGGACAAGTCCAATCCGGCCAATTACTGCCCCATCAGTCTACTCTCAATCATCAGCAAAGTGATGGATGGTGTAGTCGACAATGCTATCAAACGGTACTTACTCACCAGTAACCTGCTCACCGATGCTCAGTTTGGGTTCCGCCAGGACCACTCAGCTCCAGACCTCATTACAGCCTTGGTCCAAAGATGGACAAAAGAGCTGAATTCCAGAGGTGAGATGAGTGACTACCCTTGACATCAAGGCAGCATTTGACCGAGTGTGGCATCAAGGAGCCCTAGTAAAACTGAAGTCAATGGGAGCCAGGGGGAAAACTCTCCACTGGCTGGAGTCATACCTAGCACAAAGGAAGATGGTTGGAGTTGTTGGAGGTCAATCATCACAGCCCCAGGACATCGCTGCAGGAGTTCCTCAGGGCAGTGTCCTTGGCCCAACCATCTTCAGCTGCTTCATCAATGACCTTCCCTCCATCATAAGCTCAGAAGTGGGGATGTTCACTGATGACTGCACAGTGTTCAGTGCCATTCGCAACTCCTCAGATAATGAAGCAGTCCATGCCCGCATGCAGCAAGACCTGGACAACATTCAGGCTTGGGCTGATAAGTGGAAAGTAACATTCGCGCCAACACAAGTGCCAGGCAATGACTATCTCCAACAAGCGAGAGTCTAACCACCACCCCATGACATTCAACGGCATTACATTCACTGAATCCCCCACCATCAACATCCTGGGGGGGTCATCATTTAAGAGAACTTAACTGGACCAGCCACATAAATACTGTGGCTACAAGAGCAGGTCAGAGGCTGGGTATTCTGTGGCGAGTGTCTCACCTCCTGACTCCCCAAAGCCTTTCCACCATCTACAAGGCACAAGTCAGGAGTGTGATGGAATACTCTCCACTTGCCTGGATGAGTGCAGCTCCAACAACACTGAAGAAGCTCAACACCATCCAGGACAAAGCAGCTCGCTTGATTGGTACCCCATCCACCACCTTAAACATTCACTCCCTCCACCACCGACGTACCGTGGCTGCAGTGTGTACCATCTACAAGATGCACGGCAGCAACTCGCCAAGGCCTCTTCAGCAGCAGCTCCCAAACCCACGACCTCTACCACCTAGAAGGACAAAGTCAGTAGGCGCATGGGAACACCATCACCTGTAGGTTCCCCTCCAAGTTACACAACATCCTGAACTGGAAGAATATTGCCATTCCTTCATCGTCGCTGGGTCAAAATCCTGGAACTCCCTCCGTAACAGCACTGTGGGAGTACCTTCACCACACAGACTGCAGCAGTTCAAGGCGGTGGCTCACCACCACCTTCTCAAGGGCAATTAGGGATGGGCAATAAATGCTGGCCTTGCCAGCGTCGCCCACATCCCATGAACGAATTAAAAAGTCAAGCCCTTGGAGAGGTTGCAAAAGAGATTTACTAGAATGGTACTCGGGATGAGGGACTTCAGTTATGTGAAGAGACTGGAGAAGCTGGGGTTATCCTCCTTAGAGCAGAGAAGGTTAAGAGGAAATTTGAGAGGTGTTCAAAATCATAAAGAGTTTTGATAGAGTAAGAGAGGAGAAACTGTTTCCATTGGCAAGAGGGTCGGTAGCCAGAGGACACAGATTTAAGGCAGTTGGCAAAAGAACCAGAGAGGAGATGAGGAGAATTTTTTTTACGCAGCGAGTTATGATAATCTGGAATGCACTGCCTGAAAGGGCGGTGGAAGCAGATTCAATAGCAACCTTTCAAAAGGGAATTGAATAAATACTTGAAGGGGAAACATTGCAGGGCCACAGGGAAAGCGTAAGGGAATGGAACTGATTGGATAGCTCTTTCAAAGAGCCAGCACAGGCACGATGGGCTGAATGGCCATTTTGTGCCGTAAGATTCTATGAAGTAGTCAAGATCCTTAAAAATAGATAAATTGAACCCCGACAATATGCTTGACATTCCTACAAATGCTATAATCAGGGGACAAAGAGTTCAAGCTTAGATTTCTGTATTGTACAGTTTTTCTGTCTTCGTTGACTTACTAACATGTCATTTCTGTTGCTGTATAGGAATAAAGCCAAGTGTAGGAGGAAAAAGATTCAGCAATCTAATCAGCACATCCAACAATAACCTCTCTCACTACATCAAATATCTATCCAAAGCTCCCTGCAGTTTTTCGCACCATCTGCCACCCTGGGCAGTCCATTCACCACCCTCTACCCCCTTCCACAACCCCATCCTCTGATTCCCCTACAACCCCACCCTCTGATCCCCCTCCGCAACCCCACCCTCTGCCCCCTCCGCAACCCCACCCTCTGCCCCCTCCGCAACCCCACCCTCTGCCCCCTCCGCAACCCCACCCTCTGCCCCCTCCGCAACCCCACCCTCTGCCCCCTCCGCAACCCCACCCTCTGCCCCCTCCGCAACCCCACCCTCTGCCCCCTCCGCAACCCCACCCTCTGCCCCCTCCGCAACCCCACCCTCTGCCCCCTCCGCAACCCCACCCTCTGCCCCCTCCGCAACCCCACCCTCTGATTCCCCTACAACCCCACCCTCTGCCCCCTCCGCAACCCCACCATGGGCAGTCCATTCCCTGGATAACCAAGGGTGTGCTCACCTCTCTGGGACCAGGCACCTCCACGGGTCCTCCTCGGGACCAGCGTTTCCCCCCCAAGGTGCGCGGGCACGTATCGATCGGGAGGTCCCGCGCAGGACGCTCACTAGCTGTTGCCGCTGGAAAAGATACAGTGTATGCGAGCGGCCGCGCAGCAAATTTAAAGGGGCCACGTACAGGAAAAAAATTGGAGTGAACACTACTGGGCACCTCCCCGGGTCCTAGGTTCAAGAAGCTATGAATTAGACAGATTACTGGTGCTTGCTACCTTGGAAAATCTGGGTTCCAGAGGGAATGATGCCATTTTCTTGCCCATTGGTGTCAGGACGATCTGGTTTTCTTTGCGCTCTATTGCTCCCAGAAGTTCAAGTTGTTCAATGGCTGCTCGCACTGCATCTGTAGACATGCAGTATCAGGTTAGAATGCCATTAAAGAGCCAACACCCACATGGCGGGCAGATTATGCCTGTATACAACAAGGAAGGCAGCATTGCAGACAAGACGAGAATGCAAAAACAACAATTCGAATCCAAAGGCTTTTAAAATTCTCTGTAGAGTGTTATTTGTTTTATTCTTCTACTTCTTAAATCACTTTTCAAATTACAAGTGGCAGAACTCTCAATGGTCATTCAAAGATCACAATTTTGTTAAACATGGCACTATAGGGCAATTTCCAAATGTGTGAGCAAAGATCAGCAAACTACAGGCATGCTTCCCATGATATTCTACCAATTCAAATTAATTGATGGAACACATTGGGGATTGTGCCTGTGATTTGTGACGTGCTCTCGAACAGTTGTGTACATTCAGTAAATCAACTCTTCAATGTCTGATTAATATCGATATGTTGATAGGGTGAGATGAAGTAAGGTGGGAGGAGGCTCGTGTGGAGCATAAACACCGGCACAGACCTGTGGGCCAAATGACCTGTTTCTGTGCTGTAAATTCTATGTAATATTTATGTACATATAAAGATCAGCTCAATGCTCCAAACATAAAGCCCATAAGCTTTTTATGCTGAATGCGTTGGGGGCAGGGAGGAAATAGCCTTTGATAGTTATTTGTTTATTTTAATCCCACCCTGCAAAGACACTGACTCATTGCTGGATTACAGTTTCTCAGTGGGGTGGGGCCAGGCAATAAGGATCCTGGGGCCTAAGGCTGCTCGACAAGATGTGCTGCCCTGCCCTGCCCCAGCTAAAGAAAAATCAAAGTCAGGCTATTTTTTCTTTTATATAAACAGATAATGCTGGAAATACTCAGCAGGTCAGGCAGCATCTGTGGACAGAGAAACAGAGTTAAGGTTTCAGGTCGATGACCTTTCGTCAGAACTGGAAAAAGTTAGAGATGTAAAAGGTTTTAAGCAAATACAGAGGCAGAGAAAGGGAGGAGGGGAGGGAAGGTCTGTGAGAGGGTGGAAGGCAGGAGAGATTAAATTACGAAAGGGATGATGGTGCGAGGCAAAAGGAGATGGTAATGGGACAAGTAAAGGAACAAAAGATGGGTCTAGCGGAGCTGTAAACGACAAGAGCAGAATAATTACCAACAGCAGTCCAAAAAATGGGAGCGGTGGTTATGATCTGAAATTGTTGAACTCAATGTTGAGTCCGGAAGGCTGTAAAGTGTCTCATCGAAAGATGAGGTGGCGTTCCTCGAGCTTCAGTTGAGCTTCATTAGAACAGTGAAGGAAGCCGAGGACAGAGAGATCAGAGTGGGAGTGGGGTGAAGAATTAAAATGGCAAGCGACCGGAAGCTCAGGGTCATGCTTGCGGACTGAACGGAAATGTTCAAAGCAATCACCCAAACTGCGGTTGGTCTCCCCAATGTAGAGGAGACTGCATCGTGAGCAGCGAATACAGTATAATAAATTGCAACAAGTAAATCGCTGTTTCACCTGGGGCTGGACGGTGGGAAGGAAGGAGGTGAAAGGGCATGTGTTGCATCGCCTGCGCTTGCATGGGTAGGTGCTGTGAGAAGGGGAGGAGGTGTTGGGGTGATTGAAGAGCAGACCAGGATGTCGTAGAGTGAACAGTCCCTTCGGAATGCTATTACTACTTTTGTACGATGTCTAGTCTGGCTATCCATTTGATGCTGTTGGGTCAGTGATGAGGTGTTGGTTCTTTATGTTGCATGCGTCCCACAATTCCATCCATCTGGCTAGTGGGTTGATACCAGCTGAATAAATATTGGCTGCTGTTTCCTAGAATGGCCAGCACGATTTTAAGTGCTTTCATGGTGGGTTTTTCAAGTCTTCGTGAATGGAAAGGTCAATGTTGCTCATGATTTTTTCCATCTCACGGAGCACAGTGGGGTCATGGCAAATGGCAGGCGGGGCAACATGGGACAGCACCGGGAGCCACTCAGTTGAAGTGGACTTAAGCATCCCTGACAGGCTGCGTTTAGCTGCACGTCCACGATCTTTGTGTGGCGGCTGCAGGACCATGAGGCAGAGCAGTAATCTGTGGCAAAGTAGACGAGGGCCACTGTTGCTGTGCAGAGTGTTCTGGCTGTTCTCCCCCAAGACGTTCCGGCGAGGTTCACCCTGGTTTTAACTTTTTGGCCGGTGTTGGTGAGATGAGGCCGATAGGCGAGAGTCCTGTCCAGGGTGATTGCCCAGGTATTTTGGGTGGCCCTCATGGGTAAGTCACCTTCCGCAGAAGGAAACGTCGAGTTCTTTCCCGGCAGCTTTGTTGTTCAGGTGGAACGTCGACACAACTGTCTTCTCTGGATTGGGGCAGAAGCGCCAGAAGTAGCATTCCAGTAGGTCCAGGTCGCTTGTGAGCAGCCTACTTGCTTCCTCTAGCGTTGATGGCTGCGTCAGCAGTGCTATGTCATCAGCTTAGGCAAACTTCCGGGATTTGGTGCAGGGCATGTCCACATATAGATATTGAAAAAGGTCGGTGCGATAACCGACACACGTGGCAGACCGTTGTTGAGCGTCTGTGTTCGGCTCAAGAACGCTGTCTGGCACGAAGGCCTGCTACTGAAGCTTTCAATAATCATCCAATTCAGAATGCTGAAAGGGGAGGGGAGGGTAGGATGTGTTTGCTGGTGGCATCACTCTGGAGGTTGCGGAACTGGGTGGAGGGTGCACACCAGCTGCTGGTAACAATTCTGCAATTGCCATTTACACCTCCTCTCGACTTATCTTTTGTTCCTTTACTTGTCCCATTACCACCCCTTTCACCTTGCACCATCATCCCTTTTGTCACTTAATCTCTCCTGCCTTCCACCCCATCACAGAACTTCACTTTTGTTCTTTCCTCCCCTCCCGGCCACTGTACTTGCTTAAAACCTGTTAAATCTCTAACTTTTTCCAGTTCTGACAAAAGGTCATCGACCTGAAACGTTAACTCTGTTTCTCTCTCCACAGATGCTGCCTGACCTGCTGAGTATTTCCAGCATTTTCTTTTTCTATTTGATTTCCAGCATCCGCAGTATTTTGCTTTGTGTATTAGTTTTTCTGTTATATATTTATGGTTACTTTTCCAAGGAATGGGAATACTCAAAGTCAGATCACTTTAGGGCTTTCTGTTGAAACTCTACTGGCCAGGGGCTGGTAAACCAAGTGCAGCGCTGTAACAGAACCGTTTATGCCCCTTACCTGGAGATGGTTTAGATATAAAGTCAAATGTGAGGATGTTGGGAATCCGAAGTGCCAGGAGCTGTAGCATCACACTCGCCAGATTACACCTGCACACAGCAACACAACAGGAAGCACAAGGATAGGTTACAGAACTGCATTGTCCGAGGTCAGCATCAAATCATACTGCATTACAACTTCTCAGCAGCAAAGTCAAACTGGGATCCAACTATCAGCAGCAACGAAACTCGAAACAGTTTCTACGAGAGAGAGATGTATCAAGTGGGATCACCTTTGTATCTCAGGTACGCTCATGTTGAGGAATTTTTCAAACTCTTCCTCGGTGTAGAGTCGGTAACAGATTCCCGACTGTTGCCGTCCCGCTCGCCCTGCTCGCTGCCACGCCTGAGCTTTCGACACTTGCTGCACAGCAAGGACCTCCAGTCCGCTCTCTACAACACAACAACATTTACTAGATTTCTTGAGCTCCAGTTTATTTGATTCAGTCAGGTAGCTGGGCCTATTTTAGAATAAATCCTCAATTTGCATAAACAGAAGGGAGACTTTTGTCCTCTGTGTAGGGCAGTTGTGGGAAAACTGAGCGCCCAGTTTCACCTTTACACACTGAACTACCACAGTGAAGAGATGAGAAAATCTCTCCCTTGAAAAGAGTCTCTCAAGTCACCTTTCATTAATTATATATAGCTTTAAACAGGAAGCACAGAGACGGAATTGGGAGCCTGACAACATGAGTTGAATTATCAGTGGGCATGATCACTAGCTGGGATGCAGTACAAGATTACAACATATGAAATATCTACTCCTACCCCACTGAAGCCCTCAACAACAGTATAAATGCTTGAAGAGTCTTCTGTATCTGTCGGTGGGCAGGGGGATCGAGGCTTACTGTCTCACACCGGGGGCGAGAGGGTGGGTGGGGCGTGGGGAAGGGCAAGGGGGGGGCAGGAGGGCGCGGGAAGGCAAAGAACAGCAAAGGGTCACAAAACAGACAGTAAGAGCTACAAAAAGGAGTATGAAAAGAAACTTGCAAGGGATATCAAAATCAACACAAAGAATTTTTACAATTATACAAGGAAAAAGAGGGTAGTCAGGAGCAATGTTGGCCCCTTAAAAACTGAAAGCGGTGATATTATCAATGATCATAAGGAAATGGTGGACATAGAAACATAGAAGATAGGAGTAGGCCATTCGGTTGAATAATTACTTTGCATCAGTATTTACAGTAGAGGACGAAATCCCAAGGAAACTAATATTGAATCAGGAACAGGGACTCAATAAAATTGTATAAAATAAGTAAAATAACAGTAATGAAGAAAATAATGGCACTAAAGAGTGACAAATCCCCAGGATCAGTTGGTTTCCATCCCAGGGTTTTAAAGGAAGTAGGTGAGCACATTGCAGATGCCCTAACTATAATCTTCCAAAGTTCTCTCAACTCAGGAACCGTTCCTTTAGATTGGAAAATTGCGCATGTCACTCCGCTATTTAAAAATGGCGAGAGAGAGAAAATTATAGACCAGTTAGCCCAACATCTGTTGTCGGGAAATTGCTAGAGTCTATAATTAAGGAAAGGGTGACTGAACACCTCGAAAATTTTCAGTTGATCAGAGAGAGCCAGCATGGATTTGTGAAAGGTAGGTCATGCCTGAAAAACCTGATTGAATTTTTTGAGGAGGTGACTAAAGTAGTGGACAGGGGAATGTCTATGGATGTTATTTATATGGACTTCCAGAAGACATTTGATAAAGTCCCACATAAGAAGCTGTTAACTAAGGTAGAAGCCCACGGAATTGAGGGAAAATTATTGACCTGGTTAGGAAATTGGCCGAGCGGCAGGAGACAGAGAGTAGGGATAATGGGTAGGTACTCAAATTGGCAGGAGGTGACTAGTGGTGTCCCGCAGGGATCTGTGTTGGGGTCTCAACTATTCACAGTATTTATTAATGACTTAAATGATGGCATAAAAAGTCATATATCCAAATTTGCCGATGACACAAAGATAGACGGCTTTGTAGGCAGTGTAGATGAAAGCATAAAATTACAAAGGGAAATCGACAGATTAAGTGAATGCTCAAAACTGTGGCAAATGGATTTCAATGTAAGCAAACGTGAGGTCATCCACTTTGGACCCAAGAAGGATAGAACAGCGTACTTTCTAAATGGTGAAAAGCTAAAAACAGTGGAGGTCCAAAGAGACTTGGGGGGCCAGGTACATCGATCATTAAAATGTCATGAACAGCTACAGAAAATAATCAAAAAGGCTAATGGATGCTGGCCTATATATCTAGAGGATAGAAGTTATGCTGCAGCTGTACAAAACCCTGGTTAGACCACACCTGCAGTACTGTGAGCAGTTCTGGGCACCACACCGTAGGAAGGATATATTGGCCTTGGAGGGAGTGCAGCGTAGGTTTACTAGATGATACCCGGACTTTAAGGGTTAAGTTACGAGGAGAGATTACACAAATTAGGGTTGTGTTCCCTCGAATTTAGAAGGTTAAGGGGTGATCTGATCGAAGTTTTCAAGATATTAAGGGGAACAGATAGGGTAGATAGAGAGAAACTATTTCCACTGGTTGGGGAGTCTAGGATGAGGGAGTATAGTCTAAAAATTAGAGCCAGACATTTCAGAGTGAAATTAGGAAACAGTTCTACACACAGAGGGTGGCAGAAGTTTGGAACTCTCTTCTGAAAATAGCAATTGATGCTAGATCAATTGTTAATTTTAAATCGGAGATTGATAGTTTTTGTTAACCAATGGTATTAAGAGATATGGGCCAAAGGTGGGTATATGGAGTTAGGTCACAGATCAGCCCATGATCTCATTGAATGGCGGAACAGGCTCGAGGGGCTCAATGGCCTACTCCTGTTCCTATGTTCCTACAGGGCGAGAGAGGGAGAGGAGCGAAGGGGGCGAGCGAGAAGGGAATGAGAAGTGGGGGGGACGAGAAGTGAAGAGATATATATCACCTACCAGGGGTGTAGCGCTTGGCTTTCACCATCCCTGTATCAACAACATACTTGATGCCTGGAATTGTGACAGATGTTTCTGCAATGTTTGTGGAAAGAATCACTTTGCGGCAGTCCTACAGAATAAAACACAAACAATCACAAGCCACTGTAGAAACCTTCATTTTCACATGACTCTCCCCTTCCCAATTTTTGCTCGTAGAGAACCCTTACTTGTACATTGGCAAATGGATTCTGTCACGTCACCACACCACTCTCCTCTCCTCTCTTTGAAAAGTGCACAGAATTTATGCTCCAAACAGGCTGAGAATTAACAAGTGGTTTTATTTATCTCAAGAATCATAGATGATACAGCAGAGAAGGAGGCCACTTGGCCCATCCTGCCTGTGCCGGCTCTTTGAAAGAGCTATGCAACTAGTCCCACTCCCCTGCTCTTTCCCCACAGACAGGTATATTTTTCCCCCCCTATCATGTATTTATCCAATTCCCTTTTGAAAGTTAATATTGAATCTGCTTCTACCGCCCTTGCAGGCAGCGCATTCCAGATCACAACAACTCACTCGCCTCTGATTCTTTTGCCAATCACCTTAAATCTGTGTCCTTTGGTCTTCTGCCACTGGAAACAGTTTCTCCTTACTTACTCGATCAAAACTGTTCATGATTTTGAACACCTCTATCAAATCGCCTCTTAACCTTCTCTGCTCTAAGGAGAACAATCCCAGCTTCTCCAATCTCTCCACATAACTGAAGTCCCTCATCCCTGGTACCATTCTAGTAAATCTCCTCTGCACCCTCTCCAAGGCCGTGACATCCTTCCTAAAGTGTGGGGCCCAGAATTGGACACAATACTCCAGCTGGGCCCTAACCAGTGTTTTATAAAGTCCTTGCTTCCTTGCTTTTGTACTCTATACCTCTATTAATAAAGCCAAGGATCCCGTATGCTTTATTAAACAGCCTACACAACTTGTCCTGCCACCTTCAAAGATTTGCGTACGTACAGCTCCAGGTCTCTCTCATCCTGCACCCCTTTTAACTTGTACCATTTAGTTTATATTGCCTATCCCCATTCTTCCTACCAAAGTGTAACATTTCACACTGCGTTAAATTTCATCTGCCATGTGTCTGCCCATTTCACCAGTCTGTCCACGTCCTCCTGAAGTCTGTTCCAATCCTCCTCACTGTTTACTACATTTACAAGTTTCGTGTCATCTGCAAACTTTGAAGTCCATATACACAACATCAACCACACTATCCTCATCAACCCTCTCTGTTACTTCAAAGAACTGTCTCAAGTTAATCAAACACAATTTGCCTTTAACTAATCCATGCTGACTTTCATTTATTAGCCCATACTTTACTAAATGTCAATTAATTTTGTCCCGGATTTTTGTCTCCAGAAGCTTCCCCACCACCGACCACTGGCCTGTAATTGTCAGGTTTATCCTTCGCCCCTTTTTTAAACAGGGGTGTGGCATTTGCAATCTTCCAGTCCCCTGGCAGCACCCCCATATCCAAGGAGGATTGGAAAATTGTGGCCAGACCCTCTGCTATTAACACCCTTATTATCCTCCAGGTGACATTTCTACTTTGAGGACTGTCAACCTTTTAAGTACCTCCTCTTTATCTATTTTTATCCTGTCCAATATCGCGACTGCCTCCTCCTTTACTGTTACATTGGTAGCATGTTCAAAGTGCTCATTTAGTTCCTCAGCCATGCCCTCTGCCTCCAGAAGAATATCTCCTTTTTGATTCCGAATCGGCCCCATCCTTCCTTTGACTACCCTTTTACTATTTGTGCGTTTATAATATACTTTTGGGCTCCCTTTTATGTTAGCTGCTAATCTATTCTGAGACTCTCTCTTTGCCCCTCTTATTCCATTTTTTAGATCTCCTCTGTACTTTCTATATTCAGCTTGGTTCTTTACTGTGTTAGTGAACCTTGCAATTGTTATAAGCCTCCTTTTTCTGTCTCATTTTAACGTCGATATCTTTAGTCATCCAGGGAACTCTAGTTTTGGATGCCCTTCCTTTCCCCCTTATGGGAAGGTGTCTATTCTGTACCCGAACTATCTCCTCTTTGAAGACCTCCCATTGTTCAGTTACT
This sequence comes from Squalus acanthias, assembly GCA_030390025.1. Classification (NCBI taxonomy): domain Eukaryota; kingdom Metazoa; phylum Chordata; class Chondrichthyes; order Squaliformes; family Squalidae; genus Squalus; species Squalus acanthias. The sequence goes on along the minus strand of CM059448.1, from coordinate 45,278,650 downwards.
GATTTGCCTACCAGTGTTTGATTCCAATCCACCTGGGCCAGCTCTCTTTTCAACTCACTGAAGTTAGCCCTCCTCCAGGTTAAGTATTTTTACGCTTGATTGTACCTTGTCCTTTTCCATAACTATTCTAAATCTAATAATATTATGATCATTGTTCCCCAAATGCTCCCCCACTGAAACAAGCTCCACTTGCCCCATTTAATTCCCTGGAACTAGATCCAGCACTGCTTCCTTCCTCGTTGGGCTGGAAACACACTGATCAAGAAAGTTCTCTTGTACATAAGAACATAAGAAGTAAGAGCAGAAGTAGGCCATACGGCCCCTCAAGCCTGCTCCGCCATACATAATTCAGGAATTCCTCCCCCTCTTTGCCTTTTACACTGTTACTATCCCAGTCTATATCAGTATAATTAAAGCCGCCCATTATAACTACTCCGTAGTTCTTGCATCTTTCTGTAACTTGCCTGCAAATTTGCTCCTCTATCTCCTTCTCACTATTATATCTCCTTCTCACTATTTGGTGGCCGAAAGTATACACCCAGTAGCGTAATAGCTCCTCCACTGTTCCTTATTTCTAACCAAATAGACTCTGTGTTTGACCCCTCAACTACATCATCCCTCTCCAGTGTTATAGTAGTTTCTTTGATCAATACTGCCATCGCTCTTTTTTTCCCTTCCCTATCTTTCCTGAATACTTTGTAGCCAGCAATATTCCCAATCCTCCTCTTCTTTGAGCCAGGTCTCTGTTAATGCCACTATATTAGTCTCACGTGGCGACTTGTGCCTGCAGCTCACCAACCTTATTTACCACGCTCCATGCATTTACGTACATGCACTCCAAACCCATCTTAGACTGCCTCGCATTTGCCCCTGTCTGATCCCTCCTATTTCTGAACTACTCTTTACTCTAGAGCTAGTCACCTCTCCCAGTCCTCTGTGCACCTTGTTTCTCCTCTCTAATGTTTCATCCAGGTGCCCATTCCCTGCCAAATTTAGTTTAAACCTTCCCCCGCAGTATTAGTTAACCTTCCCGTGAGGACATTGGTCCCAGCTCTGTTGAGGTGCAACCCGTCCACTTTGAACAGGTCCTTCCTGCCCCAGAACTGGTCCCAATGCCCTAGGAATCTGAAGCCCTCCCTCCTGCGCCATTTCTCCAGCCACGTGTTAACCTGTTTTATTCTACCTCGAGGGTAATAATCTCTGGATTATTGCCTGAGCCACATGCAAATTGGCATAGAAACACGTGGCTAAAGGGCTGGTGTGGAAAGGAGGGGATCCTTTTCATGGGACACTGGCACTAGTACTGGGACAGGAAGGAGCTGTACCAATGGGACGGGCTCCATCTGAACTGGGATGGGACCCATGTCCTAGCAAAAAGGGTAAATAGGGAGGTGGCAAAGGCTTTAAACTAGTAAGACGGGGGGAAGGATCTACAAGAAATGAAACCAGCCTAAATATAAACAAAACAGGAAAGGAGAGAATAGGAAAGAGTAAAGTAAGGAAGGACATTGATGGCCAGCAAATCAATAAAGTTATAGAACAGGAGTGTAAAAAGATGGTTAAAAATAAAGTGAGAGGAACTGCTATTAAAAATGAGTTAATCTGTCTGTACAGCAATGCGCACAGTGTCCGTAATAAAACGGGGGAGCTGGAGGCAATCATGCATTGCGAGGCACCAGACATAGTAGAGATTACTGGGACATGGCTACAGAAAAATCAAGACTGGGAATTAAACATTGCAGGGTATAACATATTTAGAAAAGATAGAGAGGGGAAAAGGGGAGGTGGAGTAGCTGTACTTATTAGGGATAACATAACGGCAGTAGAAAAAAGTGACGCAGCTATCAGCAAGACAGAAATAGAATCCATGTGGATAGAGATAAAAGAAAATAAAGGATTAATCACACTAATAGGGGTAGTCTACAGACCACCTAATAGTGGAAGGGAGGTGGAGGAAGAAATATGCAGACAAATTAGGGAAATGAGTAAAAAACATAGAATAATAATCATGGGGGATTTCAACTACCCAGATATTAATTGGACAGAAGAGGTAGGTAAAGGGGATAAGGGAATGGAGTTCCTACAATGTGTACAGGACTCCTTTCTAACCCAATATGTAAAAAGCCCAACAAGGGAGGATTCGCTAATGGATCTAGTAATGGGGAATGAACCAGAGCAGATAAGAGAAGTAAAAGTAGGGGAACATCTAGGCAATAGTGACCATAATATAATGCGCTTTAAGATAATAATTGAGAAGGACATAGGTATGACAAAGACCAGGGTAATAGATTGGAGAAAAGCTAATTTTAAAGGGCTGGGAAAATAAAATGGACAACAGTATTGGCAAACAATGATGTAGAACAGCAATGGGAAACATTTAAAACGCTGTTCAACAGAGTCCAGGAAAAATATATTCCACTAATAAACAAGAACAAGTTAAACACTAATGAGACACCGTGGATGAATAAAGCCATCAGGAAAAAATTGAGGGTAGGGAAAAGAGGCATACATTAAGTACATGGACAGCAGGGGAGAGCATGATAAGGGAGAATATGAAGGGATTAGGAGAGAAGTCAAAAAACAATTTGGAAGGTAAAGAGGAACTATGAAATTAAATTATCAAGGAACATAAAACAAAATAGTAAAATATTTTACAGGTACATAAATAAAAAAAGGTCGGGATGGGAATAGGGCCACTAAGGGATGGAGAGGATAATACCACAGGCAACAATAGAGAGATGGCAGAGATATTAAATAATTACTTTGCTTCAGTATTTACCAGGGAGATAGGACAGGTGGAAATGACATCGGATGATGAGATTAGTAATGAGTAAACTGCATTTAAAATAAAATGAGGAGATATACTGAATAAACTAATGAAACTCAAAGATGATAAAACCTCTGGTCTGCACAGATTACATCCACGCATTTTAAAAGAATCTAGGGAAGAAATAGTAGAGGCATTGCTACACATATTTAGTAATTCGTTAGAAAAAGGTGTAGTGCCAGAGGACTGGCAGATAGCTAATGTAATACCTATATTTAAGAAGGGAGATAGAACATGTCCAGAGAACTATAGGCCAGTCAGCTTAACATCGGTGGTAGGGAAAATAATGGAATCCCTACTAAAGGAGAAAATAAAAGAACATCTAGAAACGAAAAATATAATAATGAATAGTCAGCATGGATTTCAAAAGGGAAAGTCTTGCTTGACCAACCTCATTGAGTTTTTTGAAGAGGTAACAGAGAGAGTAGACAAGGGTAGTGCAGTAGATGTAATTTATCTAGATTTTCAAAAGGCCTTCGATAAGGTACCACATAATAGACTAATGAATAAGGTCAGGGAATGCGGAGTCAGGGGACAAGTAGCAGAATGGATAGATAGCTGGCTTCAAGACAGAAAGCAGAGAGTAGGATAAAGAGTAGCTATTCAGAGTGGCAGAAGGTGAAAAGTGGTGTTCCACAAGGATCAGTGCTGGGACCACTGTTGTTCACAATTTATATTAACGATTTAGACCTTAGAATAAAAAACACAATTTCTAAATATGCGGACGACTCCAAATTGGGGGGGATAGCCAATACTGAGGAGGACTGTAACAAGTTACAAGAAGACATTAATAAACTTGCAGAATGGGCATATAATTGGCAAAGTAAATTCAACATAAATGTGAGGTATTACATTTTGGTAAGAAAAATAGGGAGGTCACATATTACTTGGAAAATAAGAATCTAAACGGGGCAGAGGAACAAAGGGGTCTCGAAGTACAAATACACAAATTACAAAGTATCGACACAGGTTAACAAGGCCATAAAAAAGCAAACCAAGCACTAGGGTTTATTTCTAGAGGGACAGAATTGAAAAGTAGTGAAGTTATGCTAAACTTGTATCGAACCTTGGTTAGACCACACTTGGAGTACTGTGTACAATTCTGGTCGCCATATTATAAAAAGGATATAGAGGCACTGGAGAGGGTGCAGAGAAGATTTACAAGGATGATACCAGAAATGCGAGGGTTCACCTATCAGGAAAGCATGAACAGGCTGGGTCTCTTTTCTCTTGACCCAATAGAGGTCTTTAAAATCATGAAAGGTTTTGATAGAGTAGATTCAGAGAGAATGTTTCCACTTGTGGGGAAGAGCAAAACTAGAGGCCATCAATATAAGATAGTCACCAAAAAATCAAATCGGGAATTCAGAAGAAACTTCTTTACCCAGAGAGTGGTGAGAATGTGGAACTCGCTCCCACAGGGAGTAGTTGAAGCGAATAGTATAGATGCATTTAAGGGGCGGTTAGATAAGCATATGAGGGAGAAGGGAATAGAGGGTTATGCTGATCTGATTAGATGAGGAAAGACGGGAGGAGATTGAGTGGAGCATAAACACCGGCATAGACTGATTGGGCCGAATGGCTTGTTTCTGTGCTGTATATCCTATGTAATCCTATGTACTATTCCTATACTTACTAGCGCGTGGCACTGAGAGTAATCCAGAGATTACTACCCTTTGAGGTCCTGCTTTTTAACTTCCTCCCTAGCTTCGGAAACTCTGACTGCAGGACATCAACCTTTTCATTCCGTCATTGGTTCCCACATGGACCACAACTTCTGGCTGTTCCCCATCCCCCCTCAGAATGCTCCCCGTAGTGATGTCCTTCAAATAGGTGAATAATCAGTAAGTCATATAACTCAGTGAATTTTTTTTTTTACCCCAGTCAATACATAAAATAAAAATGTCGCTCACTGTCCATCTTAATGTAGACTTTGCTGTAACGTTAATAAGGAACAGGCGTAGACCATTCAGCCCTTCGAGCCTGTTCCGCCATTCAATTAGATCATGACTGATCTGTATCTTAACTCCATCTACCTGCCTTGGTTCCTTAACCCTTACCCAACAAAAATCTACCAATCTCAGTTTTTAAATTTTCAATTGAACTAGTCTCAACAGCTTTCTGGGGGAAGAGTGTTCCCGATTTCCACTACCCTTTGCGTGAAGAAGTGCTTCCTGACATCACCCCTGAACAGCCCAGCCCTAATTTTAAGGTTCTGCCCCCCCTGTTCTGGACACGCCCACCAGAGGAAGTAGTTTCTCTCTCTCTACCCTATCAAATCTTTTAATCATCTTAAACACCTCAATTAGATCGCCCCTTAATCCTTCATCAAGACTACTTCCATCTCAGTAATATCGCCCGTCTCCGCCCCTGCCTCAGCTGCTTAAACCCTAATCCGTGCTTTTGTTATCACCAGGCTCGATTATTCCAATATCTCCTGGCTGGCCTCCCATCGTCCACCCTCTGGAAATTTCAGCTCATCTAAAACTCTGCTGCACATATCCTAACTCACTCATCACCCCTGTTTCTTTTTAATGTTTATTTTAAGATGATTTGGTTAGCGGTTTAGAACTTTAAAAAGTACCTTCTGTCCCAGTTGAAAGACTCGAAGCTGCTGTAAGTGAGGGAGTGATGCATACAGAGGAAATACTGACATCTGTGCGGAGCCGTGTGGAAGGTGCTTTGCAATTTCCCGGCACGTCCTACTCATGGCCTCAATCTCCTCCTGACCAGTCAGAAAAACTAGAACGTTGTGTGAAGGCGGCGCTTCCTGTTGGAAAAATAATGATCATCATTGATTCACAGGGAAGCATGGTCTCAGACATCTTCTCCCCTACTACCTTTCATTAAATTTTCTTTTGGATGAGAAAGCCTCACAGTTATTAGGACACCCACAATGATGTCATCAGGAAAACAACGCAAGAAACGCTCAGGGATTCCTCTATGTCTGACAGATTTATTTTCATAAGAACACAATGGAAGTGAAAGGAGTAGCATTTTAATATCCAGGCTACTTTTCCATAGTCCGATGGGGTTTCCTCTGTCACAACTAAATTGATACTTTGCCTAGACTGTGGTGTTGGGAATGAATGGCTACAAGAGGAGGAGGTGGAGCAGTTAGATAGGGTAACTATAGATAAGGAAGGAGTACTGAAATAACTGGGGGAACTCAAGTGGAAAGGTCACTAGGCTCTGATGGTTGCATCCACAATCTTTCAAACATCGTTGAATATGGAAGTCGTGCCAGAGGACTGGAGGGTTGCCAATGTAACACCACTGCTGAAAAAGGGAGAAATGGATAATCCAGGTAACAACAGACCAGTTAGCCCAACATCGGTCATGGGTCAGCTTTGAGAGGCCAAAATACACAAGTCACCGAGGAAGATATGAGTTAATTAAGGACAGCTACCATTTATAAAGTCAAGTGGCGGCTGTCAAATGTAATTGAGCTCTGAGGTAACAAAGGTTTTCCCTCCATTACAACAGTGACTACACATCAAAAAAAAAAGTACTTCATTGGCTGTGAAGCACTTCCAGGCATCCTGAGATCAAGAAATGTGCTGTATAAATGCAAGTTATTTCTAACAGAATTATTTGATAAAAGGAAATGCAGTGGATGTTGTGTATATGGATTTTCACAAGGCTTTTGAAAAGGTGCTGCATAGGAGGCTAGCTAACAAAATTAAGGCACATGCTATCAAAGGGTGTGTGGCACCATGGATAGGAAGTTGGTTAAAGGATAGAAAACAGAATGTCCCCCGACTCCACAGAGTGGATGGATGTGAACAGGGATATCTCCCAGGGAGCAGTGGGACCACTGCTGTTCTATATAAGATCTTGACTCAGTATAGGGGGCACAATATCAAAATTTGCAGATGACACAAAAATAGGGTGTGTGGTTAACTATGAAGTAAACTCTCAGCAACCTCAGCAGGACATCGACAGATTAGTAGATTGGACAGATGAGTTCTGCCGAAATCACTGATTAGTCTGCAGTTAGAATATTACAAACATAGGAACAGGAGGAGGCCATTCAGCCCCTCGAGCCTGTTCTACCATTCAATTAGATCATGGGTGATTTGTACAACTCCATTTACCTGCCTTTGATAACCTTACCTAAGAAAAATCTGTCGCACTCAGTCTTGAAAATTTCAATTGATCCCCAGTTCCCACAGCCTTTTGGGGGAGATAATTCCATATTTCCACTACCCTTTGTGTGAAAAGTGCTTCCTGATTTCACTCCTAACTGGCCAATCTCTAATTTGAAGATTATGGCCCCTTGTTCTGAATTCCCCCACCAGTGGAAACAGTTTCTCCATATCTACCCTATCGAATCCCTTTATCATTTTAAACACCTTGATTAGATCACCCCTCAACTTTCTAAACTCAAAGGATTAAAAACCAAGTTTATGCAACCTGTCCTCATAATTTAGCTCCAGTATCATTCTGGTGAATCTGTGTTGCACCCCCTCCAAGGCCAATATATCCTTCCTGAGGTGCACTGCTCAAAACTGAATGCAGTTACTCCAGATGGGGTCTGACCAAGGCTCTACACAACTGAAGCATCATATATTATGTCCAGTTTTAGATGCCTTATTTTAGGAAAGATGTCAAGGACATGGCGACGGTGCAGAAAAGTGTCACTAAGATTATACCAGTAATAAGAGGCTTCAGTTATGAGGAGAAGGTGATGGAGTAGCTCGATAGACTACAAAAATTTCTTCTAGAGTCACCCAGTGCCCAGAGCCTGCAACTGCAGTGTGGAAGTTGAATGGGAAATGTTGACGTAGCAACTTACAATGATAAACGTTGACACAAAAATAACAGGAAGTAAGGTTTGTGGACAAGAAGTGCACATCCTAAACAAGATTTTTAATAATATATTCCAGATAGATTGTATTACGGCTATTGAATGTGCACTTCTATTAATATTGCAAAAATTAAAGCACACAAAATTTAGATAAACCCCATCTCACTTCAGTAAATCTAGTCCAATGTTCAGAATGGAAACAGCAACCAGTGCATTTGGCCACGAATGATTTGTGAGCTGTGTAACAGTTACTGTATGTACACTCACCTGGTGAATCTGAAAGACTGACACTAGAGAGGCATGGAGGTAGTCATTCTGAGGTTCCTTTGTGTAAAAGATCTGAATAGAATGCTGCCTCCCTTCGAGATACAAAACTGGCGCTCGGTTAAAGTACTGCGAGAAGAGATCTACGTCCATTGTGGCAGACATGACAATTACCTTTCAAGGAAAAAAAGATAGAATCACTCGACTGTCTTGACTGCTAAGGGAACTTTGTGCTGATAAACAGCCAGAAGGAGGAACTAAATTGTCTCATAAGTTAATGTGACGATAATTCATAACTCAAACTCAAATGAGAAAAATTGTACCTCATATGCATTTCATACATACTGTACAGTACAGAAATTCTAAGTTACACCATACACAACAACAGGTCATTACAATGATGAAGGGGTTCGATAGGGTGGATGTGGAGAAACTGTTTCCACTTATGGGCAAGTCCAGAACAATGGGGCATAAATTCAAGATAGCCACTAACAGCTCAAATAAAGTTGTTATTTGGCACAGACCAGTTGAGTCGAGTTTCTGTGCTGCAGATTCTATGTAATTCTTTGCACTAGTCACTTATTCAAAACTGAATATCGGACAAACACAGAGGCAGCGGAGGGTCGAGAGAGTTGGGTGTCATGAGCATACATGTGGAAGTTAATTCGATGTCTGCAGATGATGTCACCAAACGGCAGGATGAAGATGAGGAAGAAAAGGAGGGGACTCCAGAGGTAACAATGTGGGAGCGGGAAGAGAAGCCATTGCTGGAGATACTCTGGCTACAACTGGATTGGTAAGAGCGGAACCAGGCGAGGGCAGTCCCACTGAGCTGGACAACAGAGGAGAGGCACTGGATTAGGGTGGTGTGGTCAACTGTGATAGAGGCTGCAGAGAAGTTAAGAAGGCTGAGGAGGGATAGTGCAGCGAGGTTAAGAAGATTGAGGAGGGATCGTATAGTGATAGAGGATGTCTATTGTGACTGTGGCAGGAGCAGAAACCTAATTGGAGAGGTTTAAACATAGATTTGTAGGAAAGATGGGTACAGATTTGAGAGGCGACAACATGTTCAAGGACAAGGGAGGTTGGAGATGGGTCGGTAGTTTCTTAGGACAGAAAGGTTGCGTGTGGATTTTTGAGGAGGGGGATAATAACCGGTTTTGAGAGCAGAGAAACTGGAGAAAGACACGAGTTCAGGGCTATGACGAAGAGGAGCCTGGGGGAAGGTTTGGCTTGGTAGGCAAGTGGAAGCGAGGATGCGACAGAGGAGCTGAATGGATGGTCTCAACCTTAGTGACAAGGCAGTCTGTGAGCTCCGCGCACTTGCTGTTGGAGGTGAGGGTGGAGGGGACAAGGGTTTAAGGAGATGGTTGGTAGTGGAGAAAAGAAGCCGGGGAGGGGGGGTTGTCTTTGCCTTCCAGGATGATCCTGGAGTAGTGGGTGGTTTTGGCAGAGGATAATGAGGACTGATAGAAAGAAAGAACTTGCATTTATATAACGCCTTTCACAACCTCAGAACGTTCCAAAGTGCTTTACAGCCAATTAAGTACTTTTGAATTGCATATGTTGGGCTTGTATTGATTTGATAAATAAAAGCCTTGATCAGACGACTCTGTCTCGAGTCCACAATAAAAATTAAATGATGAGGAAATGTCCTCCTTCCAAAAGTGCCATGGGATCCTTTACATCCACCTGTGAGGGCAGCTTAATGTCTCATCTGAAACATTTTACTTGGTCCAGTCAGACCTGGTGATGGATGCGCCAGATACGCACACAGTCTGCGCCCCTTGGACATGAGGGAGTGAAAATGGGGGCCGTACCAGGGGGATTGACCAGGATGGTTTTGCAGGGGACAAGGCCATCAAAGGCTGAAAGGAGGGAGTGGTTAAACAGTTCGACAACTACAAAAGTATTGTGGGAAATGAAGAGCCAAAGGCTTGGCAGTTGGGATTTAGAAAGTGCAGTTGAAATTGATCTGGGGGAGAGGTTTTTGCCAGGGACTGACACAGAAGAAAATAGGGTTGAAAGGGGGTAGGGGGATGTGGCTGGTGAGGGATACAAGGAATTGGTCAGAGTAGGCTTCGTCAGTGATAGAGACTATGGAAGTAGAGAGGTTGCAGGAGATGGCAAAGTGGAGGAGTTGGGTAGGAGAGTTTACATGGAAGAGAGGGCAAGGGGAATTTAAATATAATTGAAATCAACGATAAAGAGGATTCTCTGTGCAGAGGCTAAGGGAGGAAAGGAGGAAGGATAGCTCTGGGGCCGATTATCAACCAAATTGGAGACCTATTGGTGGAGACAGAAGGTATGGCTGAGGTACTAAATGAGTACTTTGAATCGGTGTCTACCAAGGAAGACTCATGTCTGGAACAAAGGAAGATAGTTGTGGTCATTGGAGGCCTATGACCACAACCCTCATCACATTTAAAAAGTACTTGGATATGCACTTGAATTGCCATAACCTACAGGGCTACGGACCAAGAGCTGGAAAGTGGGATTAGGCTGGATAGCTCTTTTGTGGCCGGCACAGACATGATGGGTCGAATGGCCTCCTTCTGTGTCTTAAATTTCTATGATTTTTATAAGAGGACTTTGCCAAAGCTACGGTAAACAAGGAGGTTGCTTGGATACTGGATGAGATAAAAATAGATAAAGAGGAGGTACTAGACAGGCTGGCAGTACTTAAAGTGGATAAGTCACCTATGGTTGCATCCAAGGCTGTTGAGGGATGTAAGGATAGAAATTGTGGAGGTTCTGGCCACAATCTTCCAATCCTCCTTAGATACAAGGTTGGTGCCAGTGGACTGGAGGATTGCAAATGTTACACCCTTGTTCAAAAAAAGGGGAGAAGGATAAACCTGGCAATTACAGGCCAGTCAGCCTAACATCGGCGGTGGGGAAGCTTTTAGAAACAATAATCCGGGAGAAAATGAACAGCCACTTGGACAAGCATGGACTAATAAAGGAGAGCCAGCATGGATTTGTTAAGGGCAAATCGTATTTGACTAACTTGATTGCGTTTTTTGATGAGGTAGCAGAGAGGGTGGATGAGGGCAGTGCAGATGATGTTGTGTACACGGACTTTCAAAAGGCGTTTGATAAAGTACCACATATTCGGCTTGTTAGCAAAACTGAAGTCCATGGGATAAAAGGGGCAATAGCATGGATACAAAATTGGCTACGGGTTAGAAAACAGAATTGTGGTGAATGGTTGTTTTCAGACTGGAGGGAGGTATACAGTGGCGTTCCCCAGAGTTCAGTACTAGGACCACTACTGTTTCTGATATACATTAATGACTTGGACTTGGGGGTACAGGGCACAATTTAAAAATTTGCAGATGACATGAAACTTGGAAATGCAGTCAACTTCACCAAGGAAGATCGTAATGGACTTCAAGATGACAGACAGACTGGTGGAAACGGTGGACACATGGCAGATGAAATTCAACACAGAAAAGTGTGAGGTGATACATTCTGGTAGGAAGAATGAGAGACAATACACACTAAATGGTACAATTTTAAAGGGGGTGCAAGAGACATCTGGGGAGTGTTTATGCACAAATCTTTGAAGGTGGCAGGACAGGTTAACAAAGCAGTTAATAAAGCTTATGGGATTCCTGGGCTTTATAAATAGAGGCATAGAGTACAAAAGCTAGGATGTTATGCTAAATACTAGTTCAGTCCCAGCTGGAGAATTGTGTCCAATTCTGGGCACCACACTTTAGGAAGGATGTGAAAGCTTTGGAGAGGGTACAGAAGAGATTTACTAGAATGGTTCCAGGGATGAGGATAGACTGGAGAAGCTGGGGTTGTTCTTAGAGGAGAGAAGGCTAAGAGGAGAGTTGATAGCGGTGTTTAAAATCATGAAGGGTTTAGATCGAGTAAATAAAGAGAAACTGTTTCCAATGGATGAAGGGTCGATACCAGAGATACAGATTTAAAGTGATTGGCAAAAGAACCAGAGGCGACATGAGGAAAAACATTTTTACCCAACGAGTGGTTAGGATTTGGAATGCACTGCCTGATAGGGTGGTGGATACAGATTCAATAGTAGCCTTCAAAAGGGAATTGGATAAATACTTGAAGAAAAAATTGCAGGGATATGGGGAAAGAGCGGGGGAGTAGGACTAACTGGATTGCTTTTTGACAGAGCCGACGTAGACTCAATGGGCCGAATGGCCTCCTTCTGTGCTGTTCTATTCTATGATTCTATGATATTTTGGGTGAGAAACCTGGGGTGGGGCTGGGGGGGGGGCCAGCAGACAACGAGGATACACCACTCTCAGTTTTTTTAGAATTTTGCATGTGGTTCGATGACAAACTCCGAGCCCTCACCTTCAGTGCCATTTTATTGAGTTCCTTCCGTTTTCTCTGTGCAGCCTTCACAATGCCAAAGAGAACGTCCGTGTGTACAGTCCTTTCATGGGCCTCATCCAAAATCACAACACTGTACCTGCGAAGGAGTGGGTCTCCCATGGCCTCTCGAAGCAGCATGCCGTCTGTTAAAAACTTGATTTTACTCTCGTCAGAGGTAAGATCTTCAAACCGCACGGTGTATCCAATCTGAGATATAAATTTAGATAAAACATTAATAAACTGTAAATGGTGGAAACCAAAAGGAATGCAGAACATGTTGGGAATACAAAGCAGGTCAGTCAGCATCTGTAAACAGAAGAGAACTCCATGCTTCATCAGAACTGAAAACTAAAAGATAAGCACTTTCATAAGGTTGGGGAAAGAAAGAGGGTAGATATTACAGATATGCTAACCACAGAGAGAGAGATAATGGGTAAATAATGAATGTTAATGTTAACGCTTGTTTTTAAATCACTCCATGGCCTCGCACCTCCCCATCTCTGTAACCTCCTCCAGTCCTACAATGCTCCGAGATATCTGCGCTCCTCTAATTCTGGCATCTTGTGCATCTCCAATTTTAATCGCTCCACCATTGGCGGCCGTGCTTTCATCTGCCTAGGCTCCAAGCTCTGGAATTCCCGCCCTAAACCTCTCCACCTCTCTCCCCTCCTTTAAACACGCTCCTCAAAACCTACCTCTTGGTCACCTGTCCTAATATGTCCTTATGTGGCTCGGTGTCAAATTTTGTTTGATAACACTCCTGTGAAGCACCTTAGGATGTTTTGCTACGTTCAAGATGCTATATAAATGCAAGTTGCTATTGATATATTAGTTAATGAGGCCCACACAAAGGAAAACGCACACAGGTGGAGGAAGAAGTTAAAAGCTGCTGCAAATGCAAGAAATCTGAAATTAAAACAGAAAATTTTGGCAAACATACTGGGGGAGAAATTGGGGGTATAGTGAATTGAGCAGTGGATGAGGCTAGTGGTGCGGTTGGTAGGTTATGCCATTTGAAAATAAACTCACTGATCGACAAGTCATGCGAGATTGTTAAACTTTTTCTTGCACTGCAACCACGTTCTTGGAGCAACACTCCCGCATTGAGCCTCCGCCGCTACTTCCTCCACTGCCAAAGCACGTGTCTGGACGGCCTCCTGGCGCTCTGCGGATACAGGACATCTTTCTCCTTTTCACCAAGACCTCCAGTGCAGTGTCTGAAAACCTTGGCGCTCGCTCTCTCGCATGTTCAGCCATTGCTCAAAGTATCAGAGCAAAGATTCAGTTTCCAAAATGACTCCCACCACTTCTTGCCGCCACAATGCGCCTCCCCTTTAACAGATGCATACTGCCTTTAAGTAGCGCTAGCCACTCGCGATATCAGGCACCCTGCTGCTGTGTGCAGCCAATGAACAGCGCGGGTAGCGCTGGCTGCACACAGCAGTCATATAAAGCAGCACGAATTTACTGTGCGGCCTGCAATACCCGAAATGAGCACGGGTTAATCGCGAACCCCGATTCCCACACCCGTTTTCTGGGGTTAGCCAATTTCCCTGCCAGTGGGTCCAGTATCCTGAAAAGGGAAAACAGGGTCCCAACATGGGCGGTCATCATCCCAGTTGTGCTTTGGTGAAGGAACTAAACCCAAGGGTCCATCAGCCTCCCCTAACCCTCCCTAGAGTGTACACTGTGCTGAGAAAGTTTAACAGCCAGAATCTGGTACCAGGCCTATCCCCATACAATCTTGCCAAGTTTGTCGTTATAGTCTCCCTGGTAACAGGCCAACACACAACTTGGAAATACACACAGATGTTGTAGAAAAAAAGAGAAACACTGTGTACTTGAAAGCTGTACCTAGAAAAGCTTTGTTTTATCTTTAGCGTTGTGACTTTTATTAATTTATCTACTTAAGGAATGACGCAAGACATGGTCCACTGTAAATGCACAACGATACCACTGATGCACAGATGACTTATTTGCTTGTTTTATATTTGTGTCATAAATTTGCCTCATCCATGACCTCATTGTGGATGATTGCATCGACATCATGGCTTTGACGGAAACTTGGCTCACAGGTGATAACACCTTCCCCCTAAATGAAGCCTCCTTGCCTGGTTATACCTTGGCCCACCTGCGCCGCCCAGACCGCCGCAGTGGCGGTGTGGCTCTCATCACCAAATCACACCTTGGTCTATCCCCCTACTCCTCTGGCACATTCTCCTCCCTTTGAACATCTCGCCCTGTTCCACCCCCTCACCTCTTCTTTAAAACCCTTGTTCTCTACCGCCCGCCCAAGTACCATGCCAATTTCCTCCCTCAGCCTCTGCACCAAGCAACTTCTCAACCTCAGCGATTTCAACCTCCATCTCAACTCATCATGCTCTCCTATCCTCCCTTAATCTCTCCCTCTATATAAACTCCCCTACCCATATTCACGGCCACCCGCTCGACTGTAGCCTCTTCACTCCCATCATGTCAAATCTCTGATCACTTCCTTTTATCCCTCTCCACTCAAATCCCCCTCCGAACCCCACCTCCTTCTGTATATGCCCTGGAAAAAAACTCTCCACCAAGTCACTTACAACGGCACTTTCAAATTACAGACTGTCTAGCCTTTGGCCCTCCATGTGCCACGATATTTCTGCAGCTACCGACCTGCTCAATCACACCCTCACCTCCACCGTTGATGTCGTAGTCCCCATTAAAACCCATTATCGTCTCTCACCCTGGTCATTCTCTCTGGTATGACCCCCATCTCTGCTCCCTTAAGTCCAAGGACGCAGACTTGAATATTTATGGTGGACAACTGGTTTAACCATCCATCGCCAGATCTGGCTGGACCACATACCGCACTATTAGTCCTGCTGTCCTCTGCCAAAACTGCTCACTATTCCAGGATCGACCTGGGATGTAAAGATAACCCTCGCCTTCTCTTCCATACTACAAACTGTCTTCTTAAACCCCTCTACCCTGCCTCCTCCACTCTCGCCTCCAACAAGTGTGAGGAGCTCATGGACTTCTTTGTTAATAAGATTGAGACCATCCGTTCAGCTGTCTCTGCCACTTCACTTCGTTCCCCTAGCCCACCAGGCCAAACTTCTCCCAAGGTTCCCCCACTGCCCTAGCCCTGAACTCGCATCTTTCTCTTGCTTCTCTCCTGTCTCCCATCATGCCCTATCCGAACTTATCTTGTCCGAGACCCACTTCCTGCTCTCTCGACCTTATTCCCACCAAACTGCTGACCACCCAACTTCCCTTCCTGACCACCATATTCGCTGATATTGTTAATAGTTCCCTCTCCGCAGATACTGTCGCCCTCCCCTTCAAATTTTCCGCCATCACCTCCATCCTCAAAAAACCCACCCTTGATCCCTCTTTCATTCCAAACTACCGCTCCATCTCCACCTCCTTTCCTCTCCAAAGTCCTTTAACGTGTTGTCGCCTCCAAATCCAAGACCATCTTTCCCGGAACTCCATGTTTGATTCCCTCCAATCAGGTTTCTGTCCCTGTCACAGCACTGAAACGACTTTCATCAAAGTCACAAATGACATCCTATGTGAACGTGACTGTGGTAAACTATCACTCCTCATCCTTCTCGACCTGTCTGCAGCCTGTGACATGGCTGACGACATCATCCTCCTCCAACTCCTCTCCTTCGTTGTCGAACTGGGTGAGACTGCCCTTGCCTGGTTCCATTCTTATCTATCCAATCTTAGCCAGAAAATCACCTGCAATGGCTTATCTTCCTGCTCCCGCATCGTTAACTCTGGAGTCCCCCAAGGATCTATCTTTGGCTCCCTCCTATTTCTCATTTACAGGCTGTGACATCATGCCAACCAAATTAGTAAAAATACTGTGGAGGAGGAATTCCTAGAATGTTTACGAGATGGTTTTCTGGAACAATATGTCGAGGAACCAACCAGAGATCAGGCCATCTTAGACTGGGTATTATGTAACGAGAAAGGATTAATTAGCAATCTTGTTGTACGAGGCCCCTTGGGTCAGAGTGATCATAATATGATAGAATTCTTCATTAGGATGGAGAGTGAAGTAGTTGAATCAGAGACTAGGGTCCTGAATTTAAATAAAGGAAACTACGATGGTATGAGGCGCGAATTGGGTAGGATTGATTGGGGAATGTCACTCAAGGGGTTGACTGTGGATAGGCAATGGCAAACATTCAAAGACTGCATGGATGAACTACAGAATTTGTACATCCCAGTGTGGCATAAGAATAAAACAAAAAGGGTGACTCAACCGTGGCTAATAAGGGAAATTAGGGATAGCATAAGATCCAAGGAGAGGGCATATAAATTGGCCAGAAAATGCGGTAGCCCTGAGGATTGGGAGCAGTTTAGGATTCAACAAAGATGGACAAAGGGATTAATTAAGAAGGTTAAATAGAATATGAAAGTAAGCTTGCTGGGAACATAAAAACTGACTGTAAGAGCTTTTATAGATATGTGAAGAGAAAAAGATTAGTGAAATCAAGTGTAGGTCCCTTGCAGTCAGAAGCGGGGAAGTTACAATGGGGAACAAAGAAATGGCAGCCCAATTAAATGCATATTTTGGTTCTGTCTTCACAAAGGAGGACACAAATAAGCTCCCAGAGATGTTGGAGAACATACGGTCTGATGAAAGGGAGGAACTGAAAGAAATCAGTATTTGCAGGGAAATGGTGTTAGGGAAATTGACGGTATTGAAGGCCGATAAATCCCCAGGGCCTGATAATCTACATCCTAGGGTACTTAAGGAAGTGGCCCTAGAAATAGTAGATGCATTGCTGATCATCTTCCAACATTCGATGGAATCTGGAACTGTACCCATGGATTGGAGAATAGCTAATGTTACCCCACTATTCAAAAAGGGTGGTAGAGAGAAAGCGGGGAATTACAGACCGGTAAGCCTGACATCGGTAGTGGGGAAAATGCTGGAGTCCATTATAAAGGATGTAATAGCTGAGCATTTGAAAAACAGTGACAGGATCGGACAAAGTCAACATGGATTTACAAAAGGTAAATCGTGCTTGACTAATCTACTGGAATTTTTTGAGGATGTAACTGGGAAAATAGATAAGGGAGAACCAGTAGATGTGGTGTATTTGGACTTTCAAAAGGCTTTCGATAAAGTCCCGCATAGAGATTAGCGGGTAAAGTTAAGGCACATGGGATTGGGGGCAAGGTATTGACTTGGATAGAGAACTGGTTGGCGGACAGAAAGCAGAGAGTAGGAATAAATGGGTCTTTTTCCGAGTGGCAAGCAGTGACTAGTGGGGTACCGCAGGGATCGGTCCTTGGACCCCAGCTATTCACAATATACATTAATGATCTAGATAAGGGAATTAAATGTAATATCTCCAAGTTTGCAGATGACACAAAGCTGGGTGGGAGTGTGTGCTGCGAGGAGGATACCGAGAAACTCCAGGATGATCTGGACAGGTTGGGTGAGTGGGCAGAAGCGTGGCAGATGCAATATAACGTGGATAAGTGCGAGGTTATCCACTTTGGTGTCAAAAACAGAAAGGCAGACTATTATCTGAACAGCAATAGATTGGGAGAAGGGGAAGTGCAACGAGACCTGGGTGTCCTTGTGCACCAGTCGCTGAAAGTAAGCATGCAGGTGCAGCAGGCAGTGAAGAAGGCAAATGGTATGTTGGCCTTCATAGCGAAAGGGTTTGAGTATAGAAACAGGGATGTCCTGCTGCAGTTGTACAGGGCCTTGGTGAGACCACACCTTGAGTACTGTGTGTAGTTTTGGTCGCCTTATCTGAGGAAGGATGTTCTTGCCATGGAAGGAGTTCAGCGGAGATTCACAAGGCTGATACCTGGGATGGCAGGAATGACATATGAGGAGAGATTGGGTCGATTGGGCTTATACTCACTGGAGTATAAAAGAATGAGAGGGGATCTCATCGAAACATATAAAATTCTGACAGGTCTGGACAAACTAGATGCAGGAAGAATGTTCCCGATGGTCGGAGAGTCCAGAACCAGGGGTCATAATCTACGGATAACGGGTAAACCATTTAGGACAGAAATGAGGAAGAATTTCTTCACCCAGAGAGTGGTGAACCTGTGGAATTCTCTACCACAGAAGGTAGTTGAGGCGAAGTCATTAAATATATTCAAGGTTGAGTTAGATATATTTCTTAAAGCTAAAGGTATCAAGGGATATGGGGAGAAGGCAGGTACAGGGTACTAAGTTTAGATGATCAGCCATGATCTCATCGAATGGCGGAGCAGGCTCGAGGGGCCGAATGGCCTACTCCTGCTCCTATCTTCTATGTTTCTATGCAAAAACACAGCGTCAGGTTCTATGTGTACTCAGATGACACTCAGCTCTACCTCACCACCACCTCTCTCGACCCCACCATTGTCTAATTTGTCACGCTGCTTGCCCGACATCCAGCACTCGATCAGTATAAATATCCTCCAGTTAAATATTGGGAAGAGCGAAGCCATTGTCTTTGGTCCCCGCCACAAACTCTGTTGCCTAGCCACCAACTCTATCCCTCTCCCTAGCAACTGTGAAGCTGAACCAGACCATTTGCAACCTTGGCATCGTATTTAACCCCGAGATGAGCTTCCGACCACATATCCACTCCATCACCAGGACCGCCTACTTCCACATCTGTAGCATTGTCCGTCTCTGACCTTGCCTCAGCTCATCTGCTGCTGAAACCCTCATCCATGCCTTTGTTACCTTTAGACTCAACTATTCCAATGCTCTCCTGGGCAGCCTCCTACCTTGCACCCTCATTAAAGTTGTGGTCATCCAGAACTCTGCTGCCCGTATCCTTTATCATTCGTTCATGGGATGTGGGCATTGCTGGCAAGGCCAGCATTTATTGCCCATCACTAATTGCCCTCGAGAAGGTAGCGATGAGCCACCTTCTTGAACCGCTGCAGTCCGTGTGATGAAGGTACTCCCACAGTGCTGTTAGGAAGGGAGTTCCAGGATTTTGACCCAGCGACGATGAAGGAACGGCGATATATTTCCAAGTTAGGATAGTGTGTAACTTGGGACGGGAACTTGGAGGCGATTGTGTTCCCATGTGCCTGTGGCCTTGTCCTTCTAGGTGGTAGAGGTCGCGGGTTTAGGAGGCGCTGTCAAAGAAGCCTTGGCGAGTTGCTGCAGTGCATCTTGTAGATCAGCGGTTCCCAACCTCTTCCTTTATGCGGACCACTACATCGTCATCAAAAGCTTTTGCGGACCACTAGCCATTTAAAACATTTTTAACATCGCCTATGGCTGCCTATTACATTATCATAATTTTTTTTTTTCACGGACCACCTGCAGTACCCTTGTGGACCACTGGTGGTCCGTGGACCACAGGTTGGGAACCGCTGTTGTAGATGGTACACACTGCAGACACGGTGCACCGGTGGTGCCTTGTAAGTGGTGGAGAGATTTTGGGAAGTTGAGAGGAGAGTCACTTGCTGCAGATTACCCAGCCTCTGACCTGCTCTTGTAGCCACAGCATTTATGTGGCTGGTCCAGTTGAGGTTCTAGTCAATGGTGACCCCCAGGATGTTGATGATGGGGGATTTGATGATGGTAATGTTATTGAATGTCATGGGGAGGTCGTTAGACTCTCTCTTGTTGGAGATAGTCAATGCCTGGCACTTGTGTGGCATGAATGTTCCTTGCCATTTATCAGCCCAAGCCTGGATGTTGTCCAGGTCTTGCTGCATGCGGGCATGGACTACTTCATTATTTGAGGAATTGCGAATGGAGTTGAACACTGCAATCATCAGTGAACATCCCCACTTCTGACCTTATGCTGGAGGGAAGGTCATTGATGAAGCAGCTGAAGATGGTTGAGCCTGAGGAACTCCTGCAGCGATGTGCTGAGGCTGAGATGATTGGCCTCCAACAATCACAACCATCTTCCTTTGTGCTAGGTATGACTCCAGCCAGTGGAGAGTTTTCCCCCTGATTCCCATTGACTTCAGTTTTACTTTGGTTCCTTGATGCCACACTCGGTCAAATGCTGCCTTGATGTCTAGGGCAGTCACTCTCACCCCACCTCTGGAATTCAGCTCTTTCGTCCATGTTTGGACCAAGGCTGTAATGAGGTCGGGAGCCGAGTGGTCCTGGCAGAACCCAAACTGAGCTTCGGTGAGCAGGTTATTGGTGAGTAAGTGCCGCTTGATAGCACTGTTGACAACACCTTCCATCACTTTGCTGATCATGATGTGGAGATGCCAGTGTTGGACTGGGGTGGACAAATGTGAGAAGTCGCACAACACCAGGTTATAGTCCAACAGCTTTATTTGAAATCACAAGCTTTCGGAGCATCTTCACCTGACGAAGGAGCAGCGCTCCGAAAGCTTGTGATTTCAAATAAAGCTGTTGGACTATAACCTGGTGTTCCTCTTTTTGGTTAGACAAAACCCAAATTTACTGTAAATCAATTAAAACTTTAAATGAAACTTAATAAATCAAATCAAAATTTGAAAGTCCGGGGTGACGATGCACTCCAGCCCCTGCGGCGCCCACCGGTCGCGGAAAAACTCAAGCGTGCCGGCGGACACCGCGTGCTCCATCTCCAGGGGCACTCGGGCGCGAACATGGCCGCGGAAGAGAGGCAGGCAATCGGGCCGAACGACCCCCTCGACCGCCCGCTGCCTGGACCAATTAATGGCTTTCTTGGCCAGGCCCAGGAGCAGTCCCACGAGGAGGTCCTCCGACCTACCCGCTCCCTTCCGCACCGGGTGACCGTAGATCAGGAGCGTGGGGCTGAAGTGCAACCAGAAATTGAGGAGCAGCCCCTTCAAATAATGAAAGAGGGGCTGCAACCTCTCACATTCAACATAAATGTGATAGACGACTGATAGCCGCAGAAATGGCAAGCAGCCTGGGAGTCCGTAAACCTATTTAAAATCCTATTGCACGGGACTGCTCCGTGCAACACCCTCCAGGCCAAGTCCCCAATAGAACAAGGGAAGACTCCCGCGTAGAGAGCCTTCCAATGGGGACCTTCGCCTCCGCCGGACGGCAGGATGGTACGCCAAGGCGTGTCCGGACGGCAGACGAAGATGGCAAAGTGGAGAGTGTGCAGGAGCAGCCCGTACAGGAAACGCCTCCGTGCGGATTGAAAGGGCACGGAGGGCATTTCTCCGAGAAGGCTCAAGTGGTGAGGCGGCGACTCCCGAGGGAGGATTCGGGGCCGGGCGCCGATAAGGAATTCCGTCCGAACGGGGGTCAGTTCGGACGGGATCGCCCCACGTGCTTGAGCCTCCTCGACACACCTAGTGGAGACGGGGCCCAGTGCCACTTTTAGCGACTCGATGGCTTTGACCGCGAGCCGGACGTTGACCCAAGACATGCGCCTCGCCAACTCCTCCGGCGCCATCCAGCCCGCTCCTCCGCCATCGAGCAGGTCCCCGACTCTGGTCACCTTACCGGGCACAGCCCTGCCCTCCGCCAGCCAGCCGAACCCGCGGTCGTGGAGGTGCGGATTCCTGAACAGCGGCTCCCGAAGGACGGCCGCCGCTCCTGACGGGGGAGAACTGCGCTCGGAGGCGACGCTGTTCCAAACCCATAGCAGTTCCTGGTAGAAGACAGGCAGCTCCCGCAGGCTGGCACGCGTGCCACCCACTCTCACAAACAGGAGCTGCGTGTCGTAATTGAGGCCGTGCAGCTGGCGGAAGAAATACGTCGCCAGCGCACGCCACCTAGGAGGATTCTCCACGTACAGGTATCTCTGCAGCGTCTGAAGACGGAAAGTCGCCGCCTGGGTGCGAAGGCACACCAGCGCCTGACCGCCCTCCCTAAGCGGGAGACTCAAAACCGCGGCAGAGACCCAGTGCTTCCTTTTGTCCCAGAAGAAGTCGACGAGCTTCTTCTGCATCTTGGCGACAAACGCAGGGGGAGGGATCAAAGTGACCAACCGGTACCACAACATGGCGGCCACCAGCTGGTTTATGACCAGCGCTCGACCCCTGTAGGACAACACTCGGAGCAGTCCTGTCCAGCGCCCTAGGCGAGCGGTGACTTTGGCCTCCAGCTCTTGCCAGTTCGCCGGCCAGGCGTCCTCGGCCGGGCTGAGGTAGACTCCCAGGTAGAGGAGGTGCGTGGTGCTCCAGGCGAAAGGCCCGAACTCCTCCGGCAGGGAGTCCACCCGCCATGGGCCCACCAGGAGTCCAGAACATTTCTCCCAGTTGATCTTGGCGGAGGATGCGTCCGAGTAAATCTGCTGGCATTCTCGCATCCTCCGCAAGTCGACGGGATCCGTGACCGCGAGGAGCACGTCATCGGCGTAAGCCGAGAGGACCACCTCCACGCCCGGCCCTTGCAGAGCCAGTCCCGTCAACCTCTTCCGCAAGAGGCGCAGGAAAGGCTCCACGCAAACGGCGTATAACTGACCGGACATGGGGCATCCCTGACGCACCCCCCTCCCGAAGCGAAGGGGCACCGTCAAAGACCCGTTAACTTTAATCAGACACTCCGCGGCGGCGTACAGAAGTCGGATCCGGGCGACGAAATGCGTCCCGAACCCGAATGCGCGCAGAGTCCCGAAAAGATACTCGTGATCCACCCTGTCGAACGCCTTCTCCTGATCTAGGGAAAGGAAGGCGACCGACAGACCAGCCCTCTGGGAATGATGGACCAGGTCCCGGACCAGATGCCTGTTGTCGTGGATTGTCCGGCCCGGGACCGTGTAGGACTGGATCATGCGGGCCAGCACGGTGCCAAGGCGAGCAGACATAGCCCTGGCGAAAATTTTGTAGTCCGTGCTGAGGAGGGAGACCGGGCGCCAGTTCTTAAGTAGGCGGAGATCGCCCTTCTTGGGCAGCAGGACGATGACCGCCCTGCACCAAGAGAGGGGCATCTCCCCGGTCGCCAGACTTTCCCCCAGGACCCGCGCGTAGTCGTCCCCCAAGACGTCCCAGAACGCCCTGTGGAACTCCACGGTCAGCCCGTCCAGCCCCGGGGACTTGCCCCTCGAGAGCTGGCGCAGGGCGCCGGTCAGCTCCGCCAGGCTTAGCGGAGCTTCTAAATTCTCGGCGCCCTCCGGGCCGACCTTCGGCAGGTCCTCCCACAAAACTCTGCGCGCATCCTCGCTGGACGGATCCGAAGAGAACAGAGCCCCGTAATAGGCCCGGGCCTCCGCGCTGATGCCCTCCGGATCCGAGACCAGAGATCCGTCGTCGGCCAGCAGCCCCAAGAGCTGCTTACGGACCCCCCGTCTTTTTTCCAGCGAGTAGAAGAAGGGGGAGCCGCGGTCCAGGTCCCGCAGGAACTGGATCCGCGACCTCACGTACGCGCCTCGGGACCCGACCAGCTGCAGGTCCTTCAGCGCGCCCTTCTTCTCTTCGTACACCTTCCGCAGGGCCGGGTCCTCGACGACTTGACCGAGACGGGACTCCAGGTCGAGCACTTCTTTCTCCAATCGCCCGACCCGGGCCTCCCGCCTCTTGGTCGACCCCTTCGCGTACTCCTGACAGAAGACGCGGACGTGAGCCTTGCCCACGTCCCACCATAGCCTCAAGGAGGGGAAGCCTCCCCGCTTCCTTCTCCAG
Organism: Squalus acanthias; assembly: GCA_030390025.1. Taxonomy (NCBI): domain Eukaryota; kingdom Metazoa; phylum Chordata; class Chondrichthyes; order Squaliformes; family Squalidae; genus Squalus; species Squalus acanthias. The sequence continues at coordinate 45,254,864 of CM059448.1, read as the reverse complement.
TCGGCCCAGAACCGGCGAAAACGAATCCCGGAACCGCGCGTCCTCCAGCAGCAGGTTGTTAAAATGCCAGTACGCGGACCCCCCCCCGCGCGCGCAGCGGAGCGAGCTCCGCCCACACCAGGTGGTGGTCCGTGCACGGCACCGGCCGCATGGAAACCGCCGGAACGCAGGAGACGTACGCCCGGGAAATGTAAAGGCGGTCGATTCTGGACCTTCCTCCTCCAGACCTCACGCTCGTGAATGCGCTGGACTCGGGATGGAGATTTCGCCAGACGTCCACCAAGTCGAAGGACCCGACCAGGTCCCGCAACTTCTCCATCGCCGCCGGGCTTCGCGGGGGACCCGACCGGTCCCGCGCCTCGAGGGTACAATTGAAATCCCCCCCGAGGATGACGCACTCGCCCACGTCGATGGAGCCCAGAAGAGCGGACACTTCTCCGAAGAAGCGCACTTGCTGCGCACCGGTCCGGGGGGCGTACACGTTCACTAAATGGAGCGGCACGCCTCCCAGGCGAACAGTGACCTGGAGCAAGCGGCCCGGCACGTGCTCCTTGACCCTCAAGATCTCCGGCTGAAAATGCGGGGCCAGCAAGACAGCCACCCCGCAGGAATTGTTGGAGAGGTGACTCATGCTGACCCCTCCTTGCCACTCCAGGAGCCACGTGGCCTCGTCTCCCGCATATTTCCCGTCCCGAAGGACCGAGAAGTTATTGAATCTACGGCGCGCCTCCCTGCTGCCGTTGATGTTGAGGCTGGCTATGGTTATCTTCATCTCAGAAGCATAGTGCAACCTCTACCTAACGGAGGGGAGGGAGCGCGGTCACTGACGACCGCCACTCCCTCAGCAGCCCAGTGTGGAAACTCTTGAGCCGACGCAGCTCGAGCCGGCCAACGTCCTTGTCCGCGCCCATGATTTTAACGGCGGCGCGGACGGACACGACGAGCAGCGCCAGCTCCGACCACTTGTCGAGGGCCAGCCGGATCTTCTTGTGACGACCCTGGCTCACGGCCATAAAATCCCGGAGTTCCCCTACGGGGATGAGGGGAGAGTCGGTGAAGGGCACGAGGGCGTCCATCGCCTCGCTGCCGATGGACTCCAAATCGTCCTCGATGCCCACCACCGAGTCCCCGTCCTCCTCCGGGAGGTCGTCACCGGCGGCCGACCCGTCCGTCGCACGGGGTGCAGCGAACGGCTCGGCCGCACCGGCCGGCCCCGCCTCCGTCACGATCCCACCCCCAGGATCGGCGGCAGAGGAGTCCACCCTGGGCTCCTTCAGGGGCGCCGGGCCGGGAGGCGGCGGCGGTTCGGGGCCCCCCCCCGCCTCAGGCGCCGGAGCAACCGGAGAAACCGGGGAGAAAATAATCTCAAATTCCTCCAGTACGTCCGGCGCCAACATCAGAGACGGAGTCAGGGGGCTTTCTGTCTCCCCGCCACCAACCTCCGACCCAGCGGGCTGGGGATTGTTGTACTCCTCCACCAGGTCGAGCAGTCCCTGGGAGATATCTGGGTTGTAAAAGGCGGGCTCGGCTTCAGCCTCTTTGGCCTCGCCCGCCCCAGTCCCCAGGACGCCCGACCCGGCGAGGAGCAACGGTTCTGGATTTTTATTATTAATATTAATATCCGCGGGTTGTTCCGCGCCCCCCCCCACGGGCAGGGTCTCTTCCCCATCCCCGGGAGGCACAGGTCGGACAGACTCGGCTGTCTCACCCTCCCGAGGGACAGGCGACCCCTGCCGCTCGCGCGCGACGATGACGGTGGTGGGGTGGGGCGCAGCACCCGCGGCAGGCGACTCCCCCCCTTCTGCGGAGGGACCTTCCTCCTCGCAGTCCTCCTGGGGGTCGAGCTTCCTTTTTAACACGTTGGGGCCCGGAGAGGGGGAGGCCTCCATGTCTGCTGGGGCCTCCCTCTCTGCCCCCTTCCGATGACCGGGTTTCTTGGGCCCCTCGGGCCCGAGCCCGGCCGCAGGTCTTGATTTAGCTGCCTTGGCAGTTGCGGTCACGGTCACGGGCCCGGGCACGAGGACCCCCCCAGTCTCACGCGTCCCGATCAACTCCGCGATGTACTCGGGCGTGAGTTCGTGCAAATCAGATGTTTCCTCCACGAGGGGATCCGCCCTTAGGTGTTTATTCTTTCTAAGCGCCTTCCTTCCCCTCGGACGCTCTCCCTCCCCCCCGCCGGAGGCCGTGATGGTGTTGGCCTCCGATTTCGACCGCGCATCCGTTGTCTTCGACGCGCGGACAGTATCAGGGGGAGGGGGGGCGGCGGCGCCAGCCCTGGCCGCGCTAGGTGTCGTGGCGGCCTTGGAGGCGGGGCAGTTTTTGCGGACGTGCCCCACCTCCTTACAGGCGTAGCACCGCACGCCGTCCGAGGTCCAGAAGACGCGGTGGGCGGTCCCCCCGTGGAGCACCGTGAACGCGCCGTCCGCGTCCTCCTCCCGCGCCAGCCAGACGAAAAGCTGGCGCCGGAAGGAGAAGACGTGCCGAAGGCTGGCTTCCCGGAAGCCGAGCGGGATGGGTGTGATCCCCGACCTCACCTCCCCCAGTTGACGTAGGTGGGGGAGGAGGAGCTCACCCGGAACAAAGGGCGGGACGTTGGAAACAACAATCCTTTGCGCGGTGGCCTCAAGGGGGTCCACGGGCAGGAAGGTCCCGCCCACGGTGAGCCCCTTCTCGATGGCCAGGGACACCGCCCGCTCCGACCCCAGGAAGAACACAGCCTTGCCGTACATTTTAGAGGCGGCGACGATGGCTGAAGGGCCGACAACCCCAGCCATGGCTTTAACGCACGCCTCTATAGTCATGTTGGGGTGAGTGTAGCTCTTGACCCCATTCTTCCTCGTAAGGAGGGTAAAAGGTGACGGGGTAACAGGAGGACTCGTGGCTGCGGCCGTGGCCGCGGCTGCCACGCTCGCATACGTCCTCGCTGCCCCCGCCACCGACGAAGATGTACTCGCCATAATGGACGGGTCTTTAAGGGCTACACTCACCCCAAGTCACAGGCCTGAAGGTGTTAATGGCCTCGGTTTTGTATTTTTTTTTCCCCTGAGCAGAGGGAGCTCTTAAATTGAAGGCACACCTCTCCCTTTTTATGAATTAATTAGGAGAGGGGCCTTCTCCCCTCTGCTCAATAGGTACTTAAAAAGTTTAATGAGGTGCCTCTTAGAGAGAGAGGCAGAGAGAGACAAGAGACAAAGAGAGAGAGAGAGAGGGGGTGGGAAGGAGGGAAGCCGCAAGGGCAGGGTCGCCACTCAGGATGGTGGGTGGGTGGGTGTTGGCAGGGGGGTGCACTCTCCGATGTAATAAAAGTCTTTGGTGGTGGTCTTCTGGTGGGGGGAGAAGATGTCTTCACCTGGGATAGCTGGAGATGCCCAGGCTCAGTCCTGCACCAGGTCTTAACGATGCCCAATTAGATGTTGTTTGAATTGGGGACTTCACCTAGGCAGCTCCAGCCGTCCCAGGTCAGGCAATGGGAAAGGGGTGTTTAATATGGTGTGTGCGGCCTAGCTTTTACCGAAGCCACACACACACACACACACACCCCTTGGATGTTCCGGCCCTCTTCTTTTCTTCTTTCCTCCCCCCACCTACAAAACAAAGTCTCTGGGAGAGTGCACCAGAAACACACCCACCTGTAGCTGATATTCTTTCCTTCCTCCCTCCTTCCAAACAGTTGATGGTTGTTTGTGATGTTTTCTCCCCTCTCTCCCTCTCCTAAAATGGAGGCCAATTGAGGAGGCAGTGTGGAAAGGCCTCTCCTCTGGTGTTGATGGCCTTGGCCTTCTCTTCTTTTCCTTCTCCTCTCCTGTCCTCTCTCTCCAGGCACCTCAGTTGTAGTTGTTGGTTGCTGGTGGTGGCCTGCTGTCTGGTCTCCTTCTCCTCTTCCTGGTCACAGAGACCACCACTCTGCTGCTGCTGCTTCTGCTCCTTCGTCAGCAGCTCCGAAAGCTTGTGATTTCAAATAAATCTGTTGGACTATAACCTGGTGTTGTGCGACTTCTCACACTTTGCTGATGATTGAGAGTAGGCTGATGGGGCGGTAATTACTGTCAACAGATCAACTTTCTCACTTTGTGTTTTTCGAGGTGGAAGGCGATTATTGAAAATTAGAGACTGGTGTGGATAGTCCCTAACTGAGAGTAACACTTCAGTAAAACAGAAACTGCTGGGGACATACAGCAGCTCAGTCAGCATCTTCAAAGAGAAAAGATGAATGTTACATTTTTGGGTCTTTTTAAACCTTCGTACCCTAGACTATTTCAGCTCTCGTACCGTAGATCACTGTTATGGGTTAATCCCAATTGCCCAACCTTTGAGAATGTCGAACATGCTGTTTAGGTGTCAGCTGTGGCTCAGTAGTACTCTCATTTCTGAGTCAGAACGTCGTGGGTTCAAACCCCGCTCCAGAGTACGAGGGAATGCTGCATTGTCGGAGTTGCCGTCTTTAGGATGAGACGTTAAACCGAGTCCCCATCTTCCCTCTCAGGTGGATGTAAAAGATCCCATGGCACTATTTCAAAGACGAGCAGGGGAGTTATCCCCGGTGTAGCAGGACAATATTTATCCCTCAACCAACATACTGAAACAGATTATTGGGTTTTTATCTCATTGCTGTTTGTGGGAGCTTGCTGTGCAAAAATTGGTGGTGAAAGGCGCTATATGAATGTAAGTCTTTTTTAAAATCGAGGTAAACATTTGGCCTCATATCAGGTAAACAAAAGGCACATCTGTTAGTCATTGCTCGATTATCTAGTGTCTCTGCAAAATCCCACGTCAGTATTTAAAAGTGGGCGAGTGTCACAGAGAATCTCATTTAAACTTTAAAATATGAACAACTTGTGTTTACATAGTGCCTTTAGAGCAGATGACCAAAAGCTTGGACAGAGGTTTTAAGAGCGTCTTAAAGAAGGAGAGAGAGGAAGTAGGCGTAGAAGTTTAGCAAAGGGAATTCCAGAGTTAGGAGCCTTAAAAAAAAGACTTGCATTTATATAGTGCCTTTCACAACCAATTTTTGCACAGCAAGCTCCCACAAACAGCAATGAGATAAAAACCCAAAGCACTTTACAGCCAATGAAGTGCTTTTTTTGAAGTGTCGTCACTGTTGTAATGTAGGAAACGTGGCAGCCAATTTGCGCACAGCAAGGTCCCACCAACAGCAATGTGATAATGACCAGATAATCTGTTTTGTTATTTTGATTCAGGGATAAATATTGGCCAGGACACTGGAGATAACTCCCCTGCTCTTCTTTGAAATAGTGCTATGGGATCTTTTACGTCCACCTGAGAGAGCAGACGTGGCCTCTGTTTAACGTCTCATCCGAAAGACGGCACCTCCAACAGTACAGCACTCCCTCAGCACTGCACTGGAGTGTCAGCCTAGATTACTGTGCTGAAGTCTCTGGCGCGGGACTTGAACCCACAACCGTATGACTCAGAGGCGAGGGTGATACCAACTGAGCCACTGGCTGACATTTCTCACCCTATGATGGAGGGAAGGTCATTGATGAAGCAGCTGAAGATGGTTCGGCCTAGGACACTGCCCTGAGGAACTCCTGCAGCGCTGTCCTGAGGCTGAGATGATTGGCCTCCAACAACCACAACCTTCTGAAGGCACGGCCGCCAATAGTGGAGCAAAGAAAATCGGAAATGCGCAAAAAGCCAGAATAGGAGGAGTGCAGAGATCTGAGGGTTGTAGGGCTGGAGGAGATAAAGAGATAGGGAGGGGTGAGGCCATGGAGAGATTTGAAAACAAGGATGAGAATTTTAAAATCAAGGCGTTGCCGGACGGGAGCTAATTAGGTCAGCGAGCACAGGGGGTGCTGGGTGAACAGGTCCGCCAGGATCACTCGGCTCCAGACCTCATTACAGCCTTGAATTCTAGAGGTGAGGTGAGAGTGACTGCCCTTGACATCAAGGCAGCATTTGATCGAGTGTGGCATCAAGGAGCCCGAGTAAAATTGAAGTCAATGGGAATCAGGGGGAAAACTCTACACTGGCTAGAGTCATACCTAGCACAAAGGAAGAAGGTTGTAGTTGGCAAGTAACATTCGCAGCCACACAATTGCCAGGTAATCACTATCTCCAACAAGAGAGAGTCTACCCACTGCCCCTTGACATTCAACGGCATTACCATCGCCGAATCCCCCAACATCAACATCCTGGGGGTCACCATCAACCAGCAACTTAACTGGACCAGCCACATAAATACTGTGGCTACAAGAGCAGGTCAGAGGCTGGGTATTCTGCGGTGAGTGTCTCACCTCCTGACTCCCCAAAGCCTTTCCACCATCTACAAGGCACAAGTAAGGAGTGTGATGGAATACTCTCCACTTGCCTGGATGAGTGCAGCTCCAACAACACTGAAGAAGCTCGACACCATCCAGGACAAAGCAGCCCACTTGATAGGCAACCCATCCACCACCTTAAACATTCACTCCCTCCACCACCGGCGCAACGTGGCTGCAGTGTGTGCTATCCACAGGATGCACTGCAGCAACTCGCCAAGGCTTCTTCGACAGCACCTCCTACACCTGCGACCTCTACCACCTAGAAGGACAAGGGTAGCAGGCCTGCAAGTTTCCCTCCAGGTCACACACCATTCTGACTTGGAAATATATCGCCGTTCCTTCATGGTTGCTGGATCAAAATCCTTGAACTCTCTCCCTAATAGCACTGTGATTCAAGAAGGCGGCCCATCATCACCTTCTCAAGGGCAACTAGGGATGGACAATAAATGCTGGCTTTGCCAGTGATGCCTACATCCTGAGAATGAATAAAATAAACCTTACCAATGTGCCTAACTCAGTGTTCTTTTCTTCCGAGACCCTGGCTGCAAGTGATATCGCTGCCACGCGCCGGGGCTGTGTGATGGCGATGACACCTTGCTGCCCGATGCTGGCTTCATACAGATACTGAGGAATCTGCGTTGTCTTCCCGGAACCTGTCTCACCTAGAATTAAAAAATACAAAATGAGCAGAGGGTCTATGATCTGAGTGAACCTTCCCATCATCACTGAGCTGAGCAGCTTTGGACTGTGTTGAGACTGCCCAAACTCACTTCCCCTTAAGACCCTCAGAACCAGCAGATGGAGGAGACCTTCCTTCTATTGGTATAGGCTAGATTTGAATCAAGATCCCAAGAGGGGCGAGTTCCAACACACTGTACCAAAACTATTCCCATTTTGAGAGACTTGAAACAAATTTTAAGTATGTTTATCAAAAAAAGCTTTTGGTTTATAACAGATTAATACCGCGCGTAACAACAATGTATTAAAGTGAAACACGTGTACTGACAGCCCTATCACGATCATGGCAATGCCTTGGAACGGTGTTCGACATCATGACTGATGTTCCACATCCACTTATATTACACCTGCCCTCTGCCTTATTTGATGCTTATGCTGTTTTCAGTTGTAATTACACTGCCACTTTCTCATCAGTACAACAATGCAAATTAGGCACACTAACACAGGAGTCAGGTCCCGAACTAACTCTAACACACGCCAAAGTTAAGCTGCCATTCAGGAAACCACCTGCCATCACTCGGACTTCACACCAGGTAGAGTGTAATGACAGTACCATGTGAGGCTAGGTTTTGAAAGTGTTCAGGTAGTCTGTTGTCTTTTCAGTGTTATGAGAAAGTGAATGCTGCTACCTTCAATATCGTGTTTAAAAAATTGGTGGCACAGAAATGGAGCTCCGTGTAGCACATAAGTAGCAGCGTGCAAGTTGCCGCCCAGTGCAACTGCAGTCTTGTTGGCTGCACTTTGCACACTACCACTCCTGGTAGTTATGGATAGAACTTGCACTGATATAGGCCCTTTCATATCTCAGGACACCTGTAAGCACTTCACAGCCAATTACTTTTGACATCTTTTGTTATACCCATTAACTTAAGGGACCTTCAAATAATCAGATCAAATTAGAATTTCATCGGCCCGTGAGATGATGCACTCGATCCCCGCGGCGCCCACCTGTCCCGGAAGGCCTCGAGCCAATTACTTTTGAAGCTTAAATCACTATTGTTTTGTAGGCAAACATGGCAGCCAATTTGTGCATACACAGCAGTGAGAAGATTGATCACTTAAGTCTTGTTTTACTAGTGTGTTTCTCTCTCCACAGATGCCGCCCGACCTGCTGAGTATTTACAGCATTTTCTGTTTATATTTCTTGTTTTACTAGTATTGTTTAGGAGCTAAATGTTAATCAGGACATTGAGAGAAACTCCCCCAGTTCTTCTTCAATAAGGTGTTATGGGATCTGTTGTGTTCACCTGAACAAGTAAGTGGAGTCTTGTTTTAACATCTCACTCGAAAGCGAGCACTTCTGATAAAAGCATCACTCCCTCACTACTGCACTCCCTTTCTCCTCAGGATGTGACGATGCTGGCAAGGCCACATTATTTGTCCCGAGGTGGTGGTGTCATTCTCCTCGGACCGCTGTAGTCTTTGTGGTGATGGTGTCCTACAATCGTGTTAGGTAGGGAATTTAAGTAGCTTGCTAGGCCACTTCAGAAGGTAGGACGAGTCAACCAGGTAGGGTTTGACTGGAGTCACATGTAGCCCAGACTGGGTCGGGACAGCAGGCTCCTTTCTTCATCACAACTTAACACAAGAAGCATGATAAATTAAAATGTGAGAAAAGCAGCATCAGAGCAAAAGGGTAAGAGAGGTCTGTCGCCCAAATAGGAGTTCTGTATACGAATGCACGTAGCATAAGGAATAAATTAGAGTGAATGAGAAGCGCAAATTCAGCTTAAAGGGCATGATGTAGTGGCCATCACTGAGACCTGGCTACAAGCTGGGCATGACTGGGAGAGAAATATTCCAGGTTAGAAGGTCTTTAGAAAGGACAGGGCAATAGGATAAAGAGGAGGAGTGGCAATATTGATAAAAGACACTATTACAGCATTAGAAAGAGGGGATAGCAGTAAGGGTGAGCAGACCGTAGAAACTCTCTGGGTAGTATTGAGGAATGGAAAAGGAGTCAAGATTTTGGTGGGAGTTGTTTATTGACCTCCAGACAGCAGTGATAAAGTAACAGGATGCATAAAGACAGATCAGAGAAGCTTGTTGCAAATACAGAGTGGTCGTAATGGGAGACTTTAGTTTTCACACAGACTGGGGGAAGCAGAACAGCTCCAGTCCCAAAGGCAGTGAATTTCTTGAGTGTTTTCGGACAGTTTTCTGGAACAATATGTTCTTGAACTAACAAGAGAACAGGCAGGCCATCTTAGATTTAGTGATGTGTAATGAGCCTGAATTAGTCAATAATCTAACGGTAAGGGAACACCTAGCTAACATCGACCATAACATGATTGAATCCGATATTGGGTTTGAGAGGGAGGAGGGCGAGTCAAAAACCAAGGTTTTAAATTTAGGTAAGGCTGACTTTGGAGAGATGAGGCAGGAATTGACCACAATAGACTGGGCAGAACCGATAACGGATAAAACTAGCAATGAACAGTGGACGGTATTCAAAGAAGTATTTGGCAGAATACAAGACCTGTCCACACCCCTAAAGAGCAAGAGCTCTACTTGTGTAATGAAACAACCTTGGTCAACAAAAGAGACAGTATAAAACTAAAAGGGCTTGTACCAAGGCAAAGAACAGTAGAGATCTCACGGACTGGAAGAGCCCATGGGATCCAGGGTAATTTGGCACATTGGATCCAAAATTGGCTTAGTGGCAGGAGGCAGAGGGTGATGGTCGAAGGTTGTTTTTGTGACTGGAAGCCTGTGTCCAGTGGTGTACCGCAGGGATCGGTGCTGGGTCTTTGCTGTTTGTCGTGTATATTAATGATTTAGATATGAATGTAGGAGGTATGATCAGTAAGTTCGCAGATGACACGAAAATTGGTGGAGTGGTAAATAGCGAGGAGGGAAGCCTCAGGCTACAGGACGATATGGACAGGTTGGTCAGATGGGCAGAACAGTGGCAAATGGAATTTAACCCTGAAAAGTGTGAGGTGATGCATTTTGGGAGGACTAACAAGCAAAGGGAATACACAATGAATGGTAGGACCCGAGGAAGGACAGAGGAACCTTGGTGTGCATGTACAGAGATCCCTGAAGGCAGCAGGACAGGTAGATAAGGTGGTTAAGAAGGCATATGGGATACTTGCCTTCATTAGCCGAGGCATAGAATATAAGAGCAGGGAGGTTATGATGGAGCTGTACAAAACGCTAGTTAGGCCACAGCTGGAATACTGTGTGCAGTTCTGGTCACCACACTATAGGAGGGATGTGATTGCATTGGAGAGGGTGCAGAGGAGATTCACCAGGATGTTACCTGGGCTGCAGCGCTTCAGCTATGAAGAGAGACTGGACAGGCTGGGGTTGTTTTCCTTAGAGCAGAGAAGGCTGAGGGTGGACCTGATTGAGGTGTACAAAATTATGAGGGGCACAGATAGGATAGATAGAAAGGAACTTTTCCCCTTAGTAGAGGGGTCAATAACCAGGGGGCATAGTTTCAAGGTAAGGGGCAGGAGGTTTAGAGGGGATTTGAGGAAAAACTTTTTCACCCAGAGGGTGGTTGGACTCTGGAACTCACTGCCTGAAAGGGTGGTAGAGGCAGGAACCCTCACAACATTCAAGAAGCATTTAGATGAGCACTTGAAACGCCATAGCATACAAGGCTATGGACCAAGTGCTGGAAAATGGGATTAGAATAGACAGGGCTTGATGGCCGGCGCGGACACGATGGGCCAAAGGGCCTCTTTCTGTGCTGTATAACTCTATGACATAAAGAACAGCAAAGGGATATAGAGAAAGTGGTAAGAACTGCAAAAAGGGAATGCAAGAAAAAACTTGCGAGGGATATCAGGGACAACACTAAGTTTTTAACCATAAAAACAGAAAATGCTGGAGATACTCAGCAGGTCAGGCAGCATCTGTGGAGAGAGAAACAGAGTTAACGTTTCAGGTCGATGACCCTTCGTCAGAACTGAAACGTGAACTCTGTTTCTCTCTCCACAGATACTGCCTGACCTGCTGAGTATTTACAGTGTTTTCTGTTTTTATTTCAGATTTCTAGCATCCACAATAAGTTTTTACAAATATAGAGAAAAAGTGGATGTCTAAGGGTAATGTGGGCCCTTAAAGACATACGCAAGTGATGTTGCAATTCAAAATAAGGAAATGGCAGACTTGCTAAATAATTACTTTGTATCAGTCTTCACGGCAGAGGATGAAGATAAAAGTATCAGATACAAGGAAAACTGAAAATAAATCAAGGGAAGGAACTTACTAGATTTAATACAAGTAAAATAATGGTGATGGAGAAAATTATGAGACTAAAGATAGACAAATCTCCAGGACCTCTTCCTTGGTAAACACCGATGCAAAGTACTCATTTCGTACCTCAGCCATGCCTTCTGCCTCCACCAATAGATCTCCATTTTGGTCCCACCACTCCTCTGACAACCTTTTTACTGTTAATATGCCAATAGAAGATTCCCTTTTACGTTAGCCACCAATCTATTCTTGGCCACTGGTTCAGCCCCAGCTGGAGTATTGTGTCCAATTCTGGGCACCACATTTTAGGAAGGTCATGAAGATTCTGGAGGGTACAGAAGAGATTTACTCGAATGGTTCCAGGGATGAGGGAATACAGTTACATGGAGAGACTGGAGAAGCTGGGCTTGTTCTCCAGTGTGAGGAAGAGTGAGGTCATTCACTTTGGACCCAAGAACGATCGATCAGAGTACTTTCTAAATGTTGAGAAGCGAGGAGGAGCATAGAGATTTAGGGGTCACTAAAAGCTAATGGACAGGTACAAAAAATAATTAAACAGGTTAATGGAATGTTGGCCTTTATCTCGAGAGCTGGAATACAAAGGGGTGGAAGTTACGCTACAGTTGTAGAAGGCTCTGGTCAAACCCCATTTAGAGTACAGGAAACTCTTTATTAACCGGCACCGACGGGACCGGCGTGGTGCCGGTTAATCAAAAAGTCCGGATAACGGAGAGTTATATCTCCCAACGTACGAGAGCCCCGTACACACTGACATGCGCCTGCATTCGGAGCTCCGTCTCCGCGGGGACCGCCAGCTGACCATCTGTCGTGTCCGCTGCCTACCCGGGCTGCACATTCCCCTCCCAATCTACACACTCCGATACAAGGCAAACGCCTCGGGGGGTTTTTTTTAAGTTATTTTTAAAGGAGAGATGAAGGAAAACCCCGGTTACCTACTCAAGAATTTTGCCGGTTAAGAGAGATTTCCGGTTATTTGGGTGCCGGTTAAAAGAGAGTTTCCTGTAGTATGCTCAAATCGGAGTACTTAACTTTAAATTTGCACTTTTTAAAATCAGAATGGTTGTCTTCTTAATCCAGTTATCAATAATACCATTCATACAAAAACATCAGTACATTGCAAAACAATGTTTCCAAATATCATCTCATTATGATGGACAGGGCCACAATATTCCAGCTCCACCCCCCATGATCAGTGTCTCCTTTGGATGAGGCATTAAACTGAAACCTTGCCTGCCTGTTCAGGTGGATGTAAAGGATCCTAAGGCAGTATTTAAAGAGCAGGAGAATTCTCTCAGTGTCCTGGCCAAAATTCCTACTTCATCCAACACCATCAAAGCAAATTAACCAGTCATTCATTAATTTGCTGTTTGTGGGATCTTGCTGGGCAAACATTGCCTGGCACATTTGCCTAGAAAACAGCATTGATTTACAAATTGTGCTGGAATCTCCAGGAATTAAAGATTAATGTCCTGAACACTGCTGTGAGGAACCCAGGAGAAAAGTCATAAATGGCCTGAAACAAATTGTGCTTCTTTCCCATTTTCTTTGAACATTTTCACTTATTAGTTATAAAAATACCGGAGATGGGAGAAAGTGGTTTGACTGGGTGGGGCATTTGGAGACAAGGTCATGTGATGAAACCTCCAGTATTACTTCCAACCAGGGTGGGCAACCCTACGTTGACTACACTTCAGAAGTGATCTATTGTCTGTTAAATGCTGTGGGAAATCCTGAGAACATGAAAGTTGGATAGAAATACAAGTTCTTTCTTCCTCAATCACAACCCTTTACTCAATCTGGAACATGTCTGAATTTTGTGAACGGTACGGCCAACGGGGAACTCTGAACAATGTCTGGAACTTCAACCACTTGTCCAAGGATGTGATTTACAACCTTCACGATAAACACTGCATATAAAAACACAAATACTGATACTGAAGGTTTCCTGTCCGATGCTGAATAGGGTGGTCAATATGTGTACCAACAATGATGAAAGAAAGACTTGCAGGACCTCAGGATGTCCCAAAGCACTTTACAGCCAATGGAGTACTTTTGAAGTGTAGTCACTATTGCCATGGAGGAAACGCAGAAGCACAGCAAGGTCCCACAAACAGCAATTTGATAATGACCAGATAATCTTTTTTTTTTCCAGTGATGTTGGTTGAGGGATAAATATTGGCCAGGACATTGGGGAGAACGTTCCTGCTCTTCTTCAAATAGAGCCGTGGGATCTTATACATCCAACTGAGAGGGCAGATGGGACCTCAGTTTAATATCTCATCTGAAAGACGCACCTCCGACAATGCAGCACTCCCTCAGTAAAAAGACTTGCATTTATATAGTGCCTTTCACGACCACCGGCATCCCAAAGCGCTCTACAGCCAATTAAGTACTTTTTGAAGTGTAGTCACTGTTGCAATGTAGGAAACGTGGCAACCAATTTGCGCACAGCAAGCTCCACAAATAGCAATGTGATAATGACCAGATAATCTGCTTTAGTGATGCTGATTGAGGGATAAATATTGGCCATCCGGTGAGAACACCCCTACTCTTTTTCAAAATAGTGCCATAGGATCTTTTACGTCCACCTGAGAGAGCAGACGTTTAACGTCTCATACAAAAGACGGCACCTCCGACAGTGCAGCACTCCCTCAGCACTGCACTGGAGTGTCAGCCTAGATTTTTGTGTTCAAGTCTCTGGAATGGGACTCGAACCCACACACTTCTGACTCAGAAGCGAGTCTGCAGCCCACTGAGCCACGGTGGCCCTGGGCATGTCCCCGGAGCGGGGGTTCTGGGCCTGTACCTATGATGATGGCGGTGTCGAGTTGGCGCAGCTGGCCGATGAGCTTGCCGCGAGCCCGGTAGATGGGCAGGCCTCTCCGCTGCTGCTCCCTCTCCTGGGTGAACGCATGGTCGCGCCTCTGGCCGCACAACGACAGCGAGGTTTTAAACTTCTTGGCCGGAGGAGGCCGGGGCTCCATCGGGTCACCGCGGCCGCGATTCCAGGCCGTCGCCACCGGCCGCCCAGGACCCGGTCCCGCAGGGAAACTCATCCTCCACAGACACTCCGTCGCTGCTCCACACGTCACCAGAGTGCGACCACCCGAGCGGCCCCGGAGATACCCGAGCGGGCCCGGAGATACCCGAGCGGGCCCGGAGATACCCGAGCGGCCCCGGAGATACCCGAGCGAGCCCGGAGATACCCGAGCGAGCCCGGAGATACCCGAGCGGCCCCGCAGATACCCGAGCGGATCCGGAGATACCCGAGCGAGCCCGGAGATACCCGAGCGGCCCGGAGATACCCGAGCGAGCCCGGAGATACCCGAGCGGCCCGGAGATACCCGAGCGAGCCCGGAGATACCCGAGCGGCCCCGCAGATACCCGAGCGAGCCCGGAGATACCCGAGCAGCCCCGCAGATACCCGAGCGGATCCGGAGATAACCGAGCGAGCCCGGAGATACCCGAGCGGCCCCGGAGATACCCGAGCGGATCCGGAGATACCCGAGCGAGCCCGGAGATACCCGAGCGGCCCCGCAGATACCCGAGCGAGCCCGGAGATACCCGAGCAGCCCCGCAGATACCCGAGCGGATCCGGAGATACCCGAGCGAGCCCGGAGATACCCGAGCGGCCCCAGAGATACCCGAGCGGATCCGGAGATACCCGAGCAGCCCCGCAGATACCCGAGCGGATCCGGAGATACCCGAGCGAGCCCGGAGATACCCGAGCGGCCCCGCAGATACCCGAGCGAGCCCGGAGATACCCGAGCGGCCCCGCAGATACCCGCGCGGGCCCGGAGATACCCGAGCGGTCCCAGTGATACCCGAGCGAGCCCGGAGATACCCGAGCGGCCCCAGAGATACCCGAGCGGATCCGGAGATACCCGAGCGGCCCCAGTGATACCCGAGCGAGCCCAGAGATACCCGAGCGGATCGGGAGATACCCGAGCGAGCCCGCAGATACCCGAGCGGCCCCGCAGATACCCGAGCGGATCCGGAGATACCCGAGCGGCCCCGCAGATACCCGAGCGGCCCCGCAGATACCTGAGCGGATCCGGAGATACCCGAGCGAGCCCGCAGATACCCGAGCGGCCCCGCAGATACCCGAGCGGATCTGGAGATACCCGAGCGAGCCCGGAGATACCCGAGCGAGCCCGGAGATACCCGAGCGGCCCCGCAGATACCCGAGCGGCCCCGCAGATACCCGAGCGAGCCCGCAGATACCCGAGCGAGCCCGGAGATACCCGAGCAGCCCCGCAGATACCCGAGCGAGCCCGGAGATACCCGAGCGAGCCCGGAGATACCCGAGCGGATCCGGAGATACCCGAGCGAGCCCGCAGATACCCGAGCGGCCCCGCAGATACCCGAGCGAGCCCGCAGATACCCGAGCGGCCCCGCAGATACCCGAGCGGGCCCGCAGATACCCGAGCGAGCCCGGAGATACCCGAGCAGCCCCGCAGATACCCGAGCGAGCCCGGCAGATACCCGAGCGAGCCCGGAGATACCCGAGCGGGCCCGGAGATAGAGAAGAACTGCCACTTGGTCTCCCTCATCAGTGCAAAATGTCAGCTGTGGCTCAGTGGGCAGCGTTCTCTCCTCTGAGTCAGAAGGTTGTGGGCTCAAGTCCCACTCCAGAGATTTGAGCCCAGAATCCAGGCTGACACTCCAGTGCTGTACTGAGGGAGTGCTGCACTGTCGAAGGTGCCGTCTTTCGGATGAGACGCTAAAGCGATGCCCCGACTGTTCTCTCAGTTAGACGTAAAAGATCCCACGGCACTATTTTGAAGAGCAGGGGAGTTTTTTTTAATTCATTCATGGGATGTGGGCGTCGCTGGCAAGGCCAGCATTTATTGCCCATCCCTAGTTGCCCTTGAGAAGATGGTGGTGAGCCGCCTTCTTGAACCTCTGCAGTCCGTGTGGTGAAGGTACTCCCACAGTGCTGTTAGGGAGGGAGTTCTAGGATTTTGACCCAGTGACGATGAAGGATCAGCGATATACTTCTAAGTCAGGATGGTGCGTGACTTGGAGGGGAACTTGGAGGTGGTGGTGTTCCCATGCGCCTGCTGCCCTTGTCCTTCTAGGTGGAAGAGGTCGTGGGTTTGGGAGGTACTGCCGAAGAAGCCTTGGCGAGTTGCTGCAGTGCATCTTGTAGATGGTAGCACACTGCAGCCATGGTATGGCGGTGGTCGAGGGAGTGAATGTTTAAGGTGGTGGATGGGGTGCCAATCAAGCGGGTTGCTTTGTCCTGGATGGTGTTGAGCTTCTTGAGTGTTGTCGGAGCTGCACTCATCTAGGCAAGTGGAGAGTATTCCATCACACTCCTTACTTGTGCCTTGTAGATGGTGGAAAGGCTTTGGGGAGTCAGGAGGTGAGACACTCGCTGCAGAATACCTAGCCTCTGACCTGCTCTTGTTACCACAGTATTTCTGTGGCTGGTCCAGTTAAGTTTCTGGTCAATGGTGACCCCCAGGATGTTAATGGTGGTGGATTCAGCAATGGTAATGCTGTTGAATGTCAAGGGGCAGTGGTTAGACTCTCATTTGTTGGAGATAGTCATTGCCTGGCACTTGTGTGGCGCAAATGTTACCTGCCACTTATCAGCCCAAGCCTGAATGTCGTCCAGATCTTGTTGCATGCAGGCATAGACTGCTTCATTATCTGAGGAGTTGCGAATGGCACTGAACACTGTGCAGTCATCAGTCAACATCTCCATTTCTGACCTTATGTTGGAGGGAAGGTCACTGAAGATGGTTGAGCCGAGGACACTGCCCTGAGAAACTCCTGCAGCTGAGATGATTGACTTCCAACCACCTTCCTTTGTGCTAGGTATGTCTCCAGCCAGTGGAGTGTTCCCCCCCCACCCCCCTGATTCCCATTGATTTCAAGTTTTACTTGGGTTCCTTGATATCACACTCTGTCGAATGCTGCCTTGATGTCAAGGGCAGTCACTCTCACCTCTGGAATTCAGCTCCTTTGTCCATGTTTAGACCAAGGCTGTAATGAGGTCTGGAGCCGAGTGGTCCTGACGGAACCCAAACTGGGCATCAGTAAGCAGGTTATAGGTGAGTAAGTGCCGCTTGATAGCACTGTTGACAACACCTTCCTTCACTTTGCTGATGATTGAGAGTAGACTGATGGGGCGGTAATTGCCCGGATTGGATTTGTCCTGCTTTTTGTGGACAGGACATACCTGGGCAGTTTTTCACATTGTCGGATAGATGCCAGTGTTGTAGCTGTACTGGAACAGCTTGGCTAGAGGTGTGGCTAGTTCTGGAGCACCAGTCTTCAGCACGACAGCCGGGATGTTGTCGGGGCCCATAGCCTTTGCTGTATCCAGTGTGCTCAGCCGTTTCTTGATATCACGTGGAGTGAATCGAATTGGCTGAAGACTGGGGACCTCAGGAGGAGGCTGATATGGATCATCCACTCAGCACTTCTGGCTGAAGATGGTTGCAACCGCTTCAGCCTTGTCTTTTGCACTCACGTGCTGGGCTCCACCTGGGCTCGTGAAGCCTCCTTCTCCCGTTAGTTGTTCAATGGTCCACCACCATTCATGACTGCAGAGCTTTGATCTGATCCGTTGATTGTGGGATTGCTTAGCCCTGCCGAGAGCATGCTGCTTCCACTTTTTAGCATGCATGTAGTCCTGTGCTGCAGCTTCCCCAGGTTGGCACCTCATTTTTAGGTATGCCTGGCATGCTCTTCTACACTCCTTATTGAACCAGGGTTGGTCCCCTGGCTTGATGGTAATGGTAGAGTGAGGGATATGCCGGGCCATGAGGTTACAGATTGTGGTGGAATACAATTCTGCTGCTGCTGATGGCCACAGTGCCTCATGGATGCCCAGTTTTGAGCTGCTAGATCTGTTCTGAATCTATCTCATTTAGCACGGTGGTAGTGCCACACAACACGATGGAGGTTCTCGCCACCTGTCGCAGGCCCAGACTGGCAGCTACTGGACTCGGCCAGCTCAGTCAGTAGTGGTGCTACTGAGCCATTCTTGGTGATGGACATTGAAGTCCCCCACCCAGAGTACATTCTGTGCCCTTGCTATTCTCAGTGCTTCTTCCAAGTGGTGTGCAACTGATTCATCAGCTGAGGGAGGTAGATGGTAATCAGCCGGAGGTTTCCTTGCCCATGCTTGACCTGAATCCATGAGACGTCAATGTTGAGGACTCCCAGGGCCACTCCTGCCCGACTGTATACCACTGTGCCGCCACCCCTGGTGGGTCTGTCCTGCTGGTGGGACAGGATATACCCAGGGATGGTGATGGAGGAGTCTGGGACATTGGCTGAAAGGTATGATTCTGTGAGTATGACTATGTCTGTGGGACAAGTCGCCAGATGTTGGTGAGGAGGACTTTGCAGGGTCAACTGAGCTGGATGTGCCGTTGTCGCGTCCCGGTGGTCTGTCCGGTTTTATTCTTCTTATTGTTTCTTGTAGCGGTTTGTTACAACTGAGTGGCTTGCAGTTAAGAGTCAACCACATTGCTGTGGGTCTGAGTATATGCCAGACCAGGGAAGGCAGATTTCCTTCGTTAATTAGTGAACCAGATGAGTTTCATGGTCACCATTACTGACACGAGCTTTTTATTCCAGATTTAATTAACTGAATTTAAATTCCCCAGCTACCGTGGATTTGAACTCACAGTCTCCGGATCATTAGTCCAGGCCTCTGGATTACTAGTTCAGTAACATTACCACTATGCTATCGTTCCCCTGTTCTGATCCTTGTCCTGGCCAATATTTATCCCTCAACCAACATCACTAAAAATCAGATTATCTGATCATTGCTATTTGTGGGAGCAGGCTGTGCACAAATTGGCTGCTGCGTTTCCTACATTACAACAGTGATGACACTTCAAAAAGTACTTCATTGGCTGTAATGCGCTTTGGGACACCTTGAGGCTGTGAACGGCGCTTTAGAAATCTAAGTCTTTCTTTCTTTAAAATATAAAGTCTTTGTGAAGGCCTTGTCCATCTGCCTTCTCTCCGTGCTAGCCCACATCATCCATCCTGACCAGTTTTACACAGTCCAGGACACTGCATTTACAATAACCTCCGTTTGGTCCGGGACCTAATCCATCATTCCCAGAGGACTGGTCTGTCGAGCACCTTCCTTTCCCTATATCAGGAGAAGGCATTGGAGAGGGTTGATCATGATTACCTGTTTGGAAGTTTGTATGATTTTGCGTTCAGTACACTTTGTCACCAGATCTGACTTCTGTACAACACTGCATGAGTGTCTCATTAAAGTTAACAGATCTTTAACAATCCCCTTGCTTTGTCAGATATGCCCCATGTACATCCAGCTGTATTCTATCAGCATAGAACCTTTCCTGCAGCTTTGTGCATGGCGTTGCTGGAATTGTATTTGTTCATGGTTGGCCTAGAGGCTACTCCTTCGGCCTATACGATGGTGTGCTCCTCAATATAGTGGATCCTGCTGACATGAGGAGGAGCATGAGTGCCAGCAAGTGTACTCTGTCCTGTCCTCTGCAAGAATCAACTGGGATAAATGCTTCAATTGAGCGGAGCTCCATATCTTCAGCTGAAACGCCAATGACCTGCTGTGTCTAAGACTCTACCTTTTAAAAAAGTTAATTCTTGGGATGTGGGCGTTGCTAACAAGGGCAGCATTTATTTACCATCCCTAGTTGCCCAGAGAAGGTGGTGGTGGGCCATCTTCTTGAACCATTGCAGTCCATGTAGCGAAGGAGTTCCCACAATACTGTTAAGCAGGAAGTTATGGCAGACAACTGGTTTAGTCATTCACCACCAGATCTGGGGACCCACTGGAATCCTGCAGTCTGGTAAGTGGTGCTGGTGGGAGTGGTGCTCATAGACATAGGAGGGAAGCACTCCTGGCCCACAAGGAAATCGTTTACAAAATCTAATGTACTTATATTTTCAGCTGTCTTCCAGGCCTGTTACTCCATCGTGTCCGGAGCTCCTGAAAAGGCTGGCATCGGGCGCCAACAGTTACAATAACATTGGGGTTTAAATGATGTCATCAGACCCCGACTGTTGAATTTCAATGAGGTCCTCACCTGCCTGGTGCGAGGGCCACACTGGCTAGCTGGAAAGTGCCTGTTAACATGGCGTGAGGCCTGCAAGTATTAGGTGAGGAGGTCGCTGCAAGCACTTTAACCCCCGTACGTGCCTTTCTCGTCTGGCTTGGGGGAGTTAAAATTGGGGTTTCAGTTTTCTCTTTTCCAAAGAAAAGAAGCCCAGCCTACTCAATCTTTCCTGAAAGTTGCATCCTCTCAATTTAGTAATCTCAATATGAGAGCTGTCCAGGTCAGTCATAACGGAGAACCAATTATGAGAAGTAACTAGATAATCAAATGCTGTTAACATAACAAATAGATCTACTGGGGAAAGTGACATACCAAGAAATCATCAAGCCCAGGAAGTATTTCAATCTTTCACCTGCTTCAGGGAAGCAACCTTATTAAATTTAGAGCAAGTGAAAATACCACAATTCAACTCCCTCCCTTCCCAATGATTTTGGAAAGAGGCGTTGGTCTCAGCCGTGGCTCAATGGTAGCACTTTCGCCTCCGAGTTCGAGGACGTGTGTTAAAGCCCCGCTCCAGAGACTTGAGAGCATAAGCTTGGCTGACCCTTCAGAGCTGCCCTATCAGAGATGCTGATGGGATGGGACCTTAAACCGAAGCCCCATCTGCCCCCTCAGGAGGACGTAAAAGATCCCATGGCACTTCATGAAATGATGATGCTTCCACAATGGTGTTAAGTAGGGAACTCCAGGATATTGACCTAGTGATGATGAAGGAACAGTGATATATGACCAAGTCAAGATGGTGTGATGCTTGGAGGGAAACATGAATGACATTGTTGCTCTTGTCAAGTCCTACTCATGTCTGCCAAAACTGCTCACTATTCCAGGATCAGTCTGGAATGCAAAGAAATCCCCCAGCTACTATTTTCTATTGCTAACCGTTTTCTTAAACCCCTCTCCCCTGTCTCCTCCACACTCACCTCCAACAACAAATGCGAGGAGCTCATGGACTTCTTTGTCTCTAACATTGAGACCATCCGTTCAGCTGCCTGTGCCACTTCCCTTCCTTCCCCTAGCCCACTGGGCCAAACTTCCTCTAAGGTCCCCCCCAGCCCGAGCCCTGAACTCGCATCTTTCTCTAGTTTCTCTCCGATCTGCCCTCTTGACCTCTCCACGCTCATCTTGTCCATGAGACCCACTTCCTGCTCCCTCGACCCTATTCCCATTAAACAGCTGACCAGCCAACTTCCTCTTCTGGCTCCCATGTTAGCTGACATTGTTAATGGTTCACTCTCCTCAGGTACTGTCCCCCTCTCCCTCAAATCTGCCGTCATCACCCCTCTCCTCAAAAAAAAAACCTTGACCCCTCCGTCCTTGCAAACTACTGCCCCATCTCCAAACTCCCTTTCCTCTCCAATGTCCTTGAACGTGTTGTCGCCTCCCAAATCCATGCCCATCTTTTCCGGAACTCCACGTTTGAATCCTTCCAATCCGGTTTCCACCCCTGCCACAGTACCGAAACGGCTCTCATCAAAGTCACAAATTACATCCTTTGTGACTGTGACAAAGGTAAACTATTCCTCCTCGTCCTGTATGCAGCCTTTGACACAGTTGACCACTCAATCCTCCTCCAATGCCTCTCCACCATTGTCCAGCTGGGTGGGACTGCACTCGCCTGGTTCCATTCTTATCTATCTAATCGTAGCCAGAAAATCACCTGCAACGGCTTCTCTTCCCACACCCGCATCATTACCTCTGGGGTCCCCCGAGGATCTATCCTTGGCCCCCTCCTATTTCTTATCTATGTGCTGCCCCTTGGCGACATCATCCAAAAACACGGTGTAAGTTTCCACATGTTTGCTGATGACACCCAGCTCTACCTCACCACCACCAGTCTCGACCCCTCCACGGTCTCTAAATTGACACACTGCTTGTCCGATATCCAGTACTGGATGAGCAGAAATTTTCACTAATGAAATATTGGGAAGACCGAAGCCATTGTCTTCAGGCCCCGCCACAAACTCCGTTCTCTACCCACCGACTCCATCCCTCTCCCTAGCATCGGTCTGAGGCTGAACCAGATTGTTCGCAACCTTGGTGTCATATTTGACCCTGAAATGAGCTTCCGACCACCTATCCGTGGCATAACTATTTCCACCTCTGTAACATTGCCTGGCTCCACCCCTGCCTCAGCTCATCTGCTGCTGAAACCCTCATCCATGCCTTTGTTACCTCTAGACTTGACTATTCCAACACACTCCTGGCTGGCCTCCCACATTCTACCCTATGTAAACTTGAGGTCATCCAAAACTCAGCTGCCCATGTCCTAACTCGCACCAAGTCCCGTTCACCAATCACCCCGTCGACCTTCATTGGCTCCCAGTTAAGCAACGCCTCGATTTCAAAATTTTCATCCTTGTTTTCAAATCCCTCCATGGCCTCGCCCCTCCCTATCTCTGAAATCTCCGTCAGCCCCACAGCCCCCCTCCACCCCGAGATATCTGCGCTCCTCAAATTCTGCTCTCTTGAGCATCACTAATTATAATTGCTCAACCATTGGTGGCTGTGCCTTCAGCTGCCTAGGCCCTAAGCCCTGGAAATCCCTCTCTAAACCTCTCTGCCTCTCTATCCTCCTTTAAGACACTCCTTAAAACCTACCTCTTTGACCAAGCTTTTGGTCATCTGCCCTAATTTCTTATGTGGCTCGATGTCAATTTTTTGTCTTATAACACTCCTTGGGACGTTTTACAATGCTGAAGGTGCTATATAAATACAAGTTGTTGTTGTCCTTTTTATTGGCAAAGGTTGCAATGGAAGGGAGGTGCTGTCCAACTAATCTTTGAGTTAATGCAGTGGATCCTGTCAATTGTACATACTGCAGCCACAGTGCACCAATGATGGAGTCCAATGGCAGAGGCACCAATCAAATAGACTGCTTTGTCCTGAATGGTGTTAAGTTTCTTGAGTGTTGTTACAGCTGCACCCAGCCAGGTGAGTGGTGAGTTGAGTCTTGCAGATAGTGAAAAGGGGGTCAGGAAGTGAGCCATTCATAAGAACAGAAGGAGGCCATTCAGCCCTTCGAGCCTGTTCCATCATTCTATTAGGTCAGGGCTGATCTGTACCTCAACTCTATTTACCTGCCTTTGATCCATATCCCTTGATACCAATGTTCCTGTTAATTTTTTTTTTGTGGGGGGGGGTGCTACATGGCCCATTCAAATTACCGCGCATGCGCGGTTTTTCCCATTGCAAAGCCAGTGAACCAGCTGTGTGGGAGGCTCAGAGAGCTGCGGCAGCTTAAAGGGAATATTGCTCAATACCCTTACTTAATAAACATCTGTCGATCTCTGGGTCAATTTGAATTGACCCAGCATCCACATCCTTTTGGGGGAGAGTTCCACATTTCCACTACCCCTTTGTGTGAAAAAAGTGCTTCCTGATTTCACTCCTGAACGGCCTAGCTCTAATTTTAAGATTACGTCCTCTTGTTCTCGATTCCCCCACCAGAAGAAACAACTCCTCTGTATCTACCCTATCAAATCCTTTCATTATTTTAAATACCTCAATGAGGTCACCCCTCAACCTTCTAAACTCAAGTGAATACAAACCAAGTTTATGCAACCTGTCCTCATAAAGTAACCTTTTTAGCCCTATCATTTTGATAAATCAGCACTGTACCCCCACTTCCTGAAGTGTGGAGCCCAGAACTGAATGCAGTACTCCAGATGGGGTCTGACCAAGGCTCTGTACACTGAATAACTTCCTCCACTTTGCATTGCAGCCCCCTTGAGCTAAAGGCCAACATTCAATTAGCCTTTCTGATTATTTTTTGTACCTGTGACCTAGCTTTTAGTGATTTGTGTACCTGGATACCCAAATCTCTTTGCTCGTCCAGTGTCTAGTCTCTTGCCATTTGGAAAATATTAAATGTGTTTCTTGGATTCAACCACATTTCCCCATATTGAACTTCACCTGCCAGTTTTTTGTCCACTCACTTAACCTCCAGCTCCTATCCACACAACTTACTGTGCTTCCTAACTTGGAGCCATCTGCAAACTTAGATATTTAACTCTCTATTCATCATCCAAGTCGTTGATATATATGGCAAAAAGCTGAGAGCCAAGTACAGATCCCTGGGGAACATCACTTGTCTCAGAGTTCCCAGCCTTTGCCCAGCTATCATAGCCACGGTGTTGATAGGTTGGTCCAGTTAAGCTTCTGGTCAATAATGACCCCCCCTTAGATGGGAATGATGGGACCATTGAAGATCTAGGGATGATGGCTGGGCTTGGAGATGGTTATTACTTGGCATTTATATGCCACAAATGTTACCTGCCACTTGTCAGTACAAGCCTGGACATTGCCCAAGGCATGCTGTAGACTGACATGGCCTTTTTCATTATGAACGGACAGTGAAATCATCAGCAAACAGCCCCAAACTGCACTTTATGATGGAGAGAAGGTAGTTGGTGGTTGAGACAATCCACTTCCATGAGAAACTCCTGAGTGATATCCTGGGGCTGTGATGACTGGCCTCCAACAACAACCATCTTCATTTGTTCTAGGTATAACTGCAACCATTGCAGGATTTAACCAGTTTTCCTTGGAGCCATACTCAATAAAATACTGCCTTGATGTTGAGATGGAGGGGGAAGTGGATGGAGGGGTTGGTGGGTGGAATGGAATAGTGGGGTTGGGACGGTGGGGGGAGGGGATGGTGAGTGGAATAGGATAGTGGGATGGAGGGGGTGGGTTGGAATAGTGGGATGAAGGGGGTGGGGGGGGATGGAGGGAGGGGATGGTGAGAGGAGGGGGGTGGGTGGAATGGGATAGTGGGATGGGAGGTGGGGGGAAGGGATGGGACAAGATGGTGGGGGGGGAGGGGGTGGGTAGAATGGGATAGTGGGAGGGGTTGGGACAGGATGGTTGGGGGGGGGAGGTGGGGGGAAGGGATGGGACAGGATGGTGGGGGGGGGGAGGAATGGGATAGAGGGGGGGGGGTTGGGACAGGATGGTGGGGGGGGGAGGGGGTGGGTGGAATGGGATAGTGGGATGGAGGGGGGGTTGGGACAGGATGGTGGGTGGAATGGGATAGTGGGATGGAGGGAGGGGATGGGACAGGATGGTGGGGTGGGGGGAAGGGAGGGGAGGGGAGGGAAGGAGATAGTGGGGGAGGGGAGGGTGGGGGGGATGCAGTGTCTCTAGTTGTCCAGGGGTGATACAGCACCGTTGGAGCTGGGTGGGGTGCCGCTAGGATGTGATTGCTGAAGATATCTACTTGGTTGCGCCAGACTGACTAATGGTGCTGTTTTTTGACAGGGCCCCTGGCGGCCCCGCGCTCTGCAGTGACGCTGGGGCCAGACGCCGGCCCGCTGCCACTGGTCTCGCTCACATGCGGCTTCTTTCGGGAAACTTCCAGAAAATTCTGCAACTCGCCGCCCAATAACGGGATTGTGAACCAATCGGCGACCGCGAAAACGGTGGCGCCGTGATTGACAGGGACACTCACCATACAAATGGCGAGCAATGCTCCATTAGCCAATCACCGCGGTGGGGGCGGGATTTGGGCGTGGCTGCAATGCAGTTAGGGAGGCCAGAACGCCTTTGATTGACGTGCCGACTGGCCATACAGAGGGGAGGAAGCGGGAGACGCAGCCAATGGGCTGAGGGGGGAGGGTGGTTGGCTGGCCGCGGCAGTGAGGCGAGGTTTTAGCTCGGAGCGGCGGTGTTCTGGTGTTGAGCTGCAATGTCTGCTATCAAAGCGTTAAACCCGAAAGCGGAGGTGGCTAGGGCCCAGGCCGCTCTGGCTGTCAATATCAGCGCGGCTCGGGGACTGCAGGATGTGCTGAGGACCAACCTGGGGCCGAAAGGCACCATGAAAATGTGAGTACCGGCGGCAGGAGGCTTGCGGCCTAGTGCGCGGCATAAGCCGGCGGTGGGGGAGGGGCGCGGCCGGGCACGTGGTTTCAGCGGAGCCGGGCGAGGGGGAAGGTGGGGTAATTGTGGTGGTGGGGCAGTGGGTGCGGGGCGGTGGGGTAATTGTGGTGGTGGGGCAGTGGGTGCGGGGCGGTGGGGTCATTGTGGTGGTGGGGCAGTGGGTGCGGGGCGGTGGGGTCATTGTGGCGGTGGGGCAGTGGGTGCGGGGCGGTGGGGTAATTGTGGTGGTGGGGCAGTGGGTGCGGGGCGGTGGGGTAATTGTGGTGGTGGGGCAGTGGGTGCGGGGCGGTGGGGTCATTGTGGTGGTGGGGCAGTGGGTGCGGGGCGGTGGGGTAATTGTGGTGGTGGGGCAGTGGGTGCGGGGCGGTGGGGTAATTGCAGTGGGTGCGGGGCGGCGGGGAAGGTGGGTCAATGGGGGTGCGGGGCGGCCGATATTTCCTCACCAAGATTCTGGAGGATGAATTTGAAATGTGAGTTCGGTGGGCATTGTGTCCCCCGCTTGGCTCCGTGGCCCAGCAAGTTAATCCGGCCGCAGGCTGACCTCAGGGATTTGAGTCGTTAATCCAGGCCGACTCTCCAGTGCAGCACTAATGATTAATGGGTATGTTATGCATTTTTAGAGTGGAGCTTCATTGTGAAAGTTTAGCAACCGCGGCAGAGAATGACATAAATGATGGTTTGAGTTTCCTTTGTTAATTTGCTGTAGTCTCTTTTTTCAGGCTCGTCTCTGGAGCTGGGGATATCAAGCTGACCAAAGATGGTAATGTGTTGCTGCATGAAATGGTAAGTGTAGTCTGGGTTCCTTTAAAAAAAAATCAGATTTAAAGAGGGGAGAATGTAGTCATAACTGGGATTGATGGTTTTGAAAGTAATGTGCTGTATGAGTTTGAAACTTGAAACCATTACTGTAGATGTTACCATGTCAACAGCTGTTTTCCTTGTAACAAATCTAACCATACATTGCCATATCCCTTTAAAAAAATAAATCAATCTTGTAAGTTCAAATAGTATTGTAGAATTAATTGAATTAATTGAAAAAATTAGCAAACTAAGTTGAGTTTAAAAATGTAGGATAAAAACAGAAAATGCTGGAAATACTCAGGTCAGGCAGCATCTGTGGAGAGAGAAACCGAGTTAATGTTTCTGATTGGTGACCTTTTCAGAAATGATAAATGTAGGCTGGTTTACTGACTGATATTGCAATTTTCCTGTCCGAATCCAGTAAAAGCTGTGGCGATCTTTTTTTCCTCTTCAAGTAGACCCTAACTGTACTTGCTGTAGGCGTAGGCTTTTCTCTCTTTTTTCCTGAAGGTGCTGAGATGTGGTTCCACGGATGCTGACAGCTCATCCAATTTGCATTGCAACTCCTATTAATCTTGGATTCCTGGCCTGTTCTTATCCGGTGTCATCCTGTATTTTCCAGCAGGGTTAGGAATGAGAGGCCTGACCATCTTCTGTCTTCCTGGCCTGTGTGGTTCACAGCTACACCACATGTTTCCATTATCCAGAGTCATTGGAGAGCTGTATTACTCCAGCCATCTTGTAGTATATTCAAGCATTCTAACAAAAGGTTTTCTTCAACTGAAAAAATGTATAAACTTGTATTGAGGTATTTCATTTGACACATGTAGGAGATCTGATTATCAAGGATTTAATGGGGTAGATTTTTTTTTCTATTTCCTCTGGTGGGGGAGTCCAGAACAACGGACATAATCTTAAAGTTAGAGCTATGCCATTCAGGGGTGATGTTGGGAAGCACTTCACGCAAAGGGTAGTGGAAATCTGGTACACTCTCTCAAAAAGCTGTTAAGACTAGGGGTCAGTTGGAAAAATTGATTTTTCTAAGGTAATGGTATGAAGGACTATGGCACCAAGGCATGTAGATAGTTAAGATACAGAACCGCCATGATCTAATCAAATGGCAGAACAGGCTCGGCGCTGAATGGCCCACTCCCATTCCTCGGTCTAATGAAAAATGATTAGATCTGTTTTATAGTATCAACTGACTTGAGGTAAAAAATAAATGCACACTTGTCAGTGGGATTCACAGATGTACAAAAAAGTATTGCTTTTGAAGATACCAATTATTCCATTACAGCAAATACAACATCCAACAGCCTCTTTAATAGCTAAAGTGGCTACAGCTCAGGATGACATGACTGGTGATGGCACCACTTCCAATGTGCTGATTATTGGCGAGCTGCTGAAACAAGCTGATCTCTACATTTCAGAGGTAACAAATACATAATTTGGTTAGGGTTTTGTAAGTTAATATACAGTACATTTTGAGGTGCATATGATTTGCTTCTCAGCAGGGCCGAGTCAGGGAGGCAATAAAAAACATTCGTTTGATGTAGAATGGCAGGTTGTCTATAGAGACATTGTGAATGGGAATGTTGAGCAATGATGTCAATCCCCGTTCATAAATGGTATGGAATAAAATGTGTAGCTGGGGTGCCCAAGCAATATTGTTATGTGTACTTGTATTTCTTACAATGTAGCATTTACACTGTCCCTTTGCGGCCAGAAATTCAAATTGATGTAAATAAACTCAGCTGTTAAATAAATGCTGGGTCCTCTCCGAAGTCAATTAAGATCCTGCTCCCTGGGTCTGGTATCTTGTGTTCCTGGAGAATCTCTTTGTACTTTGAAGTGTGGCAGAATGAAAACATTCAGTGGGTGTATTTATAACACTGCGGTAAGTTAGATAAGTACTTTCTTGTGTTTAAACAACAACTTGCACTTATATAGCGTCTTAATGAAGTAAAATGTCCCATGGTGCTTCAGGAGCCTTATCAAACAAAATTTGACACCGAGCCACATAGAGATATTAGGACAGATGAAGTAGGTTTTAAGGAGCTTCTTAAAGGAGGAGGGAGAGGTGGAGAGGTTTTAGGGAGGGAATTCAAAAGCTTAGCGCCTAGGCAGCCAATGGTGGAGCGATGAAAATCGGGGCTGCACAAGAGGCCAGAATTGGAGGAGCGCAGAGATCTCAAGGGTTGTGGGGCTGGAGGACGTGGAGGGATTTGAAAACAAGGATGAGAATTTTAAAATTGAACCATGACTAATATAGCAGATGTAATTTTGTTTAGCAAAATGTACTGTGAAAATTTCATTTTTACAAAGTGAAATACCATTTCTATTCAGGGTTTGCATCCCAGGATTGTGACTGAAGGATTTGAAGCAGCTAAAGAGAAGGCCCTTGAGATTTTGGAGCAAGTGAAAATAACTAAAGAGATGGACAGAGAGACTCTTATCAATGTAGCCAGGACATCATTGCGCACAAAGGTGCACCGAGAATTGGCAGATGTCTTAACAGAGGTATTCATGTATTTAAAATTTCTGTGTTCCTCGTTCGCTTTTGTTATTAAATACTATATGATCATATAAACCTCAAATACAGAACTCTTTTGGCACAAGTGCATTAAACCTCCATTTTGTTTTGCGTGCATTAGTTTCTGATTAATTACACTCTAGGACATTTTAATTTTAACCGTTGATTCTGGCCAATACTTTTTATATGAGCAGGAACTTGGCGATCCGTGCCCTTTTAAAATATATTTCTCATCCGTGAGGGTTGTGGAATTGATGCTGTATAACTGCAGATGTGGTGATTTAAGAATTTTGGCAATTTCAATTAAATGTGTTGGGAATGGTAGAAAAATGAGCACCTTGGAGGGTGCCCTATTCAACCAGATCTAGTTATATTTATCATGTCACGCCTTTTTAAATTAGACTTCTAGATGCTTTTGAATCCAGGTTCACTTTCAAAATGTGAAGTTGCACTGGAGTTTCTCTTGAGGTCTTCGATGTTTCCGTGTAACTTTACATTTTGCAGTGACGCTAGATATTTAAGACATTACTATTGGTGTTTAAAAGGAATTTTCCTCATTTTTGGTTCTGTCTGAAACACATAATTGGCACCAAGTAGACAAGTAATCAGGTGTTAGCTGACCAGTGCATGACCGAATTCTGCATTAACTCTTCTATAGTTAAAGCAATCAGACATCATGCTAGAGTATCTTCACTTTCTTGATTCAAATTGGTGCCGTGTCCTGTCACAGCAACATTCAAAAGGTGAACACAAGTTTTTGTAGATATGAACATTGCCAATCTATAATGTGTTCATCTTTTATAGAAAATGTCCACATTCATGTGGAAACTGACCATGTAAACTTGTGGCATTTTAATTACCCTCCCACAGCACCGCCACTCTTGGGCGAATGTAATTACAATGTGACACATTTATATAGGCATGCTTCCGTAATAAATGTGTATCTTGGAATTACAATGGATTTATATAAATATGGCGGCAGAATGTACAACTTTAAGATGGGGACTGAATTACGTCTGCACATCTTGGTCCAATTATCCTGTGGTCTTTAACCCAATGCCATAAGAGATTGATTAGTGTATCTGGTTTGATTCTTGGCAAGAATTCATAGGTTAAGTAAAGCAATGTACTGTTGCAATATAACAATCCTGGGACTGTTTCTCTCATGGTTGCATTTTAATTGAGTGTAAAGATTTCCTGCTGGAAAGTATTAAGCTTGTGATGTGTTGCAAAATATAATTGGTTATGATGAATGAATATCCAACTTGTAGTTTTTAATCACTTAGGCTGTAGTTGATGCTGTGCTGGCAGTGAAGAAACCAAATGAACCCATTGATCTCTTCATGGTTGAAATTATGGAGATGAAGCACAAAACTGAGAGTGACACAAAGTAAGTATCAGACAGTGAAAGTTGACTACTGCATTGGGAAGTTAAAGCCAAAACAGAACTCAAATTTAAAAACTAACTTTTAATAATAGAACAAAAAAAAACCCAGCAGGCAATCAACAATTCAGCCTGGAATACTCCAAAGCAATCAGGTGTTAGCTGACCAGTGCATGACCGAATTCTGCATTAGCTCTTCTATAGTTAAAGCAATCAGACATCATGCTAGAGTATCTTCACTTTCTTGATTCAAATTGATGCCGTGTCCTGTCACAGCAACATTCAAAAGGTGAACACAAGTTTCTGTAGATATGAACAAATGACAGGATTATCTGTCAACTTTTTAGTTGATAGTTAGGTACCAATTTGTAATACTCACCGACTCTAATTTTGTAATAATGAAGCAAAATTTAAACAGGAAAGTTTAGCTGTAAGTATTAAATGTAGAATAAGTTTGTTTACCGTAATGGGGATCTTTGGAACTCATTGTTTTTAGGTACAATGCTTTTCTGGCGCTCTTGTTAGCGGGCTGCTTGGTGGGAAGTTTGAGGGTTGGGAGAAGGACAAGTACTCTGTTCCTGTAGAAACAACGCCATTGCTTTGGCGTATTCCAGGCTGAATTGTTGATTGCCTGCTGGTTTTTTTTGGTTCTATTATTAAAAGTTAGTTTTTAATTTTAGTTCTGTTTTGGCTTTAACTTTCATTTTCTGTTCAATACTAGGGACTGTTTAGACTTGGATTGGGGGCTTATCTTGGGGCTGGTTTGAGTTAGTAATAGGTTAGTTAATTAATTAGACAAGTAGTGTGATTAACTCATTTGTTTTTCCTCTTCCCTTGTGTCAGTTGGGCTTGTGTGTAAGTTGTACCAAAGAGAGATTATTATCTAACTGCATGACTCCAGTGCAGTACAAAAGCAGGACTATGTGGAGTTTAGCCTTGATGGAAGTTCAGCTTTGAGGTGCAGTTGTCTTGGTTATATTTGAAGGGTTATATCACTTTTTTTAAAATTTAAACTATTAGGAGACAGTTTAGTATGGGACATGGCTATGCAAAGGACAGACCATAATGTGGACAGTTCTGGATGCATCGTATGGTTGGGGTGACCACACATGCAGGAAAGATGTCAGACTGCTTGCACTCAAGCTTTTTGAGTTGGAGTAGCTGGGAACACACCATATTTGAAGGGTTTCTGGAATGCACATTCCAAGAGGTGATCACCACACTGGCAGAACAAGTTAGTGGTAAATGGAAGTGGATGACCATCTATCACGGTAAGTACATAGGAACAGGGGTAGGCCATTCAGCCTCTTGAGCCTGTTCCTATCAGATTGTCGTAAAAACCCATCTGGTTCACTAATGTCCTTCAGGGAAGGAAATCTGCCGTCCTTACCCGGTCTGGCCTACATGTGACTCCAGACCCACAGCAATGTGGTTGACTCTTAACTGCCCTCTGAAATGGCTGTTGCCAATAAGGTGGCTCACCACCTCCACCTTCTCAAGGGCAATTAGGGATGGGCAATAAATGCTGGCCCAGCCACATCCCATGAATGGAAAAAAAAATCATGCCTGATCTGTATATTAACTCCACCCACCCTTAACCCTCTATATTCCATGGAATACAAGCCCAGTTTATGTAATCTCTCAAAATCTAACCCTTGGCGCCCTGGTAACATTCTGGTGAATCTGCGCTGCACTCATTCCAAGGCCAGTATATCCTTTCTAAAGTGCGGTGCCCAGCACTGTACACAGTACACCAGATGTGGTCTAACCAGGGCTTTGTATATTTGTAGCAAAACTTCCTCCCCTTTTATATTGATAGTCCTCTAGTTATAAAGGCTAACATTCCATTAACTTTTTTGTACCTGACTACATTTAGTGATCTGTGTACATGGACCCCTAAATCTTTTTGGACCTCCACTGTTACTAGCTTTTCACCATTTAAATAATCAGATCTATCCTTATTTGGTCCAAAATGTGTTGATATCCATCTGCCATAGTTTTGCCCACTCACTTAATCTGTCAATGTCTGTATTTTTACTGTCTCTGAACTAAGACAAGTTTGTTGATGCTCCACCCTATCCCACCATGGGATAGGGTGGAGTCTGACTTTAACTCTGGACTCCCTCCTATTGTCCCCTGTCTATTCCCTGTTACTACCAGGAAATATATATCCTAATAATTGCTACATAACCAGGCCTATGTAACTTTGAGTTTTTCCTATGTCCATTCGTGTGCGCATTTTGGCTGCCGCTCCGGACCCGAGCCGATCACTTCTATTTCCACTTTTTTTCTCCCTACCGCTCCTTGACCGTGCTCTTGTGTCGTCATGCCTCCTTTCATTTCTCCCCTCTCGGGTACTCTGCCCTCCCAAATTCCTTCCCCAACCCTTCCCAGTCTGGACTCCCTCTTGGATAAGCCTATAGAAAGAAGAAAGAAAGACTTGCATTTATATAGCGCCTTTCATGACCACCGGACGTCCCAAAGCACTTTACAGCCAATTAAGTACTTTTTGAAGTGTAGTCACTGTTGCACTGTAGGAAACGCGGCAGCCAATTTGCGTACAGCAAGCTCCCACAAACAGCAATGTGATAATGACCAGTTAATCTGTTTGTGATGTTGGTTGAGGGATAAATATTGGCCAGGACACCGGGGGGAAACTCCCCAGCTCCTCTAAGAAATAGTGCCATGGGATCTTTTACATCCACCTGAGAGAGCAGACAGGGTCTCGGTTTAACGTCTCATCCAAAAATGACACCTCCCGACAGTGCAGCAGATCCTCAATACTGCACTGGAGTGTCAGCCTAGATTTTGTGTTCAAGTCTCTGGAGTGGGACTTGAACCCACAACCTTCTGACTCAGGCGAGGCTGCTGCCAACTGAGCCACAGCTGACACACACACATGCTTCCCTCTGTGCCTCTCTTGGCATCCTCTGAAGGGCTCGTGGAGGCACTCATTGCTGACTCCTTACGAGCAGCAACCCTAACTGTCCCATCCTACTCTCTCGCTGACCTTCCCTCCCAGCGCGCTTGCTGGGGGCTAATCTTTCCAATCTCTATGGCCTCGTCCTGCTGACCATGTGGACTCTGGCAGCGGAGCAGTTATCACCACCCCTCTCCGCATCTCCCTCCAGCATGTTCGTTCACTTGTGAACAAGACCCTTGCCATCCATGAGCTTGTTGTGGATGATTGCATTGACATCATGGCCTTGAAAGAAACCTGGCTGAGGGGTGGACACCTTCCCCCTAAATGAAGCCTCCCCGTCAGGCTATACCTTCTACCACTTGCCCCGCCCAGACCATCGCAGTGGCGGTGTGGCTCCTATCACCACATCACAACTTGGTCTCTGCCTGTACTCTGGCACTTTCTCCTCCTCGTTCCACCCCTCTCCTTATTTGAAATCCTCATTCTCTACCGCCCACCCAAGTACCATTAAAATTTTCTTGCCGAGATATCTTCAGTGCTTTCCTCCCTCAGCCTCTGCACTGAGCGACTTCTCATTCTCAGTGATTTCAACCTCCCTCTTAATTCATCATGCTCTCTCTCCTGAGTTCACTGCCCTTCTATCCTCCCTTAATCTCTCCCTCCATGTAAACTCCCAACCCATATTCATGGCCACCCTCGCTACTCCCATTGTGTCAATCGCAGATGAGGCCATCTCTGACCACTTCCTTGTATTTCGCCACCCACATCCCCCTTCCCCCTCCCAATCCTACTTCCTTCTGTGTCCGTGCTGGGAAAAAACTCTCCCAACTCACTTACAACGGCACTTTCAAAACCCCAACTGTCTAGCCTTTAGCCTCCATTAACCATGACATTTCTGCAGCTACCAATCTGCTCAACCACACCTTCGCTACCACCTTTTGATGCCCTAGTCCCCATTAAAGTCATTACTCTCTCACCCTGGCCGTTTCCCCTGGTACGGCTCTCCTCTCTGCTCCCTTAAGTCGAAGCCACGCAGACTTGGAACGGATATGGCGGATGATTCGTTTAGCCATTCACTGCCAGATCTGGCTGGACCGCATAAAGCACTATCGGGTCCTGTTCTCATCTGCAAAAACTGCTCACTATTCCAGGATCATTCTGGAATGCAAAGAAAACTTCGGCTTCTTTTCTCTACTGCAAACTGTCGTCTTAAACCCCTCCCCTGTCTCCTCCACCCTCGCCTCCCAACAAGTGCGAGGAGCACATGGACTTCTTTGTCTCTAAGATTGAGAGCACCTGATCAGCTGCTTCTGCCACTTCCCATTCTTCCCCTAGCCCACCAGGCCAAACTTCCTCTATGGTTCCCGCCACAAACTCCATTCCCTAGCCACCGATTCCATCTCTCTCAGGCTGAACAAGACTGTTCGCAACCTTGATGTCAGATTTAACCCTGAAATGAGCTTCCAAGCACACATCCGTGTTGTAACTAAGACCGCCCGTTTCCACCTGCATAACTCCGCCCCTGCCTCAGCTCATCTGCTGAAGCCCTCATCCATGTCCTTGTTACCTCCAGACTTGACTCTTCTAATGCGCTCCTGGCCGGCCTTCCGCATTCTACCCTACGTAAACTTGAGGTTGTCCGAAACTCTGCTGCCCATGTCCTAACTCGCACCAAATCCCGTTCACCCATCACCCCTTGTGCTCGCTGACCTACATTGGCTCCCAGTTAACCAACCCCTCAATTTTTAAATTTCTCATCCTTGTTTTCAAATCCCTCCATGGTCTCACCCCATCCTATCTTTGTAATCTCCTCCAGCCCTTCTGCACTCCTCCAATTCTGGCCTTTTGAGCATCCCCGATTTTAAATCGCTCCAACATTGGTGGCCGTGCGTTCAGCTGCCAAGGCCCTGAGCGCTGGAATTCCCTCCCTAAACCTCTCTGCCTCTGTACCTCTCTTTCCTCCTTTGACGCTCCTTAAAACCTACCTCTTTGACTCTGCTGTAATATCTCCTCGTGGTTCAGTGCCAAATTTTGTTTGATAATGCTCCTGTGAAGTGCCTTGGGATGTTTTACTATGTTAAAGGCGCTTTATAAATACAAGTTGTTGTTGCACCTGTTTGGGGTGATGTCCTTTACCCTGGCAATACGCCATTTGGGACTCGTGTCTGCAGTTGCAGAAACGAAGGGGTCTCCCCCTGATTATCGAATCCCCTTTCACAACTCCATTTCTGCACTTGCTTGTGACTACTCCACCGAGGTATCGTCACCCTCTCGTAGTCAACGCTGAATGCCACACTTCTGGGGATTCCTGCACTTGCCTGTCTGTTCCTCCTGGTCTGCCTGGAGGTCAACCATCTCCTGGAATGTGCTATCCACAAAACTCTCAGCTTCCCGTATGCACTGTAGTGACGCCAGCTGCCCCTCAAGCTCAGGCACTCGAGCAGTTGGCAGTTCCTGCATATGTGGTTGAAGATGAGGGTGCTGTATGGTCAGTGGGATGAGAAGGGATCTCGTTGAAATTAATTGGGCTGTAAAGTTGGCAGGTGGGTCAGCGGTGGGACATCTTCAAATATGAATGAGGTGGAGAGTACAAAACCAATATTTTGCAAGGTAAAATACGGGTGCATCAAGGGATAGTTCCACGGCTACATAGATTAAAGTAAAACTGAAATTTAAAAGGGAGATATGTTAAAATTAGTTCAACAATGCAGAAGAAATAGTGTAGTTTTGGGCACCCCATTATAGAAAGAACATTAAACTCATGGAGTGTACAGTGTAGATTAACACAATGATATGGAAACTAAACAGTCATGAGGAGAGATAGGATACTTGGGCCTGTTTCCACTTGAGCAAAGAGGACTAGGAGGAAATTTGCAGTCTTTAAAAGTAATAAGGGTTTTGATGGCGTGAATAGGGAAAGACTCTTTCATCTGGTTGGGGAATCAGTGACAAACGGTCATCAATTTAAAGTTAACAGGAGTGGTTGGGATAGATTTCTTCACGCAGGCTGTTTTTAAGGGAAGAGTAGACAAAGCATTTGAAGCGGATTAGTAGCTAGGATTATGGGGAGAGGGGGCAGCTTTTTTTTTGGTTTGGTTTTGAATTGCCGTAGCAAACCAGGAGCCAGGGCAGACGGGCTATTATCTCTGCTATAAACTGGTTTGTATTCCTTTGGTAGTTTAGTGGTTTCATATTTAATTTGGTAACTCGCTCTATGCTATATATTTAGGACTTTATTACTTGGGTTAAATTATTTTAATGTATGTACTGCAGGGTATTTTTATGTGACTTAATTTTTAATTGAAATTTTTACTTTTAAGGCAGTTATTTGATTGAAATTACAGGTGTTTTAAACAAAATAGCATTTGCACTATAAGTAGAAGATAAGTTTTAAAACACATGGTGCTGCAGGAACTGGCTAGAGCTGCTGCAGAATGTACACTTCCTTTCCTGGTGGTGCTGCAGAATTCATGGGGCCTTGATTTGTTGGGCAGCAAGAGAATGAAGCATGTATTTGATCCCCTCTTTGGATTGAGTCTATGAACTTATCTGTTGCTTGACTGTACCTCAGTCTGTAGAGATACATCAGCACTTGGTCCAGGTTAAGGTTTTCAGAAAACCCTGGAATGGTCTGGACATGCAACAGGTAATCCTGGAATAGTATTGATGGTGGTGGGTAAATCTGTAGATTGAAGTATGTAGCAGTAAGTTATGAGCAGGTTAAAAAAATAAAATGGTTCCTTTATTTGAATTTAGCTGTGAATTAATGAGACAATGTTCCTTTCATGGTTATTTCCTTTTGAATAGTAATTATAACTGCAACTTTTCATTTTACAGCCTGGTGAGAGGACTAGTGTTGGATCATGGTGCTCGTCACCCAGATATGAAGAAAAGAGTAGAAGATGCTTACATTCTTACCTGCAACGCTTCACTGGAGTATGAAAAGACGTACGTGCTGTCAGGCTTTGCAATTCCTTTGTTGAATTTAAAACCATAAGTTTTAAGTGTGAAGTAGCTATTTACCTGACAGCAAACTGGGTTGAGAGCAGGAACTCTGGTTTGGGGGCATTGAATCTCCTTATCTTGGTGGAACTTTAAAGAAACCAAAATGTGTATTATGGGGTGCAGGAGCAGAGAGACCTGGGGGTGTATGTACACAAATCTTTGAAGGTAGCAGCACAAGTTGAGAAGGCTATTTAAAAAAAAGCATATGGGATCCTGTGCTTTATTGATAGAGGAATAAAGTACACAAGTAAGGAAGTTATGCTAAACCTTTATGAAACACTACCTAGGCCTCAGCTGGAGTATTGTGTTCAATTTTGGGCACCACATTTTGAAAGTATGTCAAGGCCTTGGAGAGGGTGCAGAAGAGATTTACGAGAATGGTACCAGGGATGAGGGACTTAAGTTATCCAGAGAAGCTGGGGTTCTCCGTAGAGCAGCGAAGGTTAAGGTGTTCATGCATGAATGGTTTTGATGGAGAAACTGTTTCCAGTGGCAGACGGGTTGGTAACCAGAGGACACAGATTTAAGGTGATTGGCAAAAGAACCAGAGGCGACATGAAGAAACACTTTTTACAAGGTGAGTTGTGATCTGGAATGCACTGCCTCAAAGGATGGGGGAAGCAGGTTTAATAACATTAAGAAGTGAATTGGATAAATAATTGAAGGGTGAAAAATTTACAGGGTTATGAGGAAAGTGCAGGGAAGTGGAATTAATTGGATAGCTCTTTCAAAGAGCCAGCACAAGCATGATGGACGGAATGGCCTATAATTCTATGATTATAGCAAAGCATCTTTGGGCACTGCGCTGTACCTCGTGGTGCAATGCAAATTTGATTTTGTGCTTCGTTGTGTCAGTGGCAGAATGTAGTGGATATTCGGGAGAGTGAGAAATGTAATTATTTACCTTGTGGTAAAAGGAAGCTTGCATTAAAAGATCAACAGTCCACTGTTCTAAAGTTGCTGTACTGGAAAAATGTTTTGAATTTTGCACTTTGAAAAGTAGATTTTAATGAAACACATTCCTAGTGATTGTAACTTGACTATAATTCTGTCCAATGGTAATTAAAATGATGCCTGATCTAGTTCACTAATTTAAAACTGATACTATACTGAATATTTGTGGCTATCGATCCATTTTACTGGTTTGAATAAGGCTTAATACAGCTTTAACTCTCAGTATTGTACCTGTAAATGTCCGGCAATAACAAGCCATTTTTATTTGTCCTCAGGGAAGTAAACTCAGGATTCTTCTACAAAAGTGCTGATGAAAGGGAAAAATTTGTTCAAGCTGAGAGAAAGTTCATTGAAGACAGAGTTAATAAAATTATAGCACTTAAGAGAAAAGTTTGTGGCGAATCTAATAAAGGATTTGTCATTATTAACCAAAAGGTGAGTGCTTTGGTTGCATAGTTTCATTTATGCTTTTTTTTCCCCTTGTCAATCTTTGCCCTCCTCCCCCCTCATGAAGGTGTTGACTCCTTGCTGAAGCACAGTTCTGTCGGCACTGGTCATTTTCTCATCACCTTGTCCCAAGTAGTCATTACTTCATACGTGAGCCATGACTGCGAGTATCAGCAAATTATTCAACTTGTCTTCCCCTAGCACCCACAGAGAGACATTTTTAGTTGTAGACCCCAGTTTATAAAATACCTCTCCATCCCCAGCGTGCGTGCACAAACAATTAGACTGCCTCAACTCCTGCCCTGGCTGAGATTTTTCTTTAAATATACTAATTAGCTCTAATTACTAGACCTAATGTCTGAATCTCAAACCCACAACATTAACTTGTTTCTAATTTAAACATATTTGTAACCAAATTTCAGAAAATTATCTTTCACCCTTCATAAAGTCAACTCTCACCTATAAAATTGCTGCTGCAGCAACAATCAGTCTCTCGGTTTTCGGATGAGGAGTAGTATTTGCACCTGTGTATGTTGCTGCCATGCTTCCTACTTTCAGTTGAACATGGCAGGGCACTTGGTTTGCTACAGCTGCTGTCCCTACCTGCATATTTTTTTTCCCACCCATTTATAACTTCAAGTTTATGTTTCAATTAAAATCTTAACTGCGTTTTACTCTCCCCAGCTGGCTCATTTTTTTAATTTTTAACTTGATTTTCTAAAAGGCGTGTTAAATTAAAAGCTGCTTGTCAAATTTTGATTTGGCAGGGTGTTGATCCATTATCATTGGATGCATTTGCAAAAGAAGGTATTGTGGCACTGAGAAGAGCAAAGCGAAGAAACATGGAGAGGTTAGTTCTGTTCATGCATGTGATGCTCTGCAAGCATCTATTAAAAGCAGTTGTCTGTCCTCCCTGTGGTGGAGAGTAAGCAGGGTACCTTAAAACGTCAAGTTTGGAACTAATTCAGGTCTCTGGCAGACTCAGTAATACAATGCTAGAGCCAAGCCAGTCCACAGTACTCCATGCACTGATTGACCAGCCGTTCTGGCTCACTATTGGAAGCTGGAGGAGTAGACCAGTCACACAGGCTGAGATTCTTCCTAATTGGCTCCAAATAACCCCGCAAGCCAATGCCCTAAAGAGTAGGATGGTTGTGGCTGGACAAATCGTGGGAAGCTCATCAGTAGTGGTGCTGGTGGCTAGTGTGGTTTTTGCCTATTAGCATGAAGTCGAGGTAATTCACTCTTTAGTTTTCCTGTAAATGTTCGTTATTGTTCCTGCAACAAAATTTACAAATGTGCCTCTTTGAACTCTGATCAGGGCTCCCTAAGCCTTGGCTTTCCCAGAATACGCCTAAGCTCTCTTAACTTGGAAGTGGGAAACTTTGCAACAACAGAAAAGCATAACCAAGTATAATTACAAATTATTGAACTCGTCTTGTTCTACATCAACTTGCCTTTAAACGTAGTAAAATGTCCCGAGGCGCTTAACAAGTGGTATCAATAAAAATAGACACCAAGCCACAGAAGGAGGTATCAGGAAAGATGACCAAAAGCTTGTTCAAAGAGGTAGGTTTTAAGGAACATCTTGAAGGAGGAGAGAGGCAGACAGATTTAAAGAAAAACTTGCATTAGGTGGCGCGATTAAAATCAGGGATGCGCATGATGCCAGAATTGGAGGAACACAGAGCTCTCGAAGGCTTGTAGGGCTGGAGGAGCTTAGAGGTGGGGAGGGGTGAGGCCATGGAGGGATTTGAAAACCAGGATAAGGATTTTAAAATTGAGGTGATGTCTGACTGGGAGCCAATATAGGTCAGTGAGCACGGGAGAGGGGACCAAAGACAATGGCTTTGGTCTTCCCAATATTTAGTTGGAGAAAATTTCTGCTCATCCAGTACAGGATGTCTGACGAGCAGAGACGGTGGTGGTGAGCTAGAGCTGAGTGTCAGTGTACATGTGGAACCTGATGTTGTTTTCGGATGATGCCATTCATTCCTTGTGTACTTTCATACATGGTATTTAGACAGGGATGCAAACTACAAACCTCTTCACAGCAATGTGTAGGAAAACAGTTGTCTTGTTAGTGGGTTGGGACGATCAATTCTGATTTAAAGTAGAAATGCTCCCAGCAATACTAGTGTTTGGAGATGAGGCAAAGAATATGTTGAGGCATACAATCAGTATAATACAAGTTTAGAAAAATGAGTTACTTACCTTGGGAATAACCAACAGAGCATTTGCAAATGCTTGCACTCCCAACTGTGCCCATACCTTGGGAATAAATAAGTATGGTCATGGATTTCTGTAAATGTCAAACATCCAGCTGAACCAAAAAAAGTCATATGGAAGCTGGAATGGCAATTGCGCCAATGAGTTTGGGTACCAAAAGACATCTAGGTGATCATTTGTGAGCCTTGTCCTGGTTCTTTCATGTGCTTGATTGTTTATATCTTTTGCCAATGGAATTTTATGAAGTTTTTAATGTACAGATATTTGTCTATTTTCTTAAGTCAGCAGCAAAAGGGTGTTTTAGAATTTTATGTTTCTAAACATCGGAAATTTCTACTGTGAACCTTTCTCTCGTATAAGCCACAAAATATGTTGGCATATAAGGCATAATGGGCCTGTTGAACTTGTGGAAGAACTGCTGTAACTTGCGACTTTAGTTTCAAGTCTTCCACACTCTAGAATTCCCTCACTAAACTCCTCTCAACCTCCCCCTCTTTTGACCATCCTTTAAAACCCACCTCTGACCAAGCGTTTGGTCGCTCCTA
The DNA here is from genome assembly GCA_030390025.1 of Squalus acanthias. Taxonomy (NCBI): domain Eukaryota; kingdom Metazoa; phylum Chordata; class Chondrichthyes; order Squaliformes; family Squalidae; genus Squalus; species Squalus acanthias. The sequence goes on along the minus strand of CM059448.1, from coordinate 45,212,834 downwards.
ATATCTCCTTTTGTCCTATTGTGACTTGGAGCGTTGGTCTACATTAAAAGGTGTTATATAAATACAAGTTGTAATTTGAATTTAGGGGTCTGAACCTTGTGGGGCAGTGATATTTGACAATGTGTACCTAAAATTAATAGGAAGTAGTTGGGTTCTGAATGTCATTGAGCTAATGTCCACGTCAATATTTCAGGTTAACACTTGCTTGTGGAGGCATTGCCATGAATTCTGTGGAGGACCTCACCCCAGAGTGTTTGGGACATGCTGGACTTGTGTATGAGCACACATTGGTAAGTGCTACTATTCACTTTCCTGAAGTAGTAGAATTAATTATTGGTTTATATTGTGACACTGCATGTTCCCATATACTGGAGTATTAAGTTTGGCTGTTAATTGCATTCATACTATAAAATATAGGTGTCGACTGGAGGCCGTATGAATTCCTCTGAGAAATTGAAGGCAATTGCAAGCAAGCCTTCGGTACTATCATAATGGTTACAGCACGGAAGAAGGCCATTCAGCCTGTCGAGCCCGTGTCCGCTCTCTGCAAGAGCACGTCAGCTAGTCCCATAGCCCTTTCCCCATAGCCTTGCAAATTTTTTTCCTTCAGGTACTTAACCAACTCCCCTTTGAAAGCCGTGATTGAGTCTGCCTCCACCACCTTTTCAGGCATTTAATTCCAGATCCTAATCACTCGCTGAGAAAAGGTTTTTCCTCATGTCACCTTTGGTTCTTCTACCAATCACTGTAAATCTGTGTCCTCGGTTTCTCGACCCTTCTGCCAATGGGAACGGTTTCTCTCTCTCTACTCTGTCCAGACCCCTCATGATTTTGAACATCTGTCAAATCTCTCAATCTTCTCTGCTCTAAGGAGAACAACCCCAGCTTCTCCAGTCTATCCACGTAACTGAAGTCCCTCATCCATGGATTCATTCTCGTAAATCTTTTCTGCACTCTCTAAAGCCTTCACATCCTGCCTAAAGTGCGGTGCCCAGAATTGGACACAATACTCCAGTTGAGGCCGAACCAGTGTTTTATACAGGTTCATCATTTCCAAGCTTTTGTACTCAATATCTCTATTCGTGAAGCCCAGGATCCCGTAAGCTTTTTTAACTGCTTTCTCAACCTGCCCTGTCACCTTCAACGATTTGTGCACATATACCCCAGGTCTTTCTGTTCATTCACCCCCTTTACGATTGTACCCTTTAGTTTATATTTCCTCTCTCATTCTTCCTACCAAAATGTATCACTTCGCACTTTTCTGCGTTAAATTTCATCTGCCACGTGTCCGCCCATTCCACCAGCCTGTCTGTCCTCTTGAAGTCTATCACTCCTCTCACTTCACTATACTTCTAAGTTTTGTCATCTGCAAATTTTGAAATTGTGCCCTGTACACCCACGTCCAAGACATTAATATATATCAAGAAAAGCAGTGGTCCTAGAACCGATCCCTGGGGAACACCACTGTATACCTTCCTCCAGCCCGATAAACAACTGTTCACCACTACTCTGTTTCCTGTCACTTAGCCATGCTGCCACTGTCCCTTTTATTCCATGGACTTCAACTTTGCTGGCAAGCCTATTATGTGTCACTTTCAGCCTTGGCTCAGTAGGAGCACTCTCACCTGAGTCTGGTTGTGGGTTTCAACCTGCTCGAGGACTTGCTCTAGGCTGACTCATCTAGTGTAGTACAGAGGGAGTGCTGCATTGTCAGACATGCCATCTTTTAGATGAAATGTTAAACTGAGGTCTGGTTTGCTTCCTAAGGTGGATATAAAACAATCTATATTCAAAGAGATGGGGAGCTCTGTCATGTGTTCTGTTGGGATTATCTTCAAGAGAAACTTTCTTGAAATCCATTTTTTTATAAGATTCAGATCTCTTGCAAAGAATATGATAAATCTACTTTTTTTTTGAATACAGGGTGAAGAGAAGTTCACCTTTGTTGAGCAATGTGATAATCCTCGGTCGGTGACACTGCTTCTCAAGGGACCAAACAAGCACACTTTAACACAAATCAAAGATGCTGTACGTGATGGTCTGCGTGCTGTAAAGAATGCAATTGAGGATGGCAAGTGACTTTAATTTAAATGATTTGATGGCAACTCTGATTTAGATACCGAACTGGTACAATTCCTGCTGCTGAGTTCAGATCCTGTTCTTGATGTGGAGAAGCGTCACCTGAGCTTCTCTATGGGAAGGGTAAACCTGAAGGAGTGTCTCGCCTTCAGTAAGAACATGGCCCAGAGCCCAGAGGGACGGTCGTACTCTGCCCACAAATACTACATTGTCATATGATGTGGTAATAAAATGGAACTTTTGTATGGATTGACATAATTGCAATACTTGTCCCACACTTCCATAGCATCCCTGTTTAATTGTTGGCATTGCTGGTTTTATTGCCACAGCAAGCTCTTAAGACTTGCTGTGATACAGTAAAAGTAAATTATTGACTGCCCGAGTAGAATGTACTATATGTAATAAATCTAGGCATATTATGTGACTGATCAAAATGTGTTCTGTGATTTATTTCGCTCCTTGCTTTCTGGAGGTTGTGACTTGTGTTGAGATATGGCGCCATGGGCACTGGCAGCCCTCCATTAACTGTACCCAACTGGCTATTCTTCATGCACAAGCTTAGAAAATATTATGTTGTTGGAACTAGAAACCTTCACTGCTTTTTGTTTTAATAGTCTCTTTGCCCATTGACGAGCTTATTGTAGCACCTTCATTGTTGCCCCAGTTGAGATCAACTAACTTTGATAGTCTGTGGTTTCAGTAACCTACAGTACAGCAGAGTTACCACTGAGGCATTTGGAGATCAATTCTTGTGTGCAGCAGCTTGTCCTCCATTAAAGCTTTCAATCAGATGAAATGGTAGTAAAATCAGTGTTTGTTGCCTTTTCATAGGTTGTGTAGTGGCAGGTGCAGGTGCATTTGAAGTTGCTGTAGCAAATGGTTTGATCAAACACAAGGCCAGCGTAAAAGGCAGAGCACAGTTGGGAGTGCAAGCGTTTGCAGATGCTCTGTTGATTATTCCCAAAGTAAGTAACTCCTTTACATGTATTACACTAATTGTATGCTTCAACATGTTCTTTGCCGCATCTCAACACTAGTATTGCTGGGAGCATTTGCGATTGGAAGAGGATTTTTATATGACTGCATGCTTTCTACTTTAAATTGGAATTGACCGTCCCAACCCCAGCCTGCTAATGAGACAACTGTTCTCCGACACATTGCTGTGAAAAGGTTTGTAGTTTGCTTTCCTGTCTGAGTACCCGTGGAATGAGGTGTAGGAACAAGACTTGGTAGTTGTACTTTAGTTATGCTTTTTTCTTTCTGCAATGTTACCCACTTTCAAACAACTGATTGTTAGCTGTGTAGCAGAGGGTGCTCTGCTAACCTCTCAGTTTGAACGAGATCTAGCCATTCTTGCACTACATTTGCAGAGTAAATAATAAACAACTTTTTGTTTCAGGTACTTGCACAAAACTCTGGATATGATCCTCAAGAGACTCTTGTAAAAATTCAGACAGAATATTCTGAATCAGGTCAACTTACTGGTGTAGACTTGAACACTGGTAAGTTAGTACATGAAGTACTAGTTTAATACACTTTAAAAAAAAAAAAAAATGAAATACAAAGTGTAAAATGAGTTACTTGATTTTAGAGTGTCACAGCACTAAGACCTGTTTCTTGAAACGGTGGCTCTGTTATTAAATTCTCGTTCTGTTAGAAAAGGAGTGGCAGTTTTCACTCTATATTGATGAATTGCTTTTCTATGTACTAGTATCTTGAATTCAACATTTTATATTTCCCAGGTGAACCAATGCTAGCAGGAGAAGCTGGGGTTTGGGACAACTATAATGTCAAGAAACAGCTTCTTCATTCATGGTAAGTGAAGAGAATTATCTCCTGTCTTAGGAATGCATCATAGTCCTGATATTGCGAAGCTTTGTTAATGGTGCAAAGTGGTGTGTGTGGGATGTAAAACTTCGCCAAGCATGATTTTGGGGTATACAGGGCCCTGCACTGAATTTCATGACCTTCAGCAAGGCGCTACCAACAGTATACACATAATCAGGCCTCCTGGAACCTAGGTAACTCATAAGCTTCTCAAAGGTGGATTATTGTTTGAACTGCTGGGTAGTCTGTCTCCACCATTCTTCTTGGTTGCTGCTGCCATTTAGCACCAAAGGGAAGATGGGAATTTGTTTAGGGATTCCCACTGTGTTGCATGATTTAGAGGAGGAAGGCAACTTCATTAGGAGACAATGGGGCATTTTGTGTCTGCCCATCAGTACTCTGGGATTTAGGTTTATCAAGTCCCTGGGTATGTTGATGGGGACATGCCTTTAGCTCTGCACACAGGAGAGACTGTTGAGAGTTCTACCAGCGGCTTCAGGCATTTCAAACAGGCGTGGCTCTTGTCTTGGAAGTGTTACCTCAGCATGAAACTTCTGTTTAACACCAAATCCCTCCAAGCCACCGGAGGAGATATCGGCTGCATCGGTACATGCATGTTTCAAGCAATGTTTGCAAAAGGCAATACCTTCATCACTTGGAAACAAGGCATTAGCTGGATAGGGTGCATCCTTCACTGACATCCCTTGAATGCAGGCATAATAGATGGCATCTATATGGGCGTCCGGGCTCCTTGCATCGATCCTGTGGAGTACATGAACAGATGGGAATTACACTCGATTGATGTTCAGGTGCTATTTGGCAATAGACATTCTGCACATGTGGCATTGTGCAGCGGCCCATAGTGTCGGCACCTTTTTGAAGGAATAAAAAACACTGGGAGAGACCAGGGATAACTGGTTTGATCTGGAAGTCTTGAGTACCTGCCTGTTGTTTCAGTCTTCATATTCGCCTTCAAGAAAAGCCCAGCTTTGGCAAAGGTTATATACAATGCTTTAAATGGTACCCGCCAGAAGATTTGGGAGTTCCCAAGTTAGGTTTGTGCCACTCATGATGGGCCTTGTAAGAAACATTTGCAGAAGTGAGAAGCACACTTACCTTAGCCTTCCTTCCTGATACCAGCAAGCTTCCTTTGCAGCCAGGTACGAGGGAGCTTGCTGACTGCATTGCCTTGGTTGGTGACCCCTCTCCATTCAGCTGCCACCTGTGCTTTTACTTGGAGGGTGGCTTTCAGCCCCAAATGAGGCTAATCCTCTTTAGTGCAGCTCCTGCAGCAGCACTTCAAACTCAAGGGGAGTGGCATTTTCCACATGTCTCCACGGTGAATAATTACCCACTTTTCCACAGCCACCACAACTTTCTATTCAATTGCAAGGTGCAGCTCTTTGAGCTGCTGCCAAGCTGGCTTTTATGCCACCCAGCAAAGTATGTTGCAGGCATAGCCCTCTGCCCACGTTTCATGTGCCAATAGTTTATTCAGATTACAGGCTCGTGTTGCAGCATTGGCACAGCCCACCCTACGAAGTAAGCCTGCAGCAGGGGCAGTTTGGCCTCCTTTTTTCCATCGTCACAAAATCGGGGATTTTTGGAAACATCTTTCTTGTTTGCAGCTGAAACACTTGAAGCATTACAAATCTATAGGTGGCAGATATTTGATCTGTACTTTTTTGGGATTAGTTCTGTCATTAGATGGCACAAAGCACTGTTTGATCAAGTGATGCAGAGTCACTGAAATTGAGAGTGCAGCTTTAGTGCAATATCTAAACATTCATTTGGGTGTGGAAATTTTGCAGATATAACTGAGCCAGAGTGGACTTAGTATCAATCCAAAGTACGGAGCAGGCTCGAGGGGTCATATGGCCTACTCCTGCGCCTATTTCTCATGTTCTTATGTAAAGCTTTCTTCCCCAGCCCCTTGCTCCACACTTTGTATTGGGCTTTCAAATGCAGACTTGTAACCAAGTCCTATAGCCTATGGACTATCTCAGCCAGAGGCGTACCTAAGTTATTAAAAGGTGCATACTTGAAATATTTATCTTTAGAAAGTAGCTTTAGTGTAGCTACTTAACATGATTTTTAATATTGATTAGAAATCTATTCAATCTGGTTGTATTACATTGTTTCTTGTAAAATTGAACTGAACTGCTTAACAGGAAAATCTTTTATTTTTCAGTACTGTAATTGCCAGCAATATTCTCCTTGTTGATGAAATCATGCGAGCTGGAATGTCTTCACTGAAAGGTTAAATGAAGATGGGATTCCTTTATGGATCAACAAGTTTTGTTCCTCAGAGTCCAGCGTTTCACTAGAATGCAGCCGACTGAAGTTGGAATAAAAGTGTCACGAATGTTGAGGTTTTCCATTCTGTGGCTGTAAGAATATGCAGAGGCAATGTGCATTTTCACTGTCGTTTAAGCCATTAGCAGTAACACATGCAGTACAAGCATTCATGTTTCATGGTTATTTATGATGAATAATTTTTGTATTCTGCGTTCAACTAAACAGTTTGGTTTCCCAATCTTTGTATTCAACTGCTCAATAAACTTAGTTGTTTTGCAAATGAAATTTATGCATTTGTGGTATTTAATATAGAACTCTACTTAAAAGCTACTTTTCTCTGCAGGTTTCCTTTCCCATCTCCTGATATTTTTATACATTTCTATGATGGTCCTCTTCTAGTGAACAGTCTTCATGTGTGAGCCCTGACAATGATTGCTGCAGGATATCAATCTGTGGATAACCTCCTTTGATGTCCCAAGCAATTTCAGGAGTTCCTGTGTAGCCATCTTCTCCCTTCTGATAGCCCAGTGGTGGTGTGGTGCTGACATCACACAAATTAGCATTTGGGTTGTCTGAAAAGTTGTGACTGGTCCCACCTTTACCTCCTGCGGCCTTTGACATGGTCACCTCCTTTACAGCTTGGGTGGAACTGCCGTCTGGTTCCACTCTCGCCTGTGCAATTGCAGGCAGAACGTTTCTACCAACGGCTGCTCTTCCCACCTCATCTTCATCACCACAGCAGTCTCCCCAAGGGTCTATTTTGTCTTCCTCATCTAAATCCTGCACCTTGGTGACATCACCTTGGTGGTCAGCCTTCATGATTACACACTGATTACAGCCAGCTGTAACTCAACCCCACTGCTTCTCGGCGGTTAACACTGGCTCCTGCTGGCATAGTGAAAGACTGGATGACGTGCTCGGGCTGCATAGGACATTGAAAACCTGCCGACAGCTGCTGAAAGATGTCAGTGAGGTATTTTAGTTCTCTGGTCGTTGATGCTGACGGGGAGCAAAAAATGGGGATTAAAGAACCGCTAAAAGGGCCTTTTGTACAAGGAATGATGCCATGCTGCTACCTTTTCCAGTAGTTTCTTGGATTATGTTTTTTTACATTGCAGTTTGCTGTGAATAAATTTTCTTGAATATTAGCCATATTTAAGATTGGCTCTGTGGTAGCAATTGCCTGAGTTAGAAAATTGTGGGATCAAGCCCCACTGCAGGACTGGCGCACTTAAGAGCAGTACTGAAGAAATGCAGCAATATTGGGTGCCATTTATCGGCTGAAGTTTTAAATGAAGGAACTCTGTCCTCTCACTGTCTCTTGTC
>CM059448.1:45120633-45205104 GCA_030390025.1 Squalus acanthias | reverse complement strand
CCCAACATCACACTCGCCCAGCCCAACATCACACTCGCCCAGCCCGACATCACACTCACCCAGTCCGACATCACACTCACCCAGTCCAACATCACACTCACCCAGCACAACATCACACTCACCCAGTCCAACATCACACTCACCCGGCCCGACATCACACTCACCCAACATCACACTCACCCAGCCCAACATCACACTCGCCCAGCCCGACATCACACTCACCCAGTCCGACATCACACTCACCCAGTCGATCATCACACTCACCCAGACCGACATCACACTCACCCAGACCGACATCACACTCACCCAACATCACACTCACCCAGCCCAACATCACACTCACCCAGCCCAACATCACACTCACCCAGCCCAACATCACACTCACCCAACATCACACTCACGCAACCCAACATCACACTCACCCAGCCCGACTTCACACTCACCCAACATCACACTCACCCAGTCCAACATCACACTCACCCAGTCCAACATCACCCTCACCCAGTCCAACATCACACTCACCCAGCCCAACATCACACTCACCCAGCCCAACATCACACTCACCCAGCCCAACATCACACTCACCCAGCCCAACATCACACTCACCCAGCCCAACATCACACTCACCCAGCCCAACATCCCACTCACCCAGTCCAACATCACACTCACCCAGCCCAACATCACACTCACCCAGCCCAACATCACACTCACCCAGCCCGACATCACACTCACCGAGCCCGACATCACACTCACCGAGCCCGACATCCCACTCACCCAGCCCTACATCACACTCACCCAACTCGACATCCCACTCACCCAACCCGACATCCCACTCACCCAGCCCAACATCCCACTCACCCAGTCCAACATCCCACTCACCCAGCCCAACATCACACTCACCCAACCCAACATCCCACTCACCCAGCCCAACATCCCACTCACCCAGCCCAACATCACACTCACCCAGTCCGACATCCCACTCACCCAGCCCGACATCACACTCACCGAGCCCAACATCCCACTCACCCAGTCCAACATCCCACTCACCCAGCCCAACATCCCACTCACCCAGCCCAACATCACACTCACCCAGTCCGACATCCCACTCACCCAGCCCGACATCACACTCACCGAGCCCAACATCCCACTCACCCAGTCCAACATCACACTCACCCAGCCCAACATCACACTCACCCAGCCCGACATCACACTCACCCAACATCACACTCACCCAGCCCGACATCACACTCACCCAGTCCATCATCACACTCACCCAGCCCGACATCACACTCACCCAGACCGACATCACACTCACCCAACATCACACTCACCCAACCCAACATCACACTCACCCAGCCCGACATCACACTCACCCAGCCCGACATCACACTCACCCAGCCCGACATCACACTCACCCAGCCCGACATCACACTCACCCAGCCCGACATCACACTCACCCAACATCACACTCACCCAGCCCGACATCACACTCACCCAGCCCGACATCACACTCACCCAGCCCGACATCACACTCACCCAGCCCGACATCACACTCACCCAGCCCTACATCACACTCACCCAGCCCGACATCACACTCACCCAGCCCTACATCACACTCACCCCGCCCAACATCACACTCACCCAGCCCAACATCACACTCACCCAGCCCAACATCACCCTCACCCAGCCCAACATCACCCTCACCCAGCCCAACATCACACTCACCCAGCCCAACATCACACTAACCCAGTCCAACATCACACTCACCCAGCCCAACATCACACTCACCCAGCCCAACATCACACTCACCCAGCCCGACATCACACTCACCGAGCCCGACATCCCACTCACCCAGTCCAACATCCCACTCACCCAGCCCAACATCCCACTCACCCAGCCCAACATCCCACTCACCCAGCCCAACATCACACTCACCCAGTCCGACATCCCACTCACCCAGCCCGACATCACACTCACCGAGCCCAACATCCCACTCACCCAGTCCAACATCACACTCACCCAGCCCAACATCACACTCACCCAGTCCAACATCACACTCACCCAGTCCAACATCACACTCACCCAGCCCGACATCACACTCACCCAACATCACACTCACCCAGCCCGACATCACACTCACCCAGTCCATCATCACACTCACCCAGCCCAACATCACACTCACCCAGTCCAACATCACACTCACCCAGTCCAACATCACACTCACCCAGCCCGACATCACACTCACCCAACATCACACTCACCCAGCCCGACATCACACTCACCCAGTCCATCATCACACTCACCCAGCCCGACATCACACTCACCCAGACCGACATCACACTCACCCAACATCACACTCACCCAACCCAACATCACACTCACCCAGCCCGACATCACACTCACCCAGCCCGACATCACACTCACCCAGCCCGACATCACACTCACCCAGCCCGACATCACACTCACCCAGCCCGACATCACACTCACCCAACATCACACTCACCCAGCCCGACATCACACTCACCCAGCCCGACATCACACTCACCCAGCCCGACATCACACTCACCCAGCCCGACATCACACTCACCCAGCCCGACATCACACTCACCCAGCCCGACATCACACTCACCCAACATCACACTCACCCAGCCCGACATCACACTCACCCAGCCCGACATCACACTCACCCAGCCCGACATCACACTCACCCAGCCCGACATCACACTCACCCAGCCCGACATCACACTCACCCAGCCCGACATCACACTCACCCAGCCCGACATCACACTCACCCAGCCCTACATCACACTCACCCCGCCCAACATCACACTCACCCAGCCCAACATCACACTCACCCAGCCCAACATCACCCTCACCCAGCCCAACATCACACTCACCCAGCCCAACATCACACTAACCCAGTCCAACATCACACTCACCCAGCCCAACATCACACTCACCCAGCCCAACATCACACTCACCCAGCCCAACATCACACTCACCCAGCCCAACATCACACTCACCCAGCCCAACATCACACTCACCCAGTCCGACATCACACTCACCCAGTCGATCATCACACTCACCCAGACCGACATCACACTCACCCAGACCGACATCACACTCACCCAACATCACACTCACCCAGCCCAACATCACACTCACCCAACATCACACTCACCCAGTCCAACATCACACTCACCCAGTCCAACATCACCCTCACCCAGTCCAACATCACACTCACCCAGCCCAACATCACACTCACCCAGCCCAACATCACACTCACCCAGCCCAACATCACACTCACCCAGCCCAACATCACACTCACCCAGCCCAACATCACACTCACCCAACCCAACATCCCACTCACCCAGCCCGACATCCCACTCACCCAGTCCAACATCACACTCACCCAGCCCAACATCACACTCACCCAGCCCAACATCACACTCACCCAGCCCGACATCACACTCACCGAGCCCGACATCACACTCACCGAGCCCGACATCCCACTCACCCAGCCCTACATCACACTCACCCAACTCGACATCCCACTCACCCAACCCGACATCCCACTCACCCAGTCCAACATCCCACTCACCCAGCCCAACATCACACTCACCCAACCCAACATCCCACTCACCCAGCCCAACATCCCACTCACCCAGCCCGACATCACACTCACCGAGCCCAACATCCCACTCACCCAGTCCAACATCACACTCACCCAGCCCAACATCACACTCACCCAGTCCAACATCACACTCACCCAGCCCGACATCACACTCACCCAACATCACACTCACCCAGCCCGACATCACACTCACCCAGTCCATCATCACACTCACCCAGCCCGACATCACACTCACCCAGACCGACATCACACTCACCCAACATCACACTCACCCAACCCAACATCACACTCACCCAGCCCGACATCACACTCACCCAGCCCGACATCACACTCACCCAGCCCGACATCACACTCACCCAGCCCGACATCACACTCACCCAGCCCGACATCACACTCACCCGACATCACACTCACCCAGCCCGACATCACACTCACCCAACATCACACTCACCCAGCCCGACATCACACTCACCCAGCCCGACATCACACTCACCCAGCCCGACATCACACTCACCCAGCCCGACATCACACTCACCCAGCCCGACATCACACTCACCCAGCCCGACATCACACTCACCCAGCCCGACATCACACTCACCCAGCCCGACATCACACTCACCCAGCCCTACATCACACTCACCCAGCCCGACATCACACTCACCCAGCCCTACATCACACTCACCCAGCCCAACATCACACTCACCCAGCCCAACATCACACTCACCCAGCCCAACATCACACTCACCCAGCCCAACATCACACTCACCCAGCCCAACATCACACTCACCCAGTCCAACATCACACTCACCCAGCCCAACATCCCACTCACCCAGCCCAACATCCCACTCACCCAGCCCAACATCACACTCACCCAGTCCGACATCCCACTCACCCAGCCCGACATCACACTCACCGAGCCCAACATCCCACTCACCCAGCCCAACATCACACTCACCCAGTCCGACATCCCACTCACCCAGCCCGACATCACACTCACCGAGCCCGACATCCCACTCACCCAGTCCAACATCACACTCACCCAGCCCAACATCACACTCACCCAGTCCAACATCACACTCACCCAGTCCAACATCACACTCACCCAGCCCGACATCACACTCACCCAACATCACACTCACCCAGCCCGACATCACACTCACCCAGTCCATCATCACACTCACCCAGCCCGACATCACACTCACCCAGCCCGACATCACACTCACCCAACATCACACTCACCCAGCCCGACATCACACTCACCCAGCCCGACATCACACTCACCCAGCCCGACATCACACTCACCCAGCCCGACATCACACTCACCCAACATCACACTCACCCAGCCCGACATCACACTCACCCAGCCCGACATCACACTCACCCAGCCCGACATCACACTCACCCAGCCCGACATCACACTCACCCAGCCCGACATCACACTCACCCAGCCCGACATCACACTCACCCAGCCCGACATCACACTCACCCAGCCCTACATCACACTCACCCAGCCCAACATCACACTCACCCAGCCCAACATCACACTCACCCAGCCCAACATCACACTCACCCAGCCCAACATCACACTCACCCAGCCCAACATCACACTCACCCAGCCCAACATCACACTCACCCAGCCCAACATCACACTCACCCAGCCCAACATCACACTCACCCAGCCCAACATCACACTCACCCAGCCCAACATCACACTCACCCAGCCCAACATCACACTCACCCAGCCCAACATCACACTCACCCAGTCCAACATCACACTCACCCAACCCAACATCACGCTCACCCAGCCCGACATCACGCTCACCCAGCCCGACATCACACTCACCCAGCCCGACATCCCACTCACCCAACATCCCACTCACCCAGCCCAACATCCCACTCACCCAGCCCGACATCACACTCACCCAGCCCGACATCCCACTCACCCAGCCCGACATCCCACTCACCCAGCCCGACATCCCACTCACCCAGCCCGACAACCCACTCACCCAGCCCGACATCACACTCACCCAGCCCGACATCACACTCACCCAACATCACACTCACCCAGCCCAACATCACACTCACCCAACATCACACTCGGCCAGCCCGACATCACACTCGGCCCAGCCCGACATCACACTCGCCCAGCCCGACATCACACTCGCCCAGCCCGACATCACACTCGCCCAGCCCGACATCACACTCGCCCAGCCCGACATCACACTCGCCCAGCCCGACATCACACTCGCCCAGCCCGACATCACACTCGCCCAGCCCGACATCACACTCGCCCAGCCCGACATCACACTCGCCCAGCCCGACATCACACTCGCCCAGCCCGACATCACACTCGCCCAGCCCGACATCACACTCACCCAGCCCGACATCACACTCACCCAGCCCGACATCACACTCACCCAGCCCGACATCACACTCACCCAGCCCAACATCACACTCACCCAGCCCGACATCACACTCACCCAGCCCGACATCACACTCACCCAGCCCGACATCACACTCACCCAGCCCGACATCACACTCACCCAGCCCGACATCACACTCACCCAGCCGACATCACACTCACCCAGCCCGACATCACACTCACCCAGCCCGACATCACACTCACCCAGCCCGACATCACACTCACCCAGCCCGACATCACACTCACCCAGCCCGACATCACACTCACCCAGCCCAACATCACACTCACCCAGCCCAACATCACACTCACCCAGCCCAACATCACACTCACCCAGCCCAACATCACACTCACCCAGCCCAACATCACACTCACCCAGCCCGACATCACACTCACCCAGCCCAACATCACACTCACCCAGCCCAACATCACACTCACCCAGCCCAACATCACACTCACCCAGCCCAACATCACACTCACCCAGCCCAACATCACACTCACCCAGCCCGACATCACACTCACCCAGCCCGACATCACACTCACCCAGCCCGACATCACACTCACCCAGCCCGACATCACACTCACCCAGCCCGACATCACACTCACCCAGCCCGACATCACACTCACCCAGCCCGACATCACACTCACCCAGCCCGACATCACACTCACCCAGCCCGACATCACACTCACCCAGCCCGACATCCCACTCACCCAGCCCGACATCACACTCACCCAGCCCGACATCACACTCACCCAGCCCGACATCACACTCACCCAGCCCGACATCACACTCACCCAGCCCGACATCACACTCACCCAGCCCGACATCACACTCACCCAGCCCGACATCACACTCACCCAGCCCGACATCACACTCACCCAGCCCGACATCACACTCACCCAGCCCAACATCACACTCACCCAGCCCAACATCACACTCACCCAGCCCAACATCACACTCACCCAGCCCGACATCACACTCGCCCAGCCCGACATCACACTCACCCAGCCCGACATCACACTCGCCCAGCCCGACATCACACTCGCCCAGCCCGACATCACACTCGCCCAGCCCGACATCACACTCGCCCAGCCCGACATCACACTCACCCAGCCCGACATCACACTCGCCCAGCCCGACATCACACTCGCCCAGCCCGACATCACACTCGCCCAGCCCGACATCACACTCGCCCAGCCCGACATCACACTCGCCCAGCCCGACATCACACTCGCCCAGCCCGACATCACACTCGCCCAGCCCGACATCACACTCGCCCAGCCCGACATCACACTCGCCCAGCCCGACATCACACTCACCCAGCCCGACATCACACTCGCCCAGCCCGACATCACACTCGCCCAGCCCGACATCACACTCGCCCAGCCCGACATCACACTCACCCAGCCCGACATCACACTCACCCAGCCCGACATCACACTCACCCAGCCCGACATCACACTCACCCAGCCCGACATCACACTCACCCAGCCCGACATCACACTCACCCAGCCCGACATCACACTCACCCAGCCCGACATCACACTCACCCAGCCCGACATCACACTCACCCAGCCCGACATCACACTCACCCAGCCCAACATCACACTCACCCGACATCACACTCACCCAACCCAACATCACACTCACCCAGCCCAACATCACACTCACCCAGTCCAACATCACACTCACCCAGCCCAACATCACACTCACCCAGCCCAACATCACACTCACCCAGCCACATCACACTCACCAGCCGACATCACACTCACCCAACATCACACTCGCCCAGTCCAACATCACACTCACCCAACCCAACATCACACTCACCCAGCCCAACATCACACTCACCCAGTCCAACATCACACTCACCCAGTCCAACATCACACTCGCCCAACCCAACATCACACTCACCCGACATCACACTCACCCGACATCACACTCACCCAACATCACACTCGCCCAGTCCAACATCACACTCGCCCAACCCAACATCACACTCACCCGACATCACACTCACCCGACATCACACTCACCCAACATCACACTCGCCCAGCCCAACATCACACTCACCCAACCCAACATCACACTCACCCGACATCACACTCACCCAGTCCAACATCACACTCACCCAACCCAACATCACACTCACCCAGCCCAACGTCACACTCACCCAGCCCAACGTCACACTCACCCAGTCCAACATCACACTCGCCCAACCCAACATCACACTCACCCGACATCACACTCACCCGACATCACACTCACCCAACATCACACTCGCCCAGCCCAACATCACACTCACCCAACCCAACATCACACTCACCCGACATCACACTCACCCAGTCCAACATCACACTCACCCAACCCAACATCACACTCACCCAGCCCAACATCACACTCACCCAGCCCAACATCACACTCACCCAGTCCAACGTCACACTCGCCCAACCCAACATCACACTCACCCGACATCACACTCACCCGACATCACACTCACCCAACATCACACTCACCCAGTCCAACATCACACTCACCCAACCCAACATCACCCTCACCCGACATCACACTCACCCAGTCCAACATCACACTCACCCAACCCAACATCACACTCACCCAGCCCAACATCACACTCACCCAGCCCAACATCACACTCACCCAGTCCAACATCACACTCGCCCAACCCAACATCACACTCACCCGACATCACACTCACCCGACATCACACTCACCCGACATCACACTCGCCCAGCCCAACATCACACTCACCCAACCCAACATCACACTCACCCGACATCACACTCACCCAGTCCAACATCACACTCACCCAACCCAACATCACACTCACCCAGCCCAACATCACACTCACCCAGCCCAACATCACACTCACCCAGTCCAACATCACACTCGCCCAGTCCAACATCACACTCGCCCAACCCAACATCACACTCACCCGACATCACACTCACCCGACATCACACTCACCCAACATCACACTCGCCCAGCCCAACATCACACTCACCCAACCCAACATCACACTCACCCGACATCACACTCACCCAGTCCAACATCACACTCACCCAACCCAACATCACACTCACCCAGCCCAACATCACACTCACCCAGCCCAACATCACACTCACCCAGTCCAACGTCACACTCGCCCAACCCAACATCACACTCACCCGACATCACACTCACCCGACATCACACTCACCCAACATCACACTCGCCCAGCCCAACATCACACTCACCCAACCCAACATCACACTCACCCGACATCACACTCACCCAGTCCAACATCACACTCACCCAACCCAACATCACACTCACCCAGCCCAACATCACACTCACCCAGCCCAACATCACACTCACCCAGTCCAACATCACACTCACCCAGTCCAACATAACACTCACCCAGCCCAACATCACACTCACCCAGCCCAACATCACACTCACCCGACAACACACTCACCCGACATCACACTCACCCAGCCCAGCATCACACTCACCCAGCCCGACATCACACTCACCCAACATCACACTCACCCAGCCCGACATCACACTCACCCAACATCACACTCACCCAGTCCAACATCACACTCACCCGACATCACACTCACCCGACATCACACTCACCCGACATCACACTCACCCAGTCCAACATCACACTCACCCAACATCACACTCACCCAGTCCGACATCACACTCACCCAGCCCGACATCACACTCACCCAGCCCGACATCACACTCACCCAGCCCGACATCACACTCACCCAGTCCAACATCACACTCCCCGAGCCCAACATCACACTCACCCAGCCCGACATCACACTCACCCAGCCCGACATCACACTCACCCAACCCAACATCACACTCACCCAGTCCAACATCACACTCCCCCAACATCACACTCACCCAGCCCGACATCACACTCACCCAGTCCAACATCACACTCACCCAACCCAACATCACACTCACCCAGCCCAACATCACACTCACCCAACATCACACTCACCCAGCCCAACATCACACTCACCCAACCCAACATCACACTCACCCAACCGAACATCACACTCACCCAACATCACACTCACCCAGCCCAACATCACACTCACCCAACATCACACTCACCCAGCCCAACATCACACTCACCCAGTCTAATTTTAAGATTGTTCCCCCTTGTTCTGGATTCCCCACCACAGGAAATAGTTTCTCTCTATCTACCCTATCAAATCCTTTTATCATTTTGTGACCGACCGACCACGAGAGCACCCAGCGGCGATTCTACCCTGAATTTGGTGCATCTCCCTGACCCCTGTGTGTCTAATATCCCCAGGGCTGGGGTCCATGTGTGATAACCCCATTAGAGGGGATCAGAAAATGCTGCCTGATCCATCCGATACCATGAACCGACCCTGATGAAAATCCAATCGCTCTCAGTTCTCCAGGTTAAAAATAGAGTTGAATTTAGCCCTGTGTTTTTATGCTTCACCATGGTAAAGTGTCATTCACTGTCCCAAAGGCTGATTAAAGACAGCAGGCGTTCTCGGAATGTCTTGGAGCAGTTCCATTGGTGAATACCTTTGCCCTTCACTCAGCTCTGTGTGCTTATAACATACTAGAGAATACACACACACTGGTGCTGAAGGATGAGCAAATGACAGAAAGTATTATGCGCGGTTTGTAGCTCCCATAATGAATGGAACTGAGGCCACCTACTAGGAAGGTGCTTCGTGTGAGTCCGCATCTCCTCAGGAAGCCGTGGTAACAGCCACGGGGGGGTGGGGGTGACCCTGACTCTCATCAACCGCACTGGTCATATGGCCATCTACAATCCACTGCCCGAACCCTCTGCCCGAACCCACAGCCCGAACCCTCTGCCCGAGCCCACAGCCCGAACCCTCTGCCCGAGCCCACAGCCCGAACCCTCTGCCCGAGCCCACAGCCCAAACCCACTGTCCGAGCCCTCTGCCCGAACCCTCTGCCCGAACCCTCTGCCCGAGCCCACAGCCCAAACCCACAGCCCGAACCCTCTGCCCGAGCCCACAGCCCAAACCCATTGTCCACAGCCTGCACCTCTGCCCGAACCCACTGCCCAAACACCCAGCCCGAGCCCACAGCCCGAACCCTCTGCCCGAGCCCACAGCCCAAACCCTCTGCCCGAACCCTCTGCCCGAGCCCACAGCCCAAACCCATTGTCCACAGCCTGCACCTCTGCCCAAACACCCAGCCCAAGCCCAAGCCCACTGCCCAACCCCATTGCCCACAGCCTGCACCCACTGTCCGAGCCCACTGACCGAACCCACTGGCCCACTGCCCGAACCCACTGTCCACTGCCCCACAGCCCAAAGTTTCTAACATAATTTGTACCACAAATTAAATTATACCAATTGTAAAAGCTCACAAAATGTGTGTTAGTGCTATTAAAGGTTAGTAGCAGTGTCATGTGCCAGGGAAGTGCTCTTCTCAAGTTCCATCAACTCTTGCAAAGCTCCAGTTTAAAAATAGTGTTAAACTTTGGCCTTTATTTAAGCTGCGTTCACTAAAGATGGATAACAATCTTCTGATAATTCAAAGCCAGTGTTTGCACTAAAAAGTTTGAATTAAACAATTTAAATCACAGTAAAATGGAAATTTAGGGCTAAACAAAATTGAATTATCAAATAATTTGAAGTAAACAATTTTGAATTAAAGCAGCAGAGTACACACACAACAACTCAACAAGTGAAACTCTCCATCCAGATTCAGAGCTCAGCAATGGCCACATGAGCAGCGTACTGGACCTCGGCGAGAGGAGGGGGAAGGATCAGTGACTCTGAAAGTCCCTTTGTAATAAGAATATAAAGTTTAAAAGCAAGTAACTGTGTAGCACACCAACACATCAAACCACACCCACTCCTCAAACCAAACCACACCCACTCCTCAAACCAAACCCCGCCCACTCCTCAAACCAAACCACACCCACTCCTCAAACCAAACCACACCCACTCCTCAAACCAAACCACGCCCACTCTTCAAACCAAACCCCGCCCACTCTTCAAACCAAACCACGCCCACTCTTCAAACCAAACCACGCCCACTCTTCAAACCAAACCACGCCCACTCTTCAAACCAAACCACGCCCACTCTTCAAACCAAACCACGCCCACTCTTCAAACCAAACCACGCCCACTCTTCAAACCAAACCACGCCCACTCCTCAAACCAAACCACGCCCACTCCTCAAACCAAACCACGCCCACTCCTCAAACCAAACCACGCCCACTCCTCAAACCAAACCACGCCCACTCCTCAAACCAAACCACGCCCACTCCTCAAACCAAACCACGCCCACTCCTCAAACCAAACCACGCCCACTCCTCAAACCAAACCACGCCCACTCCTCAAACCAAACCCACTCCTCAAACCAAACCACGCCCACTCCTCAAACCAAACCACGCCCACTCCTCAAACCAAACCACGCCCACTCCTCAAACCAAACCACGCCCACTCCTCAAACCAAACCACGCCCACTCCGCAAACCAAACCACGCCCACTCCGCAAACCAAACCACGCCCACTCCTCAAACCAAACCACGCCCACTCCTCAAACCAAACCACGCCCACTCCTCAAACCAAACCACGCCCACTCCTCAAACCAAACCACGCCCACTCCTCAAACCAAACCACGCCCACTCCTCAAACCAAACCACGCCCACTCCTCAAACCAAACCACGCCCACTCCTCAAACCAAACCACGCCCACTCCTCAAACCAAACCACGCCCACTCCTCAAACCACGCCCACTCCTCAAACCAAACCACGCCCACTCCTCAAACCAAACCCCGCCCACTCCTCAAACCAAACCCCGCCCACTCCTCAAACCAAACCACGCCCACTCCTCAAACCAAACCACGCCCACTCCTCAAACCAAACCACGCCCACTCCTCAAACCAAACCACGCCCACTCCTCAAACCAAACCACGCCCACTCCTCAAACTGCTCTGTTCAGTTGTATCAAACCACTTTTTCATAAGAAGAAAATGGGACGGACCACCTGGCATCGGATTCGGACACGACAAAGACAAATCCAACCCAGTCGATCCTGCAAAGTCTTCCTCACTAACATCTGGGGACTTGTGCCAAAATTGGGAGAGTTGTCCCACAGACTAGTCAAACAACGGCCTGACATAGACAATCCTCCTTCGATACAAGGTTGGTGCCAGTGGACTGGAGGATTGCAAATATAACACACTTGTTCAAAAAAAGGGGAGAAGGATAAACCTGGCAATTACAGGCCAGTCAGCCTAACATCGGCGGTGGGGAAGCTTTTAGAAACAATAATCCAGGAGAAAATTAACAGCCACTTGGACAAGCATGGACTAATAAAGGAGTAATAAATTGAAGCCCATGGGATAAAAGGGGCAGTAGCAGCATGAATACAAAATTGGCTAAGGGATAGAAAACAGAGTTGTGGTGAATGGCTGTTTTTCAGTCTGGAGGGAGGTATACAGGGCGTTCCCCAAGGACCACTGCTGTTTTTGACATACATTAATGACTTGGACTTGTGGGTACAGGGCACAATTTCAAAATTTGCAGATGACATGAAACTTGGGAGATTAGTGAACAGTGAGGAGGATAGTGATAGACTTCAAGAGGACATAGACAGGTTAGTGGAATGGGTGGACATGTGGCAGATGAAATTTAATGCAAAAAAGTGCAAAGTGATACATTTTGGTCGGAAGAAGGAGGAGAGGCAATATAAACTAAAGGGTACAATCCTAAAGTGGGTGCAGGAACAGAGAGACCTGGGGGTATATGTGCACAAATCATTGAAGGTGGCAGGGCAGGTTGAGAAAGCGGTTAAAAAAGCATACGGGATCCTGGGCTTTATAAATAGAGAGGTCGCACAACACCAGGTTATAGTCCAACAGTTTTATTTGAAATCACAAGCTTTCGGAGCTATCGCTCCTTCCTCAGGTGAAGATTATAAATAGAGGCATAGAGTACAAAAGCAAGGAAGTTATGATGAACCTTTATAGAACACTGGTTCGGCCTCAACTGGAGTATTGTGTCCAATTCTGGGCACCGCACTTTAGGAAGGATGTGAAGGCCTTAGAGAGCGTGCAGAAAAGATTTACCAGAATGGTTCCAGGGAAGAAGGACTTCAGTTACGTGGATAGACTGGAGAAGCTGGGGTTGTTGTTCTTTGAGCAGAGAAGGTTGAGAGGAGATTTGATAGAGGTGTTCAAAATCATGAGGGGTTTGGACAGAGTAGATAGAGAGAAACTGTTCCCATTGGCAAAAGGGTTGAGAACCAGAGGACACAGATTTAAGGTGATTGGCAAAAGAACCAAAGGCGACATGAGGAAAAACTTTTTTATGCAGTGAGTGGTTAGGATCTGGAATGCACTGCCTGAGAGGGTGGTGGAGGCAGATTCAATCGTGGCTTTCAAAAGGGAGTTGGATAAGTACCTGAAGGAACAAAATTTTCAGGGCTACAGGGAAAGGGCGAGGGAGTGGGACTAGCTGAAGTGCTCTCGCAGAGAGCCGGCACGGACTCGATGGGCCGAATGGCCTCCTTCTGTGCTGTAACCATTCTATGATTCACTAATTCAATCATGCGCTTACACCCATCATATTGTCCAATTAAAGAAATGCCATGCACACAATGTCCCTGTTTGCTCAGGCTTCAATCGCAGACATCACTTATTTTGACGATTGGGGCTGTTATCAGTGCAGCTATTGTAACACGAAGGAAAGTGTCTTGTCCTTGATCTCCTCTAATTTGATTAGATTACCTGAATATTCTTGGTTCCATGGGAACATAGCTGCCTCTGTTTGCTATCCTATTCTCTCTTACATCTGCTGATAGCTGACTTTTTCCACTTAATTTTAGTAGGATAATTGTCTTTTAATTGTTTCGCCTCTCCTATTCATGTCAGCTTGAACCACTCCCTGACTCATTTGCTGGAGCCAGTGGACCTCAGTTCACACAAGCAGTAAAATATAACAATGGTGTAAGGTACCAGCACTCTAGCTTATCCATATTTCAATTAAACATTTATTCTTATTAAGCAATTAATAGACACTGGAGGATTCTCAGGTAATAAGTCACACCAACATGCCAAAACAGATGTAGCGCCCGAATATGGGCATGAAATAGCAGCAGTGTTCGATGCGTGCTAGAAGAGGCAGGCCTGAGGATTGTCCGATATTGGTCCTTGGGCCTCAGTAATATAACACCGGCGGGCTGCTCGGGCCAGGACTTTGCCGCCGCGCCCCAGGTGATTACTGGGCCGGGGAGACTTGGGGCACACCTGACTCCTGCTCCTCCTGGCTCCAAATTAAGGCAAGTCAGAATTCCTTCACTGACTGTTTCTGGGACTGCCTCCAGCGGTTCCTGTGGACCATAAGCTCCGAGTAGTCTTCACCAATTTTACAAAATGGGCACCAAAACGGGCACAGGGCTTTTCAGATGGCGTCGGTACCTGCCAACTTTAGCATTAGCTCTGACGCATACACACAGATTGAGAGCGGGCGTCACACTGCAACATTTGTCCACACTCCTGGCTGCCAACCTCAGTACCTTTTGGCTGCTGCTGGGGGTGGGCAGTAAAAAAAAAAGAATGACGTTAGTGTCTTCTTGGACCTTCGGGCGGTCTCCTGGACCCTCCAGTCCACAGAGGATCCTGGTACAACCCTCCCCCACTGTTGGGTTTCTGCAGGCTCCCTCCGTTGGAGAGCAGCACAGGCAGACGAGGTACAGATTGAGACAGGATGTTGGGAACACCCCATTATAGTGGTTACGCTGGTCCAGCACGATCTTCAGCCCAGGCCAAGGCCCAGTTACCTTCATCTGGGGCAGGGCAGGAAATGCTAGGCAGTGTGTGGGGGCAGGGACCCGATACAATGGTCTCTCACCCCATTTCCCCTTCACCCTGCCTGTGAATTGATACAAATCCCTTTAGAACAGGTCATATTGTATTTTAATTTTAAAATTTTCATCCTTGTTTTCAAATCCTCCCATGGCCTCGCCCCCTCCCTATCTCTGTAACCTCCTCCAGATCTCTGCGCTCCTTCAATTCTGGCCTCCAGAGCATCCCCGATTTTAATCGCTCCACCATTGGTGGCCGTGCCTTCAGCTGCCGAGGCCCTAAGCTCTGGAATTCCCTCCCTAAACCTCTCCGCCTCTCTACCTCTTTCCTCCTTTTAAGACGCTTCTTAAAACCTCCCTCTTTGACCAAGCTTTTGATCATCTGCCCTAACACCTCCTTATGTGACTCGGTGTCAAATTTTATTTTATTGCGCTCCTGTGAAGCGCCTTGGGTCGTTTTACTTTGTTAAAGGCGCTGTATAAATGCAAGTTGCTGTTGTTGGTGTTCTCTCGTGTACATGGAGTAACCACGACAGGGAAATGTTCCAACTCCTAACGTGACATCTTTCAAATGTTCTTATGCTACCAGGATGAAGAGAGGAGAGCTGTTTGACTACCTGACTGAAAAAGTTACTTTAAGTGAAAAGGAGGCCAGGTCAGTGACTATCTCTGTATATCTGAATATCGTATGTTGTTGTGGCTGCCGCGAAACACGAATTGAGGCCGAGTCGGTATGTGAAACACATAACTTTTATAGTAACTTTGGATCTGCTTGGTCCAAAATGGCTGCTAGCACATTTCTCTGCCAAAAACCTGAGGCCCCGCCCACTCCTTTTCTCCTGCCTTAAAGGCAAGGTGCCCGATTTATTGTCCACGGACGGAAAAGTGGATTGCGCCTGTTTAGGTGGCGATCCGCCACACAGCTCCCCCCAGAATCCGCTTAGGAGGTGTGGACGAGACGGTGCGGCGGTCTGATGGGCCGGCCGGAGCGGCTCTTTATGGACGCCAGTGGACTTGGAACGGCCGGGCATGGAGCAGCCGGGTGAACCGGCTTGAGGGCAGGTCGGCTGCGTGGCGGTGGACGAGCTACAGGGACCTGCTCCCCGGGCTCCGAGTGTGCTGGCTTGAGTCGATCAACCGACACTTTTTCGGTCCTGTCGCCCACTTGCAGGGTGAAAAATTTGTCCCCAGCCTGTAGCACCTTGTAGGGCCCGTCGTACGGGGGTTGAAGGGGTCCGCGGTGGGCGTCGTGCCGGACGAAAACGAACCATGCCTGGTGCAGGCTTAGTGGGACGTGTGAGGTGGATTCGCCGTGTCGGGCAATGGGCACCGGGGCGAACTGCAGCGCCGGTGAGGCGAAGTCGTGGCGTTGCTGATCGGCTGACCAGGGTGTCGTGGCGGTGGGCAGGAACTCGCCAGGTACGCACAGCGGCTGACCGTACACGAGCTCTGCTGCCGATGCGTGGAGGACTTCTTTAACCGCGGTGCGCAGGCCGAGGAGGACCCACGGAAGTCGGTCGGTCCAGGCGCCGTCCTGGAGGCTGGCTCGAAGAGATGCCTTCAAGGATCTGTGGAACCGCTCACACAGTCCGTTGGCTTGGGGGTGGTACGCTGTGGTGCGGTGAATGGTCACCCCGAGATTGCGTGCGACGGTGGTCCAGAGTTCAGAGGTAAATTGCGGACCTCTCTCCGACGTCATGTCGGAGGGGACGCCGAACCGTGCGACCCAGGTGCTGACGAAGGCTCTGGCGATGTCGGCGGTGGTGGTAGAGGTCAGTGGAATTGCCTCGGGCCAGCGCGTGGTGCGGTCAACGATCGTCAGCAAGTGCGTGTGGCCTTGCGACGGCGGCAGGGGCCCGACGATGTCCACGTGGATGTGGTCGAATCTCCGCGAAGGGACGGTAAACTCCTCGAGGGGTGCTTTTGTGTGTTGCTGCACCTTGGCCCGTTGGCAGGAGTTGGCCCAAGTACGCACATCCTTGCGAAGGCCGCGCCAGACAAAGCGGTTGGCTACCAATTTGATGGATGCGCGGGCGCCGGGGTGGGAGAGGTTGTGGAGAATCTCGAATACCCGGCGGCGCCAGGACGCTGCGACGACGGGCCGAGGTTGACATAGGGATATGATGCACTTGACCGTGACTGCGGTCGGGCCACCGGCGACGTCGGCCAGGCGTAGCCCTGGTAGGTTGGTAGGTGCGGAGAGCAGATCCGGGTCGGTGATCTGGTCTGCTGCGAGTTGAGCGTAGTCGACTGCCAGGTGTGCGGCGTGGATGGCGGGGCGGGAGAGGCAGTCGGCTACCACATTGCCTCGGCCGGAGACGTGTTGGATGTCCGTGGTGAACTCAGACACTGCCGCGAGCTGGCGCTGCTGCCTGGCGGACCAGGGGTCGGTTGTCTTTGCCATTGCAAATGTCAGGGGTTTGTGGTCGACAAACGCAGTGAAGGGGTGGCCCTCCAGCAAAAACCAAAAATGGCGGACCGCCAGGAACAGCGCGAGGAGCTCGCGGTCGAAGGTGCTGTACTTGACCTCCGGGGGGCGTAGTTGGCGGCTGAAGAAGGCAAGTGGTTGCCAGGCGCCGTCGACCCACTGCTCATACACGGTGCCGACTGCGTGGTCGGAAGCGTCCGTGGTGAGCGCTACCCTGGCATTCGGCCGTGGGTGCGCGAGCAGGGTGGTGTTGGCGAGCGCGGTCTTGGTTGAGTCGAAGGCGGCTGACGCGTCTGCCGTCCATTCGACCGCCATCTTGCCGCTCCTGCCCCGCTTCATACAGGGGCCTCATGAGGGACGCCGCTTTGGGGATGAAACGGTTGTAGAAATTCACCATCCCGAGGAACTCCTGGAGGCCTTTGATGGTGGTGGGGCGGGGAAATTGTTGGACGGCCTGCACCTTGGTGGGCAGGGGAATGGCCCCAGCATGGGTGATGTGGTGGCCAAGGAAGTCGATCTTGTCCAGGCCGAACTGGCATTTGGCTGGGCTGAGGATGAGCCCGTGGTCGCTGAGGCGCCCGAACAGGATGCGAAGGTGTTCGAGGTGTTCCTGCTTGGAGGAACTGGCTACCAGGATGTCGTCCAGGTAGACGAACAGGAACTTCAGGTCCCGAAGGACCGAGTCCATGAGCTGTTGGAATGCCTGGGCCGCGTTTTTGAGGCCGAAGGGCATCCGCAGGAACTCGAAAAGGCCGAAGGGGGTGATTACGGCCGTCTTGGGGACGTCCGCGGGGTGGACGGGGACTTGGTGGTAGCCGCGCACCAAGTCGACCGTGGAAAAGACTGAGCGGCCGACCAGCCTAGCCGAGAAGTCCTGGATGTGCGGCACGGGGTACCGATCAGGGGTGGTGGCGTCATTGAGGTTTGGGGGCGATGTGGAGTGGGGAGGCCCAGGGACTGTTGGAGCGGCGGATGATGCCGAGCTGTTCCATGGTGGCAAACTCGGTCCGCGCAATCTCCAGTTTGGCCGGGTCCAGCCTGCGGGCGTGGGCATACACTGGGGGGCCTGTGGTGGGGATGAAGTGTTCCACCCCGTGTTTGGCGGCCTCCGCGGAGAAGGTCGGATTGGTAAGGGCCGGGAATTCAGCCAGGAGTGCTGAGTAGTCATCCGTGGCCCGGGCGTGGCACTGTGACGCCATGTCGGCGGGTTGACGGGGGGCCATGGCGCCCAGGATGGGGTACATAGTGTTCATGTCCACGAGGCGGTGTCGAGGGATGTCTACCAGTAGGCCGTGGGTGCACAGGAAATCCGTGCCGATGAGAGGGGAGAGCACCTTGGCAGTGATGAACTCCCATCGGTAGCGGCGACCAGCGAGGTCGAGGGTGACTGTGCGGGTGCCGTACGTCCGGATGTCCGAGCCGTTAGCAGCAGCCAGCGCCGGTCCTCGTTTTCCCTTTTGGATGTCGAGGGAGGAGGCCGGGATGATGCTGTGCTGAGCTCCAGTGTCGCACAGGAATCGGCGGCTGGTTTTGTCATCTGTGACGTACAGCAGGGAGCCCACGTGGCCCACGGCCATTGCGGGGGCTGGTACGGGGGCGGACTTGAAGGAGCAGGGAGGTGTGCACCGTTGTGCCCTGGCGCCGAACCGTGCGTGGTAGTAACAGTGGCCCGGGTTGGTTGAGCGCGAAGGCCCCGTGAGCCCGGTGGCTGGGCCTTGTGGCCGCGTGGTGGCCAGTGAGGGGCGCGCCCAGGCAGTACCTGCCAGGTCCGGAGTGACGTCGCGGCTGGAGTGAGCGGACAGCAGCTTGTCGGCCTCATCGGCCAGGGCTTCCAGGTCCGTGAGGCCGGACGCCTCGATCGCTGGGCGGATGCTGAGAGGTAGCTGGCGGATGAACAGCGTGCGGAAGAGGGATCCGGGTGGGCTCTCGTCGGTGAGGGAGAGCATGTGGGAGAGGAGGTCTGACGGTGAGGCATCACCGAGGCCTGGAAGGTCGAGGAGGTGGCAGTTTCGCTGGTATTTCGAGGCCGTAAATTTTTTAAGGAGCGCGGCCTTAAGATGTGCATACTTGCCTTCCTCTGGTGGGTTCTGCAGCGCTGTCCAGACCTTCGTAACTGTGGAGCTACCGAGTGATGTGACGAGGTAGTCGTACTGCGTCCCATCTGTGGTGATGTTTCGCAGCCGGAAGCACGACTCGGCTTGGAGAAACCAGGCTTCAGGCTGGTTTTCCCAAAACTCCGGCAGTTTCACGGAAACTGCGTTCGTGTCCGCCATTGCAGTGCTCGGAATACGTTCTGAGCGTCGGGGTCACCAATGTTGTGGCTGCCGTGAAACACGAATTGAGGCCGAGTCGGTACATAACTTTTAATTACATCTGCTTGGTCCAAAATGGCTGCTAGCACATTTCTCTGCCAAAACCAGAGGCCCCGCCCACTCCTTTTCTCCTGCCTTAAAGGCAAGGTGCCCGATTTATTGTCCACGGACGGAAAAGTGGATTGCGCCCGTTTAGGTGGCGATCCGCCACAATGTAAACATTCCAGTGAACACTTCATGAACCAGGCCGTTTGACTCTCGGGTGAATCTCACTCACCCAGGTGAGGATTACCCGGAGAACACTCGAGCTGCGGTACGGTCTGGCATTTCCCTTGATGAGCTGAACACGGTCCCAGATGGAGTGTTTTGCAGACAGTTAGGATAATAAGGGTATTGGTGTCAACTTTAGTCACTCGCGATTGTGACACCTTGAGTCACTTGCGATTGCATCTCCTCTGTTTAGATAGAAATTCCCATCACCTGAATATCGAGAGCGTGGAGCGAGTCTGCCGTTTATCTCCTGCTACCTCCCCAACTCTTCCGCCCTGCTTAGAATTTTTGTTTGATACTTGAGCTGCTCCATTTATCAGAGGCTGATAGTCTGCACTTTTCACCTGATTCTTCCTAAAATAAAATATTTTTCCTTCTCCAGCCTTCCAAAGTGTAAAGGTATTTGATACATCACTCGTCTCCACCCCTTCAATCACCTTCACTCTCTCTCCGCCTTTAACACCCTCCTTATAACCCACCTCTTTGACTAAGCTTTTATCACACCGCCCAATATCTCCTTCTTTGGCTTGGTGTTGATTTTTGTCTGATGTAAAGTGCCTTGGGAGTTTTTGTACACTATATAAATGTAAGTTGTTGTTGCTACTGCTAAAACTTCCGTCCATCGTTTTGCCACCTTTCCACTCAACGTTTCCAACCTACTCGTCTGCCTCCCGAGCTCCATCTGAAGCTTCACCACGCACCTGCTATCCTGCACAAACCCAGCTCACCGTCCTTCTCAAACTTCCACTGGCTCTCTGTCCCTTTAAAACTTGTGCTCTCTTCTTTAACATGAGAGGCTTGTCCCTCCCTGGAGGCCCTGGGGAAAAAATTTGTGCGCGCCAACAGAACTGACGGTGTCACCGGCAACCCGAGTTAACGGCTGCAGAAAATGGCCGCAGGGCTACCTACCGTTGAAAAATTCATGGTCGGGGTTGGTGATGTGGAGCGCAGCGCTAACTTACCGTGCAGCGCCATCCTGATGGCGTTAATGGAAGCCTCCATTAGCACACTGATACAATTAAAGAGCTCTCATTTCTGCTTCTAGAAGCATCATGCGATCACTGCTAGAGGTCGTTCAGTTCCTCCATTCCAAGAACATCGTGCACCGAGATCTCAAACCTGAAAATGTCCTTCTTGATGATAACATGAACGTCAAGCTGTCTGACTTTGGGTTTTCATTACAACTTGGCCCGGGCAAGAAACTGCGAGGTAAGCAGAGAGCTTCCTGTCTGGGGAACGAGGTGAGTTGGCTCAGAGAACGATTAACCGGAGATAACCTGTGACCTTTGACCAATCCTGGTTCACCTGATGAAAAGAAAAAAGTAACAAAGGATTATTTCAACATCCGTCCAGGAAACAACTTATTAGCATCAGTCTGGGCAGTGACTGAGAGTCAGACACGAGGAGTCAGAGACTGAGAGTCACAGACAGAGCGGGTAAGAGACGAGAAGAGTGGGAGAGACCAGGAGAGTCTGAGATCAGGAGAGTGTAAAGGCCAGAAGTGTGCGAGAGATCAGGAAGAGTGTCACACAACAGGATAGACTGAGAGTCGCGGATTTTTTTTAAAAATTCGTTCATG
Source organism: Squalus acanthias (assembly GCA_030390025.1). NCBI lineage: Eukaryota > Metazoa > Chordata > Chondrichthyes > Squaliformes > Squalidae > Squalus > Squalus acanthias. Next base: position 45,182,605 of record CM059448.1, on the reverse strand, counting down.
GGATGTGGGCGTCGCTGGCAAAGTCAGCATTTATTGGCCATCCCTAATTGCCCTTGAGAAGGTGGTAGTGAGCCGCCTTCTTGAACCGCTGCAGTCCGTGTGGTGAAGGTACTCCCACAGTGCTGTTTGGGAGGGAGTTCCAGGATTTTGACCCAGCGACGATGAAGGAACGGTAATATACTTCTAAGTCAGGATGGTGTGTGACTTGGAGGGGAACTTGCATGTGGTGGTGTTCCCATGCGCCTGCTGCCCTTGTCCTTCTAGGTGGTAGAGGTCGCGGGTTTGGGAGGTGCTGCCGAAAAAGCCTTGGCGAGTTGCTGCAGTGCATCTTGTAGATGGTACACACTGCAGCCACGGTACGCCGGTGGTGGAGGGAGTGAATGTTTAAGGTGGTGGATGGGGTGCCAATCAAGCGGACTGCTTTGTCCTGGATGGTGTCGAGCTTCTTGAGTGTTGTTGAAGCTGCACTCATCCAGGCAAGTGGAGAGGATAATGTGAGAGATCAGGAGAGTGTCACAGAACAGGATAGAGTGAGAGTCGAGGATAACGTGAAAGACCAGGAGGTAGTGAAAGGTCAAGAGAGTACGAGAGACCTGCAGAGTGCGGGGGGCCAGCATGTCGGGGGGGAGGGTGTCGGGGTGGGGCCAGCGTGTCGGTGGGGCCAGTGTGTCGCGGGGGGGGGGGGGGTGGTGTTGGGGCCCAGTGTGTATGGTGGAATTATCTGCTGCTGCCCACTCTGGTTTTAGTTCAGCAACTTTCTGTTGTGTGTCTCTAATGCAGAATTGTGTGGGACCCCAGGATACCTGGCTCCAGAAATTCTACTGTGTTCAATGGATGAAACTCACCCTGGATACAGCAGAGAAGTGGATTTGTAAGTAATGACTCTAAATACAGCTAAATATTAAAGAAAGGTTAACTGTCATAATATGGCTATTTACAGCATAGGTTACACGCTTCACTGAAAACTCTTATGTAAATATTTCCTATGGAGATTCCAATGATAAAATGTCCACCCTCACCCGTTGCATTTACACCTGTTATGTCTCCCTGTTGCACCGGTGGATGACACTCTAATAGGTGTTTCAGTGTTAATTTAGGTCACGGCCCCTGTCACACCGCTAAGATGGCACTGTAACTCACTCATCATACTTCCTGAGGTAAACTACATCTGCCATTCTTTTCACTATCTGAAATTTCTAATGTCCAAAATAAGGTTTTAAACAAAATAAAATGTTTTTGAAAATTACATATTTTCAATGACATGATTAAGGTGATCCATTACATTATCTTTTGTGTATTTTAATGACTTCATTTGAAGGCCTCAGACATTACCAAATGCTTTGGCTTGGATGGGAATTGTTTTGCCAAGGGCTAGGACAGTTAATTGAGTTTAGATTGTGCAGTGTAAGTGCGCGCACTCGATTTCCTAGGATGCCTCCGTGCCACTTAATCACCTGTTCTGATTGAACATTTACTATAGCTTCTAACAGTTTCCGTCAGGTTTGTTTCTCAAAATTATTTGAACAAAATCTCGGGGCTTTACTCATGTAAAGTTATATTGAGTGTGTTTTTTTTTAAAGCAGAGCATGTGCACGTGTATGGGAGAGAAGTGACAAACCATATGGATTGTACAACCGCTGCAGCTGTTGTTTTGTGTTCTGCAAACTTCAGAAAGTGCATTAAGCTGAGTGATAATAGCCCCAGGAATCCGTGCCGCAGTAAAACCTTCCCTAGCAGGACTTCCACCTGCCAGTCAATTGTGTCCCCACCTGAATTCTCAGAGTCAGCTCCTTTAGATATTAAACGGTGGGCCAGAAGTGCAACTCCCATTGCAAAACTGGAGTAAATCACTGTGGGGGGGTGGGGGGGGACTCGTTGCTGCAGGATTTAAATGCTTGCAGCAACTTAAGGTGGCAGAGAGGTTCTTGGAGGTACAGCAGGTAAGTGATGGGTTTCCTGCTTCAGTTCTTGACAACAATGTTCTTAAGACTTCATCATGACTTCAACTCCACACACTGGTATCCGCACCCCCCCACCCCCCACCCCGTCCCGTCCCCAGGCTAGTGGAACTGAAAGGGGCAAGCTCGCAATTTCACAGATGCTGACCTACAGATCCCCTGGATTTGCTCTGTCAGACGTACTTTATCTAAACCCTTCATGATTTTGAACACCTCAATTAAATTTCCCCTTAACCTCTGCTCTAAGGAGAACAAACCGAGCTTCTCCAATTTCTCCACATAACTCTCCATACCCTGTATAAAACATGCCCTTATTGATTCCCACCCTCTATAACAACAACTTGTATTTATATAACACCTTTAACATAGTAAAATGTCCCAAGGCGCTTCACAGGAGCGTTATCAGACAAAATTTGACACCGAGCCACATAAGGAAATATTAGGGTCGATGACCAAAAGCTTGGTCAAAGAGTTAGGTTTTAAGAAGCATCTTAAAGGAGGAAAGAGAGGTAGCGAGGCGGAGAGGTTTATGGAGGGAATTTTAGAGCTTAGGGCCCAGGCAGCTGAAGGCACGGCCGCAAATGGTTGAGTAATTAAAATCGGGGATATGCAAGAGGCCAGAATTGGAGGAGTGCAGAGATCTCAGAGGGTTGTAGGGCTGGAGGAGGTTACAGAGATAAGGAGGGGCGAGGCCATGGAGGGATTTGAAAACAAGGATGGGAATTTTAAAATTGAGGTGTTTCCAGACCAGGAGCCAATGTAGGTTAGCGAGCACAGGGGTGATGGGTGAACCAGACTTGGTGCGAGTTAGGACACGGGCAACCGAGTTTTGGATGAGCTCAAGTTTACGGAGGGTAGAATGTGGGAGGCCAGCCAGGAGTGTGTTGGAATAGTCAAGTCTAGAGGTAACAAAGGCATGGATGAGGGTTTCAGCAGCTGATGAGCTGAGGCAGGGCCGGAGTTGGGCGATGTTACGGGGGTGGAAATAGGCAGTCTTGGTGATGGTGTGGATATGTGGTAGGAAACTCATTTCAGGGTCATATACGACACCAAGGTTGCGAACCGTCTGGTTCAGCCTGAAACATTTGCAATGGAGATGGATGGAGTAGGTAGCTAGGGAACGGAGTTTGTGGCCTCTATAGAATGCACCCGCTACAGAACCTGCCCGCTCGATTAATATCAATGGAACGATAATCTGGCAGGTTCTACAATTAGTGGCTGATCCTCTCTGCCAGGTTACGAACCAGGCAATGAGGTGGAAATAAGCCCAGATTGTTTCCAGTGATTGAGGGTCTAGAACAAGAGGAGATAGATATCAAATTAAGTGCAAGAGACTTAGGACAGAGAGCAGGAGAAACACTTTTACACGGAAGGCTCTGGAATACACTGTTACTGCACAGTTAGGAGTTAGTGCTTGAAGCAGAGACATTTACGAATAAGTCAGATAGGTAGGTGAAGGCAAGAAATATACAGGGATATGGGAAAAGAGGATGGGATTGGGACCAATGTTCCCTGTAATTATTTTTGGGGCCGCGTGGCCCCTTTAACGGGCTGCAAAACCCATTCAAAATACTGCTCATGGGCGGTTTTTCTATTTAAAAGCCGGCGCGGGACCCCTAGAGTGCTGCACGACCATGTGGCCATGCAGCCTAAAGGGAATATTGATTAGGACACGACTCGAGTGGAGTATAAACACCACCACTGACTGGTTGGGGTGATTGGCCTGGCTGTGTGTTGTAATTTCTGTTTAATTCTATGTGCAGAGCGATCAGGTCCAATCCGAGCTAGCGCCACCTGATACATAAATGGGCACATTTTGTTGCAGGGCTCCCCGGGAAGTAATCAGGAGCAGCTCGAGCTCATATTTCCCCCTTCCTGAACTAGAGGTACTGAGGACATTTGTTGTTTTCCCCATTCTGCGCTGCCTACGATTGTCTAACACAGCACAGTCATGGGCTGTAGCTGCGGCTTTCCAGTGGGGGATATACCCGCCAAGCCACGACCAGGGGCCAGACTGCACCATTTCCATCGCTTGCGATAGCTGCAGTTTGATGAGCGGGTGTGACGTGTAATTGTTCTGTTGTGCAGGTGGAGCTGTGGAGTGATCATGTACACACTGCTCAGTGGCTCTCCCCCGTTCTGGCACAGGAAACAGATGTTGATGCTCAGGATGATCATGGATGGAAATTACAATTTCGACTCGCTGGAATGGCACGATCGATCAGACACTGTGAAAGATCTGGTAGGTATTTCAGGGACCAGATAGTGAAATATTTCTTCAACTATTTTCTCAATTATTTATGTTCCAAACTTAGAACCAAATGAACAACCAATAAATTGCGACAATTGTAAATGTATCTCAACACATACTTCATTTATTCACTAACTACCTTCTCAATCACTATCGAAATGGGTTTTAAATTTTCACTTTCACAGAACGTGTAATGTGCGCCACAGGGATATAACAACAACAACTTGTATTTATAAAGCGCCTTTAATGTAGTAAAATATTCCAAGGCGCTTCACAGGAGCGTTATCAAACAAAGTGTAACACTGAGCCACAGAAGGAGATATTCAGGCAGATGACCAAAAGCTTGGACAAAGAGGTAGGTTTTAAGCAGACAGTACAATGGGCAGTACAGGGATATAATAGACTGGGTTATGAGAAGCATCGGTTATAACAGACTATGTGACGAGCAGCATAGAGTCTCACCCTCCAATGGAGCAGAGGCGTTGGAGGAGGATGGTGTGGTCAACTGTGTCAAAGGCTGCAGACAGGTCGAGAAGAATAGTTCCCCACAGTCACAGCCACATAGGATGTCACTTCTGAGTTTGATGAGGGCCGTTTCGGTACTGTGGCAGGGGTGGAAACCCGATTGGAGAGTTTCAAACATGGAGTTGCGGGAAAGACGGGCACGGATTTTGGAGGCGACAACACGTTCAAGGACATTGGAGAGGAAAGGGAGGTTGGAGATGGGGCAGTAGTTTGCAAGGACGGAGGGGTCAAGGGTTGTTTTTTTGAGGAGAGGGGTGATGACGGCAGATTTGAAGGGAGGGAGCATGGTACCTGAGGAGAGGGAACCATTAACAATGTCAACTAACATGGGGACCAGGAAGGGAAGTTGGGTGGTCAGCAGGTTAGTGGGAATAAGGTCGAGGAATCAGGAGGTAGGTCTCATGGATAAGATGAGCTTGGAGAGGGCATAGGAAAGATAGGAGAGAAACTAGAGAGAGATGTGAGTTCAGTGTGAGGTCATGGGGGGAACCTTAGGGGCAGTTTGGCCCAGTGGGCTTGGGGAGGGTGGGAAGCAGCTAAGGCAACTGATCAGATGGTCTAAATCTTAGTGACAAAGAAGTCCATGAGCTCCTCGCACTTGTTGTTGGAGGTGAGGGTGGAGGAGGCAGGGGAGAGGGGTTTAAGGAGACGGTTTGTAGTGGAGAAGAGAAGCTGGGGGTTATCTTTGCATTCCAGGATGATCCTGGAACAGTGAGCAGTTTTGGCCGAGGAGAGCAGGACCCGATAGTGCTTAATGTGGCCCAGTCAGATCTGGCGATGAATGGCTAAACCAGTTTTCCGCTGTAAACGTTCAAGTCTGCGTCCCTTGGACTTCAGGGTGCGGAGATGACGGACATACCAGGGGGAATGGCCAGGGTGAGAGAGAGTAATGGTTTTAATGGGGACAAGGGCATCAAAGATGGAGGTGAGCGTGTGATTGAGCAGCTCTGCGGCTGCAGAAATGTTGTGGTGAATGGAGGGTCAAAAGCTAGACAGTTAGGAATTTGAAAAGTGCCGTTGTAAGTGAGTTGAGAGAGACTGTTTTTTCTAGGGGCGGACACAGAAGGAAGTGAGTTTAGGAGGGGGAAGGGGGATGTGGGTGGAGAGCGATACAAGGAAGTGATCCGAGATGGCCTCATCTGTGACGGGAGTAAATTGGCCACATGAAATGGGAAGGTCAAGGGGGTGGCCGTGACTATGGGTAGTGGAGTTTACATGGAGGGAGGATTGGAGGGCAGTGAACTCAGAGGAGAGAGAGCATGAGTTGAGATGGAGGTTGAAATCATTGAGGATGAGAAGTCACTTGATGCAGAGGCTGAGGGAGGAAAGCAGTGAGGATATCTCGGTGAGAAACTTGGTGTGGTACTGAAATAGAAGTGATGGGCTCGGGTCCGGAGCGGCAACCAAAACGCGCATGTGAATGGACACGGAAACTAAATTTAGATAGGCCTGGTTACATAGCAAGATTAGATAGATATGTCCTGGTAATAATCGGGGAATAGATAGGAGACACTAGGAGGGAATCCAGAGTTAAAGTCAGAGGTCCCATGGTGGGATAAAGTTGACGGAGGTAGGGTGGAGTCAGCTTGGAGCACCGGCGAACTGATGTCCAGGTTCGGAGACAGGTGTGGAGGGCGAGAGAGTCCAGGAGCTATTTGTAGGTTAAATTATCGGAGGATTCACTGTTGGAGGTGTTTCCAGGGGAATGAAGAGCCGGGGATGTGGAGAATCGATCATGGGGCAGAGAAACTGTGACGAAGTTGGAGGTCACCATAAGATCCAGAGGCGGCGGAGAAATGGACTGCAGCCCAGGAGAATGAAATTCTGGACAGGAACCAGACTGTAGCTGAAGCTGGAACTGGGATTGCTACCTTTGAGATCCTGTTTTTTAATTTCCTCCCTAGCTCCTGAAACACTGACTGCAGGACCTCAACCATTTTCCTCCCTATGTCATTGGTTCCCACATGGACCACGATTTCTGGCTGTTCCCCTTCCCCTCAGAATGTTCCGCACCCTCTCAGTGATGTCCTTTACCCTGGCACCAGGGAGGCAACACACTATGCGGGACTCACATCTGTGGTTGCATAAACACCGATCTCCCTCCCCGATCTTCGAATCCCCTATAACCACTACATTTCTACACTTTGCTGTGCCCCCCTGTGCAGTCTTTTGCCCCACAGTGCTGTAGATGTGCTCTAGACTACACACTCACTGAGGTGGCGTCACCCTCACAGGTATTCAGCGCTGAAAATCAATTTAAATCCTGGAGGATTCCTACCCTGCCGGATGGGCACCCCCTTACTCTCTTCCTGAACTCTCTGTAGCTGCGGGGTGACCACCTCCTGAAACGTGCGCTCCAGGAAATTCTCAGCCGCCCGTATACCTACAGTGACTCCAGCCGCTCCTCAAGTTCAGAAACCCAGAGAGAGAGAGAGAGACAGGAGAGAGAGGGGTATGCAGGAAGGTGAATGAGAGAGAGGGAATGACATACAAAGAGAGAGAGAAGGACATATAGGATAACGAGAGAGAGGGGAACCATATAGGAGAGACAGAAGTAAATAGAGGAGCGAGAGAAGGACATACTGGAGAGAAAAAGGGACATACTAGAGAGAGAGAGAGAAGAAAATACAGGAAAGAGAGCAGAAAATAGAAAAGAGAAGGACATACTGAAGAGAGCGAAAGGCATACGGGACTGAGAGAAGGACGTGAAGGAACGAGAGAGAGAATGACATACAGGAGAGAGAGAGAATCACATATAGGAGAGAGAGAATGACATATAGGAGAGAGAGAATGACATATAGGGGAGAGAGAGAGAGAAGGACGTACAGGAGAGAGAACGATATGCAGGCTGGGAGAGAGAGAATAACCATCATACAATGATGCAGCACAGAAGGAGGCCATTTGGCCCATCCTGCCTGATCCGGCTCTTTGAAAGAGCTATCCAATTAATCCCACTCCCCTGCTCTTTCCCCGTAGCCCTATAAATGTTTTCCCTTCAAGTATTTATCCAATTCCCTTTTGAAAGCTACCATTGAATATGCTTCCACTATCCTTTCAGGCAGCGCATTCCAAATCATAACAACTCGGTGTGTAAAAAAATATTTCCTCATCTCCCCTCTGGTTCTTTTGTCAATCATCTTAAATCTGTGTCCTCTGCTTACTGACCCTCCTGCCACTGGAAACAGTTTCTCCTTATTTACTATCAAAACCTTTCTTGATTTTGAACACCTCTATCAAATCTCCCCTTAACCTTCTCTGCTCTAAGGAGAACAACCCCAGCTTCTCCAGTCTCTCCACATAACTGAAGTCCCTCATCCCTGGTACCATTCTAATAAATCTTTTCTGCAATCTTTCGAAGGCCTTGACATCCTTCCTAAAATGTGGTGCCCAGAATTGAACACAATACTCCAGCTGAGGCCTAACCAGTGATTTAGAAAGGTTTAGCATAACTTCCTTGTTTTTGTACTCTATGGGCTGGATTTTGTCTTGGGGTCGGGTTGGGGTCGTGTGATCCGCATTTCGTGTTGCCCCCCCCCCCGACTCCAGATTAATGTGGATGAATGATGCAATTTTAACTTAATTGGGCAATTGAGTTCCAGCATGTGGGAACCCATGAACTAATTAGTAGTTTGAGTCTGAAAGTCGCCTCTGATGATGTCATCATTGCTGACTGCCTGGTCTCAGAGATTGCCTGGCCTTTGCTGTGAGTGGACCGAGATGCAAACTGAGCAGCAGCAGGAGAGAGAGAGAGAGAGAAATTTTTTCCATCCAGGTCCTTTCACAGCAAGGCCAGGCAGTCTCTGAAGACATTCAATGCAGCAGCATCAACTTTCAGACCCAATACTACTACTACTACTACCTTTATCACATCTCTGTTGTAATAGTGGACCTGCAGCTGATAGTCAGCTATCCGCTTGTGCTCCCGCCAGGTTTCACTGGCGTGTTTCACATCAGGCGTACTTCACGTCGGAAAAGGGTTAAACTAGCTAAAACGTTTCAAAATGGCATTACAGAGCCAATTTAGGACTTGTTAAGAGCTTTAATGGCCTCTCCCGCCTCTTGGAGGCGGAACGGAGTCGGGAACCCCGCGACTGATTTTGTCAAAATTGCATGGAGTCGGGATGGGGTCGGGACCCCCGACCCCGCAACTTTAACCTCCCACACGCCTCCAAACCCGACTCCACGGGTCATTGAAAATCCAGCCCTATGCCTCTATTACTAAAGCCCAGGATCCCATATGCTTTTTTAACAGATTTCTCAACTTGTCCTGCCACCTTCAAAGATTTTGTATGTAAACCCCCAGGTCTCTCTGTTCCTGCACCCCCTTTAAAACTGTACCATTTAGTTTATATTGCCTCCTCATTCTTCCTACCAAAATACACCGCTTCACACTTCTCTGCATTAAATTTCATCTGCCATGTGTCTGCCCATTTCACCAGTCTGTCTATGTCCTCCTGAAGTCTGTTACTATCCTCCTCATTGTTTACTACATTTCCAAGTTTCGTGTCATCTACAAACTTTGAAATTATGCCCTGGTCATTAATATATATCAAAAAGAGCAGTGGTCCTAATACCAAACACTGGGGAACACCACTGTATACTTCCTTCCAGTCTGAAAAAAATGCTGTTCACCACTACTCTCTGCTTTCTATCCTTTAGCCAATTTTGTATCCAGGCTGCTACTGTCCCTTTAATCCCTTTTGCCAACAAGTCTAATATGTGGTACTTTGTCAAACGCCTTTTGAAAGTCCATATACACAACATCAACTGCACTGCCCTCATCCACCCATTCTGTTAATTCATCAAAGAACTCGATCAGGTTAGTCAAACACTATTTGCCTTTAACAAGTCCTTGCTGACTTTCATTCATTAGCCCATACTTTTCCAAATGCCAGTTAATATTGTGCCGGATTATTGTCTCTAAAAGTTTCCCCACCACCAACGACTGACTGGCCTGTAGTTGCCGTGTTTATCCCTCTCCCCTTTTTTAAACAGGGGTCTAACATTGACAATTCTCCAGTCCTCTAGCACCACCCTCATATCCAAGGAGGATTGGAGGATTGTGGCCGATTTCCACCCTTAATTCCCTCAGTAACCTAGGATAAGTTTTCTACTTTGAGGACTCCCAACCTTTAAGTACCTCCTCTTTATCTATTTCTTTCCTATCCAATATCACCACTGCTTCCTCCTTTACTGCTACATTGACAGAATCCTCTTCTCAAATGAAGGTAAATGCAAATTACTCATTTCGCACCTCAGTCATGCCCTCTGCCTCCACAAGAATATCTCCTTATTGGTCCTTAATCAGCCCCACCCTTCCTTTGACTACCCTTTTACTATTTATGCATTTATAAATGACTTTTGGGTTCCCTTTTATGCTAGGCACTAATCTATTCTCATACTCTCTCTTTGCCCCTCTTATTCCCTTTTTTAGATCGCCTCTATATTCAGCTTGGTTCTCTACTGTATTATGAACCTTAAAATTGTCATAAGCCTCCTTTTTCTGTCACGTTTAAATCTCTATATCTTTAGTCATCCAGGGAGCTCGATCTTTGGATGCCCTTCCTTTCCCCCTCGTGGAAATGTGTCTACTCTGTACCCGAACCATCTCCTCTTTAAAGGCCTCCCATTGTTCAATTACTGTTTTGCCTACCAATTTTTGATTCCAAGCCACCTGGGCCAGAGCCTTTTTCAACTCACTGAAGTTCGCCCTCGTCCAGTTAAGTATTTTTGCGTTTGATTGTACCTTGTCCTTTTGCATAATTATTCTAATCCTGAAGATATTATGATCACTGTTCCCCAAATGCTCTCCCACTGAAACATGCTCCACTTGACCCACTTCATTCCCCGGAACTAGATCCAGCACTGCTTCCTTCCTCGTTGGGCTGGAAACACACTGATCAAGAAAGTTCTCTTGTACACATTTCAGGAATTCCTCCCCCTCTTTGCCCTTTACACTGTTACTATCCCAGTCTATATTCGGATAATTGAACTCCCCCATTATCACTACTCTGTAGTTCTTGCATCTTTCTGTAATTTGCCTGCAAATTTGCTCCTCTATCTCCTTCCCACTATTTGGTGGCCTATAGTAGACACCCAGCAGTGTAACAACTCCTCTGTTGTTCCTTAATTCTGACCAAATAGACTCTGTCTTTGACCCCTCAACTACATCATCCCTCTCCAGTGCTATAATAGTTTCTTTGATCAATACTGCCACCTCCTTTTCTTCCTTCCCTATCTTTCCTGAATATCTTGTAGCCAGGAATGTTACATTCCCAATCCTCTCCTTTTAGAGCCAGGTCTCTGTTAATGCCACTATATCACGGTTCCATGTGTCGACTTGTGCCTGCAGCTCACCAACCTTATTTACCACGCTCCAGGCATTTATGTGCATGCACTCCAAACCCATCTCAGACTGCTTTGGATTTGCCCCTGTCTGATCCCTCCTATATCTGAACTATTCTTTACTCTAGCGCTAGTCACCTCTCCCAGTCGTCTGTGCACCTTCTTCTCTCTAATGTTTCATCCTGGTGCCCACTCCCCTAGCCAAATTAGTGTAAACCCTCCCCCACAGTACTAGTTAACCTTCCCGTGAGGACATTGGTCCCAGCTCTGTTGAGGTGCAACCTGTCCATCTTGAACAGATCCTTCCTGCCCCAGAACTGATCCCAATGCCCCAGGAATCTGAAGCCCTCCCTCCTGCACCATTTCTCCAGGCACGTGTTAACCTGTCTGATCCTGCTATTCCTATACTCACTAGCGTGTGGAACTGGGATTACTTCCTTTAAGGTCCTGCTCTTTAATTTCCTCCCAAGCTCCTGAAACTCTGACTGCAGGACCTCAACCCTTTTCCTTCCTGTGTAATTGGTTCCCACGTGGACCATGACTTCTGGCTGTTCCCCTTCCCTCCTCAGAATGTTGCGCACCCTCTGTGATGTCCTTTGCCCTGGCACCGGGGAGGAACCACACCATGTCACCGGTTGCAGAAACGCCTGGCTATCCCTTGCCCTTCGAATCCCCGATAACCACTACATTTCTACACTTTGCTGTGTCCCCCTGTGCAGTCCTTTGTCCCACGGTGCCGTGGATGTACTCTCGAATGCCGGTTTGAGAGTGCCACACTCCCGGAGGATTCCTGCACTGCCTGCCTTTTACTACCCTGCCGGCTGGCCACCACTTACTATTCTCCGGAACTCTCTATAGAAGGACCTACAGGAAAGAGAGACAGAGTGACACATGAGAGAGACAGAAGGATATACAGGAGAGAGAGAGAAGGATATACAGGAGAGAGAGAGAAGGATATACAGGAGAGAGAGAGAGAGAGAAAGATATACAGGAGAGAGAAAGATATACAGGAGAGAGAGAGAAGGATATACAGGAGAGAGAGAGAGAGAGAGAGAGAGAGAGAAGGATATACAGGAGAGAGAGAAAGATATACAGGAGAGAGAGAGAAGGATATACAGGAGAGAGAGAGAAGGATATACAGGAGAGAGAGAGAAAGATATACAGGAGAGAGAGAGAAAGATATACAGGAGAGAGAGAGAAAGATATACAGGAGAGAGAGAGAAAGATATACAGGAGAGAGAGAGAGATATACAGGAGAGAGAGAGAAGGATATACAGGAGAGAGAGAGAGAGAGAGAGAAGGATATACAGGAGAGAGAGAGAGAGAGAAGGATATACAGGAGAGAGAGAGAAGGATATACAGGAGAGAGAGAGAAGGATATACAGGAGAGAGAGAGAGAGAAGGATATACAGGAGAGAGAGAGAAAGATATACAGGAGAGAGAGAGAAGATATACAGGAGAGAGAGAGAGAGAGAGAGGATATACAGGAGAGAGAGAGAAGATATACAGGAGAGAGAGAGAAGGATATACAGGAGAGAGAGAAAGATATACAGGAGAGAGAGAAAGATATACAGGAGAGAGAGAGAAAGATATACAGGAGAGAGAGAAGATATACAGGAGAGAGAGAAGGATATACAGGAGAGAGAGAGAAGATATACAGGAGAGAGAGAAGGATATACAGAGAGAGAGAGAAGGATATACAGGAGAGAGAGAGAAGGATATACAGGAGAGAGAGAAAGATATACAGGAGAGAGAGAAAGATATACAGGAGAGAGAGAAAGATATACAGGAGAGAGAGAGAAGATATACAGGGAGAGAGAGAGAGAAGATATACAGGAGAGAGAGAGAAAGATATACAGGAGAGAGAGAGAAAGATATACAGGAGAGAGAGAAAGATATACAGGAGAAGAGAGAAGAGATACAGGAGAGAGAGAAGATATACAGGAGAGAGAGAAAGATATACAGGAGAGAGAGAGAAGATATACAGGAGAGAGAGAGAAGATATACAGGAGAGAGAGAGAGATATACAGGAGAGAGAGAAAGATATACAGGAGAGAGAGAGAAGGATATACAGGAGAGAGAGAGAAAGATATACAGGAGAGAGAGAAAGGATATACAGGAGAGAGAGAGAAGGATATACAGGAGAGAGAGAAAGATATACAGGAGAGAGAGAAAGATATACAGGAGAGAGAGAGAAAGGATATACAGAGAGAGAGAGAAAGATATACAGGAGAGAGAGAAAGATATACAGGAGAGAGAGAAGGATATACAGGAGAGAGAGAGAAAGATATACAGGAGAGAGAGAGAAAGATATACAGGAGAGAGAGAGAGAAAGATATACAGGAGAGAGAGAGAAAGATATACAGGAGAGAGAGAGCGAGAAAGATATACAGGAGAGAGCGAGAAAGATATACAGGAGAGAGAGAGAGAAAGATATACTGAGAGAGAGAGAGAGATATACAGGAGAGAGAGAAGATATACAGGAGAGAGAGAAAGATATACAGGAGAGAGAGAGAAAGATATACAGGAGAGAGAGAGAAGGATATACAGGAGAGAGAGAGAGAAGGATATACAGGAGAGAGAGAAGATATACAGGAGAGAGAGAAAGATATACAGGAGAGAGAGAGAGAGAATACAGGAGAGAGAGGAAAGATATACAGGAGAGAGAGAAGATATACAGGAGAGAGGAGAGGATATTACAGAGAGAGAGAGAGAAGATATACAGGAGAGAGAGAAGATATACAGGAGAGAGAGAAAGGATATACAGGAGAGAGAGAAGATATACAGGAGAGAGAGAAGATATACAGGAGAGAGAGAGAAGGATATACAGGAGAGAGAGAGAGAAGATATACAGGAGAGAGAGAAAGATATACAGGAGAGAGAGAGAAAGATATACAGGAGAGAGAGAGAGATATACAGGAGAGAGAGAGAAAGATATACAGGAGAGAGAGAGAAGATATACAGGAGAGAGAGAAAGATATACAGGAGAGAGAGAAAGATATACAGGAGAGAGAGAGAAGATATACAGGAGAGAGAGAAAGATATACAGGAGAGAGAGAGAAAGATATACAGGAGAGAGAGAGAAGGATATACAGGAGAGAGAGAAAGGATATACAGGAGAGAGAGGAGAAAGATATACAGGAGAGAGAGAGAGGATATACAGGAGAGAGAGAGAAGATATACAGGAGAGAGAGAAGATATACAGGAGAGAGAGAAGATATACAGGAGAGAGAGAAGATATACAGAGAGAGAGAGAAAGATATACAGGAGAGAGAGAAAGGATATACAGGAGAGAGAGAAGATATACAGGAGAGAGAGAAGATATACAGGAGAGAGAGAAAGATATACAGGAGAGAGAGAAAGATATACAGGAGAGAGAGAGAGAAAGATATACAGGAGAGAGAGAGAAAGATATACAGGAGAGGAGAGAGAAGATATACAGGAGAGAGAGAGAAAGATATACAGGAGAGAGAGAAGGATATACAGGAGAGAGAGAAGAAAGATATACAGGAGAGAGAGAGAAGATATACAGGAGAGAGAGAGAAAGATATACAGGAGGAGAGAGAGAAAGATATACAGGAGAGAGAGAAAGATATACAGGAGAGAGAGAGAGAAAGATATACAGGAGAGAGAGAGAAGATATACAGGAGAGAGAGAAAGATATACAGGAGAGAGAGAGAAGGATATACAGAGAGAGAGAGAAGATATACAGGAGAGAGAGAGAAAGATATACAGGAGAGAGAGAAGAATACAGGAGAGAGAGAAGGATATACAGGAGAGAGAGAAAGATATACAGAGAGAGAGAAAGATATACAGGAGAGAGAGAAGGATATACAGGAGAGAGAGAGAAAGATATACAGGAGAGAGAGAGAAAGATATACAGGAGAGAGAGAGAAGATATACAGGAGAGAGAGAAAGATATACAGTGAGAGAGAGAAGGATATACAGGAGAGAGAGAGAAAGATATACAGGAGAGAGAGAGAAGGATATACAGGAGAGAGAGAAGAATTACAGAGAGAGAGAAAGATATACAGGAGAGAGAGAAAGATATACAGGAGAGAGAGAAGATATACAGGAGAGAGAGAAAGATATACAGGAGAGAGAGAAGGATATACAGGAGAGAGAGAGAAGATATACAGGAGAGAGAGAAGGATATACAGGAGAGAGAGAGAAAGATATACAGGAGAGAGAGAAAGATATACAGGAGAGAGAGAGAAAGATATACAGGAGAGAAGAGAAAGATTATACAGGAGAGAGAGAGAAGATATACAGGAGAGAGAGAGAGAGATATACAGGAGAGAGAGAGAAAGATATACAGAGAGAGAGAGAAGATATACAGGAGAGAGAGAGAAAGATATACAGGAGAGAGAGAAGAGATATACAGGAGAGAGAGAAAGATATACAGGAGAGAGAGAAAGATATACAGGAGAGAGAGAAAGATATACAGGAGAGAGAGAGAAAGATATACAGGAGAGAGAGAGAAAGATATACAGGAGAGAGAGAGAAAGATATACAGGAGAGAGAGAGAAAGATATACAGGAGAGAGAGAGAAGATATACAGGAGAGAGAGAAAGGATATACAGGAGAGAGAGAGAAAGATATACAGGAGAGAGAGAGAAGATATACAGGAGAGAGAGAAAGATATACAGGAGAGAGAGAGAGATATACAGGAGAGAGAGAAAGATATACAGAGAGAGAGAGATATACAGGAGAGAGAGATATAGAGAGAGAGAGAAAGATATACAGGAGAGAGAGAAGGATATACAGGAGAGAGAGAGAAGATATACAGGAGAGAGAGAAAGATATACAGGAGTGAGAGAGAAGATATACAGGAGAGAGAGAGAGGATATACAGGAGAGAGAGAGAAGATATACAGGAGGAGAGAGAGAAGATATACAGGAGAGAGAGAGAGAGATATACAGGAGAGAGAGAAGGATATACAGGAGAGAGAGAAAGATATACAGGAGAGAGAGAAAGATATACAGGAGAGAGAGAAGAGATATACAGGAGAGAGAGAAAGATATACAGGAGAGAGAGAAAGGATATACAGAGAGAGAGAAAGATATACAGGAGAGAGAAGATATACAGGAGAGAGAGATATACAGGAGAGAGAGAGAAGATATACAGGAGAGAGAGAGAAGGATATACAGGAGAGAGAGAGAAAGATATACAGGAGAGAGAGAGAGAAGGATATACAGGAGAGAGAGAAGGATATACAGGAGAGAGGAGAAAGATATACAGGAGAGAGAGAGAAAGATATACAGGAGAGAGAGAAGAGATATACAGGAGAGAGAGAGAGATATACAGGAGAGAGAGAAAGATATACAGGAGAGAGAGAAAGATATACAGGAGAGAGAGAGAAGATTATACAGGAGAGAGAGAAAGATATACAGGAGAGAGAGAGAAAGATATACAGGAGAGAGAGAGAAAAGATATACAGGAGAGAGAGAGAGAAGATATACAGGAGAGAGAGAGAAGGATATACAGGAGAGAGAGAAGATATACAGGAGAGAGAGAGAGATATACAGGAGAGAGAGAAAGATATACAGGAGAGAGAGAGAAAGATATACAGGAGAGAGAGAGAAAGATATACAGGAGAGAGAGAGAAGATATACAGGAGAGAGAGAGAAAGATATACAGGAGAGAGAGAGAAAGATATACAGGAGAGAGAGAGAAGATATACAGGAGAGAGAGAAAGATATACAGGAGAGAGAGGAAAGATATACAGGAGAGAGAGAGAAGATATACAGGAGAGAGAGAGAGGATATACAGGAGAGAGAGAGAAGATATACAGGAGAGAGAGAGAAGATATACAGGAGAGAGAGAGAGGATATACAGGAGAGAGAGAGAAGATATACAGGAGAGAGAGAAAGGATATACAGGAGAGAGAGAGAAGATATACAGGGAGAGAGAGAAAGATATACAGAGAGAGAGAGAAGGATATACAGGAGAGAGAGAAAGATATACAGGAGAGAGAGAAGATATACAGGAGAGAGAGAAAGATATACAGGAGAGAGAGAAAGATATACAGGAGAGAGAGAGAGATATACAGGAGAGAGAGAGAGATACAGAGAGAGAGAGATATACAGGAGAGAGAGAGAAAGATATACAGGAGAGAGAGAGAAAGGATATACAGGAGAGAGAGAGAAGATATACAGGAGAGAGAGAGAAGATATACAGGAGAGAGAGAGAAGGATATACAGGAGAGAGAGAGAAGGATATACAGGAGAGAGAGAAAGATATACAGAGAGAGAAAGATATACAGGAGAGAGAGAAGATATACAGGAGAGAGAGAGAAGATATACAGAGAGAGAGAGAAAGATATACAGGAGAGAGAGAAGATATACAGGAGAGAGAGAGATATACAGGAGAGAGAGAGAAAGATATACAGGAGAGAGAGAGAAAGATATACAGGAGAGAGAGAAGATATACAGGAGAGAGAGAAGATATACAGGAGAGAGAGAGAGGATATACAGGAGAGAGAGAGAGAAGGATATACAGGAGAGAGAGAGAGAAGGATATACAGGAGAGAGAGAGAAGGATATACAGGAGAGAGAGAAAGATATACAGGAGAGAGAGAGAGATATACAGGAGAGAGAGAGAAGATATACAGGAGAGAGAGAAAGATATACAGGAGAGAGAGAAGATATACAGGAGAGAGAGAGAAGATATACAGGAGAGAGAGAGAAGATATACAGGAGAGAGAGAGAAGATATACAGGAGAGAGAGAGAAAGATATACAGGAGAGAGAGAAAGATATACAGGAGAGAGAGAGAAGGATATACAGGAGAGAGAGAGAAGGATATACAGGAGAGAGAGAGAAGGATATACAGGAGAGAGAGAGAAGATATACAGGAGAGAGAGAGAGAGAGAAGGATATACAGGAGAGAGAGAGAGAGAGAAGATATACAGGAGAGAGAGAGAAGGATATACAGGAGAGAGAGAGAAGGATATACAGGAGAGAGAGAAGAGATATACAGGAGAGAGAGAAAGATATACAGGAGAGAGAGAGAAAGATATACAGGAGAGAGAGAGAAAGATATACAGGAGAGAGAGAGAAAGATATACAGGAGAGAGAGAAGATATACAGGAGAGAGAGAAGATATACAGGAGAGAGAGAAGGATATACAGGAGAGAGAGAGAAGATATACAGGAGAGAGAGAGAAGGATATACAGGAGAGAGAGAGAGAAAGATATACAGGAGAGAGAGAAGATATACAGGAGAGAGAGAAAGATATACAGGAGAGAGAGAGAAAGATATACAGGAGAGAGAGAAAGATATACAGGAGAGAGAGAGATATACAGGAGAGAGAGAAAGATATACAGGAGAGAGAGAAAGATATACAGGAGAGAGAGAAGATATACAGGAGAGAGAGAAAGATATACAGGAGAGAGAGAAAGATATACAGAGAGAGAGAGAAAGATATACAGGAGAGAGAGAGAAAGATATACAGGAGAGAGAGAGAAGGATATACAGGAGAGAGAGAGAGAAGATATACAGGAGAGAGAGAGAAGATATACAGGAGAGAGAGAGAAAGATATACAGGAGAGAGAGAGAAAGATATACAGGAGAGAGAGAGAAAGATATACAGGAGAGAGAGAGAAAGATATACAGGAGAGAGAGAGAAGGATATACAGGAGAGAGAGAGAAGGATATACAGGAGAGAGAGAGAAGGATATACAGGAGAGAGAGAGAAGGATATACAGGAGAGAGAGAGAAGATATACAGGAGAGAGAGAAAGATATACAGGAGAGAGAGAGAAGATATACAGGAGAGAGAGAGAAGGATATACAGGAGAGAGAGAGAAGATATACAGGAGAGAGAGAAGGATATACAGGAGAGAGAGGAGAGAGAGAAGATATACAGGAGAGAGAGAGAAGATATACAGGAGAGAGAGAGAAGGATATACAGGAGAGAGAGAGAAGGATATACAGGAGAGAGAGAAGGATATACAGGAGAGAGAGAGAAGGATATACAGGAGAGAGAGAAGATATACAGGAGAGAGAGAAAGATATACAGGAGAGAGAGAAAGATATACAGGAGAGAGAGATAGATATACAGAGAGAGAGAGAAGATATACAGGAGAGAGAGAGAGAAGGATATACAGGAGAGAGAGAAAGATATACAGGAGAGAGAGAAGGATATACAGGAGAGAGAGAGAAGATATACAGGAGAGAGAGAAAGATATACAGGAGAGAGAGAGAGAGAGAAGATATACAGGAGAGAGAGAGAGAAAGATATACAGGAGAGAGAGAGAGAGATATACAGGAGAGAGAGAAGGATATACAGGAGAGAGAGAGAAAGATATACAGGAGAGAGAGAAAGATATACAGGAGAGAGAGAGAAAGATATACAGGAGAGAGAGAGAGGATATACAGGAGAGAGAGAGAAGGATATACAGGAGAGAGAGAAAGATATACAGGAGAGAGAGAAAGATATACAGGAGAGAGAGAAAGATATACAGGAGAGAGAGAAAGATATACAGGAGAGAGAGAGAAGATATACAGGAGAGAGAGAGAGAAAGATATACAGGAGAGAGAGAAAGATATACAGGAGAGAGAGGAGAAAGATATACAGGAGAGAGAGAGAAGATATACAGGAGAGAGAGAGAAGATATACAGGAGAGAGAGAAGGATATACAGGAGAGAGAGAAAGATATACAGGAGAGAGAGAAAGATATACAGGAGAGAGAGAAAGATATACAGGAGAGAGAGAAAGATATACAGGAGAGAGAGAAGGATATACAGGAGAGAGAGAAGGATATACAGGAGAGAGAGAGAAGATATACAGGAGAGAGAGAAGATATACAGGAGAGAGAGAAGATATACAGGAGAGAGAGAGAAGATATACAGGAGAGAGAGAGAAGATATACAGGAGAGAGAGAAAGATATACAGGAGAGAGAGAGAAAGATATACAGGAGAGAGAGAGAGAAGATATACAGGAGAGAGAGAAAGATATACAGGAGAGAGAGAGAAAGGATATACAGGAGAGAGAGAAAGATATACAGGAGAGAGAGAAAGATATACAGGAGAGAGAGAAAGATATACAGGAGAGAGAGAAAGATATACAGGAGAGAGAGAGAGAAGGATATACAGGAGAGAGAGAAGGATATACAGGAGAGAGAGAGAGAAAAAGATATACAGGAGAGAGAGAGAGAGATATACAGGAGAGAGAGAAGGATATACAGGAGAGAGAGAGAAGATATACAGGAGAGAGAGAGAAGATATACAGGAGAGAGAGAGAAGATATACAGGAGAGAGAGAGAAGATATACAGAGAGAGAGAGAAGGATATACAGGAGAGAGAGAGAAGATATACAGGAGAGAGAGAAAGATATACAGGAGAGAGAAAGAGAGAGAAGATATACAGGAGAGAGAGAGAGAGAAGATATACAGGAGAGAGAGAAAGGATATACAGGAGAGAGAGAAGGATATACAGGAGAGAGAGAAGGATATACAGGAGAGAGAGAAAGATATACAGGAGAGAGAGAGAAAGATATACAGGAGAGAGAGAGAAGGATATACAGGAGAGAGAGAAGGATATACAGGAGAGAGAGAAGGATATACAGAGAGAGAGAGAAAGATATACAGAGAGAGAGAGAAGATATACAGGAGAGAGAGAGAGAAAGATATACAGAGAGAGAGAAAGGATATACAGGAGAGAGAGAAAGATATACAGGAGAGAGAGAAAGATATACAGGAGAGAGAGAGAGGTGAGACATACAGGAGAGAAAGGAAGATATACAGGAGAGAGAGAAGATATACAGGAGAGAGAGAAGATATACAGGAGAGAGAGAAGATATACAGGAGAGAGAGAAAGATATACAGGAGAGAGAGAGAAGGATATACAGGAGAGAGAGAGAGAGAAAGATATACAGAGGAGATGAGAAGAAGATATACAGGAGAGAGAGAAGGATATACAGGAGAGAGAGAGAAGGATATACAGGAGAGAGAGAGAAGGATATACAGAGAGAGAGAGAGGATATACAGGAGAGAGAGAGAAGGATATACAGGAGAGAGAGAAGGATATACAGGAGAGAGAGAAGGATATACAGGAGAGAGAGAAGATATACAGGAGAGAGAGAAAGATATACAGGAGAGAGAGAGAAGATATACAGAGAGAGAGAGAGAGAAGGATATACAGGAGAGAGAGAGAAGATATACAGGAGAGAAGAGAAGATATACAGGAGAGAGAGAGAGAAGGATATACAGGAGAGAGAGAGAGATATACAGAGAGAGAGAGAAGATATACAGGAGAGAGAGAAGATATACAGGAGAGAGAGAGAAGGATATACAGGAGAGAGAGAGAAGATATACAGGAGAGAGAGAAAGATATACAGGAGAGAGAGAGAAAGATATACAGGAAGAGAGAGAAGATATACAGGAGAGAGAGAAAGATATACAGGAGAGAGAGAGAGGACATACAGGAGAGAGAGAAAGATATACAGGAGAGAGAGAAGATATACAGGAGAGAGAGAAAGGATATACAGGAGAGAGAGAAAGATATACAGGAGAGAGAGAAAGATATACAGGAGAGAGAGAGAAGGATATACAGGAGAGAGAGAAGAGATATACAGGAGAGAGAGAGAGAAAGATATACAGGAGAGAGAGAAAGATATACAGGAGAGAGAGAAGATATACAGGAGAGAGAGAGAAGATATACAGGAGAGAGAGAAAGATATACAGGAGAGAGAGAGAAAGATATACAGAGAGAGAGAAGATATACAGGAGAGAGAGAAAGATATACAGGAGAGAGAGAAAGATATACAGGAGAGAGAGAGAAAGATATACAGGAGAGAGAGAAGATATACAGGAGAGAGAGAAGATATACAGGAGAGAGAGAAAGATATACAGGAGAGAGAGAAAGATATACAGGAGAGAGAGAGAAAGATATACAGGAGAGAGAGAAAGATATACAGGAGAGAGAGAAAGATATACAGGAGAGAGAGAGAAAGATATACAGGAGAGAGAGAGAAGATATACAGGAGAGAGAGAGAAAGATATACAGGAGAGAGAGAGAAGATATACAGGAGAGAGAGAGAAGATATACAGGAGAGAGAGAGAGAAGATATACAGGAGAGAGAGAGAAAGATATACAGGAGAGAGAGAGAGAGAGATATACAGGAGAGAGAGAAAGATATACAGGAGAGAGAGAAGGATATACAGGAGAGAGAGAGAAGATATACAGGAAGAGAGAGAGAGATATACAGGAGAGAGAGAAGATATACAGAGAGAGAGAGAAAGATATACAGGAGAGAGAGAGAAAGATATACAGGAGAGAGAGAAAGATATACAGGAGAGAGAGAAGATATACAGGAGAGAGAGAGAAAGATATACAGGAGAGAGAGAGAAAGATATACAGGAGAGAGAGAGAGAAAGATATACAGGAGAGAGAGAGAAAGATATACAGGAGAGAGAGAGAAAGATATACAGGAGAGAGAGAGAAAGATATACAGGAGAGAGAGAGAAAGATATACAGGAGAGAGAGAGAAAGATATACAGGAGAGAGAGAGAAAGATATACAGGAGAGAGAGAGAGAAAGATATACAGGAGAGAGAGAGAAAGATATACAGGAGAGAGAGAGAAAGATATACAGGAGAGAGAGAAAGATATACAGGAGAGAGAGAGAAGATATACAGGAGAGAGAGAGAAAGATATACAGGAGAGAGAGAGAAAGATATACAGGAGAGAGAGAAAGATATACAGGAGAGAGAGAAAGATATACAGGAGAGAGAGAGAAAGATATACAGGAGAGAGAGAGAAAGATATACAGGAGAGAGAGAGAAGATATACAGGAGAGAGAGAGAAGGATATACAGGAGAGAGAGAGAAGATATACAGGAGAGAGAGAAGATATACAGGAGAGAGAGAGAAAGATATACAGGAGAGAGAGAAAGATATACAGGAGAGAGAGAGAAAGATATACAGGAGAGAGAGAAAGATATACAGGAGAGAGAGAGAAAGATATACAGGAGAGAGAGAGAAGATATACAGGAGAGAGAGAAAGATATACAGGAGAGAGAGGAAGATATACAGGAGAGAGAGAAAGATATACAGGAGAGAGAGAGAAAGATATACAGGAGAGAGAGAAAGATATACAGGAGAGAGAGAGAGGTGAGACATACAGGATAGAAAGGAAGATATACAGGAGAGAGAAGGATGAGAACACACAGGAGAGTGAGTGAGAGAGAGAAGGATATACAGGAAGGAGAGAGAAGGACATAAGAATTAGGAGCAGGAGTTGGCCATACGACCCTTCGAGCCTGCTCCGCCATTCAATAAGATCATGGCTGATCTTTGACCTCAACTCCACTTTCCCGCCCGATCCCCATATCCCTTGATTCCCCTAGAGTCCAAAAATATACAGGAGAAAGAGAGGCTATTGCTTTGATGGGGCTGGTAAAGACTGGGGGTCAGGAGGCAGGAGTCAGTGAGGGGGTCACGGGGGGGAGGGGGGAGAGGGGATCTTCTGGTGCCCAGGATCCGAATGCGGGAGAAGTGGGCAGCCTGGGAGAGCAGTCTGCAGGGACGCAGAGCTAGTGGGCATTGGGAGCGCAGCCCCTAGTGATGGGCCGTGGGATTGTTGGGGTGAGTGAGCCCGGGAACAGAGCACAGGCAATAGGCCGACCGATGGCACACCTCACTAAACGCTCAAGTGTAACAACAACTAATGAGGACATCAGGCAAGCCAGGAGCCGAGCAGAGAGCATCGGCCGTGTTAGAGAATAAGACAGAGGTGACTTGATGTAGATTGAGATCAGTTTCAGCTGGAGAATGGAGGAAAGAGAGAGTGAGACTGCTGCCGTATTGAAGCGTGTGATACAATGATTTGTCCATTTCTTTTTGCGATGAACAGATCTCTCACCTGTTGGTGGTGAAACCTGAGGATCGTTTCACAGCGGATCAGGCCCTGGCACACCCATTCTTCCAACAGTACGTGGTGAAGGAGGTTCGCTATTTCAGTCCTTACAGGAAGTTTAAGGTAAATGTTGAGGAGACAACGGCAGACAGTGTTCAACATCAGCAGTGCCCAAAACCAGCCCCGCTAGTGCCAGACTGCAGCCAATAAATGTGCCAATTATCTCCCATTGACTCGGGTAACAGATTGGAACCCTGAGGATCAATAACCCGAACTCCCATCCGCAATCACAAGAGACGTTCGTAAATCAAATAAAAAACGAACTAGCATTTCTACAGCGCCTTTCACACCATCAGGACGTCCCAAAGCGCCTTCGCAGCCAATGAAGTGTAGCCACTGCTGTAATGCAGGAAACACCGTCAGACAATTTGTGCACAGCAAGCTCCCACAAACACCAATAAGATAACTGACCAGGTAGTCGGTTTTAGTGATGTTGGTTGAGGAATAAATATCGGCCAGGACACCGAGGAGAACAACCCTGCTCTTTTTTGAAATAGTGACATGGGGGAGGTTAAATTGGATAGCCCCCCAAAACGGGCGCAAGGATCGTGATGTGTGATTACCCCACGCCCGTTCAGTGTAATGCAAGCAGCATGGCATCTTTGTGTTGCTTGCTCATTATAATGATTTCTGCGTGCAGACATTGCTAACCACGCTGTTCATTGGCTGCACACATCAGCCGGGGGTTCTAAAACCGTAATTTCCTAGTACCACATAAAGCTAGCCTGCACTGCTTAAAGCTAGCCTGCACCTCTAAAAGGGGAGGTGCATTGTGGCTGCTGGAGGTGCTGAGATTATTGGGAATAATGTGCTGTACAACAAGCAACAATGGCTGACCATGGGAGAGAGCGTGCATCAAGGTTTTCGGACGCTGCACTGGAGGTCTTGGTGGAGGAGGTGGAAAGGAGGAGAGATGTCCTGTATCCACAGGGGGGCAGGAGGCTGTCCAGCCACACGATGAGAAGGCAGTGGGAACAGATAGCCGCGGAGGTCATTTCCAGGAGTTTAGCACCGACGTCCTGGATTAACTGCCGCAAGAAGTTTAATGACCTCACACAAGTGGTCAAGGTCAGTGACTGCATCTTCAAACGCCGTATCCTACCAACTCCACCACGAGCCTCAGCCACTGCTCAAAATCACCACACCGTCATCACTCACCTACCAACAATCGCTATCAATCGGGACTCAAGCATAATATTCCTAGTTTAATCTCACACTCACACACTTAACACTGTTGCAAGCCTCACATCCACATCTCACAGCTTGCACACGCTGCCAGCTATTGACAGCCACATCACCCAAACAGATTACACGACACTCACTGATACACTTCTCTCTCTCTCTTGCAGTAGAAGGTGGCACACAACCGGAGGCAGCAGGAACTAACCGGAGGGGGAGAGGTGCGCGTACATGCTCTAGACCCCATGAAGGAGAAGGTGCTGGCCATTATCGGAAAGGCCATTGCTGAGGCCATGACCACCAGCGGGGCTGAAACCACTGAAGATGACGATATCCTCATACCTAATCTTCCTTCTCACATCCCACTTTCCCCTCTTCCCACAATCTCTTCTGACTTTTAAGCTGCAGATGGTGTAAGCACGCACTTCTTACTTTCCCCTCTCCCCTCACCACAACCCAACCCTTGTCCCTTTTTCCTTTCAGGTACCCAAGAACTGTAACCTGTCCAGGCACAGGAGGAAGACCAAGGAAACAGTGATGATGAAGACACACCGTCACTCGATTTCACACTCGCAGCCACCCGCTCAGATACTGACACTGAGCGTATCTTAGAGTATAGCATAGAGGCAGGATCTGCACTTGGTGAGACATCGGGCAGAACTGCACTGCAGCGAAGGCAGGGGGAAAGGATAGCGCAGGTGCCAGCTCGCCAGAAGGCGAGGTCGCACGCAAGTTCTGCTGCAGAGGACTCAGATGAGCACTTCGATGGGGCAGGGTACAGAAGAACGCTGATGGGTATGCACAATGAAATGCTTGGTGCATTGGCAGGCCTGCCAGAAAGCCTGTACATGAAGACCAGTAACCTCAACCCCAATTTCCCATTCACCAATAGCCCCACGCCTTACCTTTCCTCTGTCAAGTGTCAAATGTCCGGCACCAACTTGGCACAGGGCTTTGCGCAGAGATTGGATCCCATATTCTCCAACAGATTACTAGCATTGCTGAGGCATGCCCCAGGGGAGTGGCAATGGCTCCGTGGAGCATGAACCTGCTGTCCTCTCGCAGGATGACCGCATTCCTGCTCCCACCCCTGCCACGCCACCAGTGCCCTTGCTGTTGCCATCTGCAGTCTCCTCGCTGAAAGTCAGCTACCTTCCACCAGCCATGCTGCAGGCCACTGGGGTAGCACTTCGTAGGAGGATAGGCACTAAGGGATTGCCCTTGGGTGATTAGTTTTATTTTGAATGCAACATGGCATGCTTTAATTTCTAAATTTGGTTTTGAATGTGTTGGCTTTTATTTTTGCACTGTGGCCAAGAGGACAATGTGATGGTCAGTGACAGAGGAAAGGTAAGACTATTGGTGAATGAGAAATTGGGGTTGAGGTTACTGGTATCGCACTTGAATTAGTTCTTCTTGTACAGCCCAGGCAGAAAGTGTCCCTTCCTCCTCCTCTTCTTCCTCCTCCACGATGCCATATCTGAATGTACGAAGCATTTGTAACAAGATAGATGAATTCATGGCACAAATTGAGATAAATGGGTTTGATCTGGTAGCCATTACTGAGACGTGGTTGCAGGGTGACCAAGGTTGGGAACTAAATATTCCAGGGTACTTGACGTTTAGAAAAGACAGGCATAATGGAAAAGGAAATGGGGTAGCCCTGATAATAAAGGAAAAGATAAAGGCAGTAGTGAGAAAGGATCTTAGCCCAGAAAATCAGGATGTATAATCAGTATGGGTGGAGCTAAAAAATAACAAAGGGCAGAAAACACTGGGGGAGTAGTTTATAGGCCCCCTAACAGTAATCATCGTGTTGGACAGAGTATAAATCAGGAAATTAGAGGAGCATGTAACAAGGGTAATGCAATAATCCTGGGGATTTTAAACTGGGCAAACTAAAGTGGCAAAAGTAGCTTGGAGGATGAGTTCGTGGAGTGCAATTGAGACAGTTTCCTAGAACAATATGTTGTGGAACTAACTAGGGAACAGGCTACTTTAGATCTGGTATTGTGTAATGAGACAGGGATAATTAGTAAACGTATAGTAAAGGATCCTCTGGGAAACAGTGATCAGAATATGATAGAACTTAATTTTAAGTTTGAGAGTGACGTGGTTAAGCCCGAAACTAGGTTCTTAAATGTAAACAAAGCTAATTACGGAGGAATGAGGGATGAGTTGGATAAGGTCGATTGGGAAATTAGATTAAAAGATATGGTGGTACATAAACAATGGCAAACATTTAAAGAAATAATTCAGATTTTGTTTTTTGTTCATTCACAGATGTCGGCGTCGCTGGCAAAGCCAGCATTTAATGCCCATCCCTAATTGCCCTTGAGAAGGTGGTGGTGAGCTGCCTTCTTGAACCGCTGCAGTCCGTGTGGTGAAGGGGCTCCCACGGTGCTGTTAGGGAGGGAGTTCCAGGATTTGACCCAGCGACGATGAAGAAACGGCGATATATTTCCAAGTCAGGATGGTGTCTGACTTGGAGGGGAACTTGGAGGTGGTGGTGATCCTATGCTCCTGCTGCCCTTGTCCTTCTAGGAATAGAGGTCACAGGTTTGGAAGGTGCTGTCAAAGAAGCCTTGAGGAGTTGCTGCAGTTCATCTTGTAGATGGTACACCCTGCAGCCACGGTACGCCGGTGGTGGAGGGAGTGAATGTTTGAGGTGGTGGATGAGATGCCAGTCAAGCAGGCTGCTTTGTCCTGGATGGTGTCGAGCTTCTTGAGTGTTGGAGCTGCACTCATCCAGGCAAGTGGAGAGTATTCCATCACACTCCTTACTTGTGCCTTTTAGATGGTGGAAAGGCTTTGGTGAGTCAGGAGGTGAGACACTCGCCAGAGATTACCCAACCTCTGACCTGCTCTTGTTGCCACAGTATTTATGTGGGTGGTCCAGTTATGTTTCTGGTCAATGGTGACCCCCAAAATGTTGATGGCGGGGGTTTTGACCATGGTTATGCTGTTGAATGTCAAGGGGCAGTGGTTAGACTCTCTCTTGTTGGAGATAGTCATTGCCTCGTACATGTGTGGCGCGAATATTACTTGCCACTTATCAGCCCAAGCCTGGAATTTGTCCAGATTTTGCTACATGCGGGCACGGATTGCTTCATTATCTGAGGAGTTACAAATGGAACTGAACACTGTGCAATCATCAGTGAACTTCCCCACTTCTGACATTATGAGGGAGGGAAGGTCATTAATGAAGCAGCTGATGATGGTTGGGCCTAGGAACTGCCCTGAGGAACTCCTGCAGCGATGTCCTGGGGCTGTGATGATTGGCCTCTGACAACCACAACCATCTTCCTTTGTGCTAGGTATGACTCCAGCCAGTGGAGAGTTTTCCCCCCGATTCCCATTGACGTCAGTTTTACTAGGGCTCCTTGATGCCACACTCGGTCAAATGTTGCCTTGATGTCAAGGGCAGTCACTCTCACCTCACCTCTGGAATTCAGCTCTTTTGTCCATGTTTGGACCAAGGCTGTAAAGTGGTCTGGAGCCGAGTGGTCCTGACGGAACCCAAACTGAGCATCGGTGAGCAGGTTATTGGTGAGTAAGTGCTGCTTGATAGCACTGTCGACAACACCTTCTATCACTTTGTTGATGATTGAGAGTAGACTGAGGGGACGGTAATTGGCCGGATTGGATTTGTCCTGTTTTTTGTTGACCGAACATACCTGGACAACTTTCCACTTTATTGGGTAGTTGCCAGTGTTGTAGCTGTACTGGAACAGCTTGGTTAGAGGCCGCAGCTAGTTCTGGAGCACAAGTCTTCAGCACGACAGCCGGGATGTCGGGGCCCATAGCCTTTGCTGTATCCAGTGCACTCAACCGTCTCTTGGTATCACGTGGAGTGAATCGAATTGGCTGAAGACTGGCTTCTGTGATGGTGGGGACCTCGGGAGTAGGCCGATATGGATCATCCACTCGGAACTTCTGGCTGAAGATGGTTGCGAACACTTAAGCCTTGTCATTGCACTCATGTGCCGGACTCCGCCATCATTGAGGATGGGGATGTTCGTGGAGCCTCCTCCCATTAGTTGTTTAATTGTCCACCACCATTCACGACTGGATGTGGCAGGACTGCAGAGCTTTGATCTGATCCGTTGATTGTGGGAATCGCTTATCTCTGTGTATAACATGCTGCTTATGCTGTTTAGCATGCATGTAGTCCTGTGTTGCAGCTTCCCCAGGTTGGCACCTCATTTTTAGGTACGCCTGGTGCTGCTCCTGGCATCCTCTGCTGCACTCCTTATTGAACCAGGGTTGGTCGCCTGGCTTGATGGTAATGGTAGAGTGAGGGTTATGCCGGGCCATGAGGTTACAGATTGTGTTGGAATACAATTCTGCTGCTGTTGATGGCCCGCAGCGCCTCATGGATGCCCAGTTTTGAGCTGCTAGATCTGTTCTGAATCTATCCCATTTAGCACGGTGGTAGTGCCACTCAACACGATGGAGGGTGTCCTCAGTATGAAGATGGGACTTTGATCTCCTTGCCCATGTTTGACCTGATGCCATGAGACTACATGGGGCCGGAATCAATTTTGAGGACTCCCAGGGACACTCCCTCCCGACTGTATACTACTGTGCCGCCACCTCTGGTGGGTCTGTCCTGCTGGTGGGACAGGACACACCCAGGAATGGTGATGGAGGTTTGATACAACTGAGTGGCTTGCTAGGCCATTTGAGAGGGTAGTTACAAGTCAACCACATTGGTGTGGGTCTGGAGTCACATATAGGCCAGACCGTGTAAGGATGGCAGATTTCCTTCCCTGAAGGACATTAGAGAACCAGTTGGGTTTTTACGATGAGTTTCATGGTCACCATTACTGATACTAGCTTTTTATTCCAGATATATTTAATTAACTGAATTTAAATTACCCACAAATTTGTTAATTTTCAACGGATATACAATCCCTTCAGGAATAAAAACTCCACTGGAAAAGTAGTACGGCCATGGCTAACTAGAGAAGTTAAGGATCGTATTAGATTAAAAGGAGAAGCTTGCAATGTTGCTAAAAAGAGTAGTAAGCCTGGGATTGGGAGGGTTTTAAAAATCAGCAAAGGTGACCAAGAAATTGATGAAGAGGGAGAAAATAGAATATGAGAGTAACATGGAAAGAAATATAAAAACAGATTGTAAGAGCTTTTACAAGTATGTAAAAAGGAAGAGATTACTGAAAGTAAACGTGGGTCCCTTAGAGGCAGAAACAGGAGAAATTATAATGGAGAATAAGGAAATTGCAGAGACATTAAACAAATAATTTGTGTCTCTCTTCACAGTAGAAGACACAAAAAACATAGGAACAGGAGGAGGCCATTGAGCCCCTCGAGCCTGTTCCGCCATTCAATGAGATCATGGCTGATCTGCGACCTAACTCCATATACCCGCCTTTGGCCCATATCCCTTAATATCTTGAGTTAACAAAAATCTATTAATCTCCGATTTAAAATTAACAATTGATCTAGCATCAATTGCCGTTTGCGGAAGAGAGTTCCAAACTTCTACCACCCTTTGTGTGTAGAAGTGTTTCCTATTTTCACTCCTGAAAGGTCTGGCTCTATTTTTAGACTGTGCCCCCTAGTCCTAGAATCTCCAACCAGCGGAAATAGTTTCTCTCTATCTACCCTATCTGTTCCCCTTAATATCTTGAAAACGTCGATCAGATCACCCCTTAACCTTCTAAATTCTAGGGAATACAACCCTAATTTGTTTAATCTTTCCTCGTAACTTCAACTTTGAAGTCCGGGTATCATTCTGGTAAACCTACGCTGCATCCCTCCAAAGCCTTCCTAAGGTGTGGTGCCCAGAACTGCTCACATACTGGTGGGGAACCAAGAGTCTAATGAGAATGAGGAACTTACAGTAATTAATATTAGTAAAGAAATAGTACTGGAGAAATTAATGGGACTAAAAGCTGACAAATCCCCCGGACCTAACGGTCTACACCCTAGGGTTTTAAAAGAGGTGACTGCAGAGATAGTGGATGCATTGGTTTTAATCTTCCAGAATTCCCTAGATTCTAGAACGGTCCCCACGGATTGGAATGTAGCAAATTTAACCCCGCTATTCAAGAAAGGAGGGAGCGAGAAAGCAGGGAATATAGGCCAGTTAGCCTTACATCAGTAGTAAGGAAAATGCTAGAATCTATTATTAAGGATGTGGTAACAGAGCACTTAGAAACTCACAACATGATTAGGCAGAGTCAACATGATTTTATGAAAGGGAAATGGTGTTTGACACATCTCTTAGACTTTTTGAGGGTGTAACTAGCAGAGTAGATAAAGGGGAACTAGTGAATGATGAGTGGTCCGAATCGGAGTGCATCATAAACAGAGTGCAAAAGTTGGGAATTCGGTGAGAGTGGGAATTCGGTGCAGAGGGGGAAGGGTTGTTGTTTTTTGCCTCCAATGCTTGTAGTGGTTTGTGTTACAGGTAAATATTCAATTTAATCCACCTATAACTTAGATCAAATAATTAGTTAATTAGTAAAATACTAAAAACTATAAGCTTAGTTGATTAAATACATAGGGCTAGAAATTCGTTATAGCCAAGGAATGGGCAGTGTTTAGACTAAAAATGGTTAAGTAGCGCCAGTTGAAAAGCGTGTAGGCTGCACGCAAAATTCGCCCTCACTTCTCATTAAAATGATTGCAGTCATGATTCTAGTCTAAAAGCTCAAGCTCATTGGCGTTCCGCGACCGGTGGGCGCCGCGGGGACTGGAGTGCATCGTCACCCCGGGCAATCAAATTTTAATTTAAGTTGTTAAGTTTCATTTAAAGTTTTATTGATTTATAGCTATTTGGTTTAAGTGCCCATACAAAAGAATACACTGAAAAGATGAACCAATATTGGAGGCAATCTAAACGCAAGTAATGATTGCCACAGGCTTTTTTCACTACTTAAAGGGGAGGTTCATTGATGCTGCAGCACCTCATTCTCATCATTGTTGGGTGTGCAGCTGCCTCAATAACCATAAGAAGAAGGACAAGGAGAAGGATTTACAAATCTTGATGGCAAATCTCCACCCCAGGGAGAGAGCCGGGAGGTTTTCCGAGGAAGCCTTGGAGGCATTGGTTTTAGCGGTGGAGAGAAGGCGGGCGGTCCTGTACCCCCCAACTGGCAGGAGCACCTCGCCACAAGTCTGCCAGACTATGTGGAGGGAGGTGACACACCACGTCACGGGCAGCACTGTGCTCCCCAGGACCCACACACAGTGCAGGAAGAAGTTTAATGAGCTCACACGGGTGGTCAGGGTGAGTGAAGGCTTCAACAAATGCTACATACCACCATCTGTACCACAAGCTTCACACACTGCTCAATGCACCACCCCCCCCAGCACTCACCCACCAACAATCCCTGCCTAGCAACACTCACACCCACATCTCACACCTTGCACACAATGACAGCTATTCAACTATGGCAGGCACAAGGGTGATTAGTTATTAGAATTCAAGTGATATGTGTGATATGTTTATAGATACATTTATTAAGTGTGTTTGGAATATTTTGTGGTCTCTCTCATTTCACCTTTGTGTCCAGGAGGACACAGTGATATGGCATGAGACAGGGATTGTATGATGGGTGTGTGGTGAGCTAGGGGGCTCTGGGGTTTCATTCATGTGAATCAGAGTCTGATGAGCCGGTCACGGACAGCCCGTCCAGAAGGCCGATTGACTTGCTGCATCCCCCCCCTCCCTTGTACCTCCACGTCCTCCTCGTCCTCTTCCTCCTCTGTCTCGTCCTCTTCCTCCTCATCCTCGTCCTCATCGTCCTCCTGAGGTAATCCCGCAATCCCGCAGCCCCTATGACTGTGAGGAAGTGTTGTGAGCCGAAGCCTTTAACAAATCATGAGTGACTTCTGCACTTGAATCAACACTCCCTGTCACCAAAAAAACTTGAAATAACTAAAGAAAACTGTTTCAGTTGCAGGAAGTTGCAAACAGGCACTGAAACTGCAGAACCATGTCAGTTGCAGCTGATTGGGGATGGTGCCTTTAACTATCGCTGCTGCAGCCTGCTTCCTGCTGGTAGACGCCAGCTCTCCCTGTCGTTGTTCTGCGCTGCCGATAAGGTAAGTGGCTATAACGAAGTTGGAAGATCGGACGTCCAGTGAGCGTTGCACACTCACTGACGTCATGATCTCCATGATGACGAGGCCCCTGGCGATTGAGTTTACCAGCAGCACTATTGGCAGCACCGATATGGCGTGCGGCGCTGGAACCAGCATCAGCTGTTACAGCTGTCAACGGTGTTTAGCACCATCTTGTGGCGCTAACTGGTGCAAACCACACGAATTTCTCCCCCCATAAACTTTAATTAATTAAATAAATAAAACAGGGTTAGATAGGGATGGCAGTGCAGGTGGTGTGCCGCAACTGTAGCATGTGGTAGTTTGTGGAGAGCATCACGATCCCGGACAACCACATCTGCAGTAAGTGTCTGCAACTCAAGGAAACTTCAGCTCAGAGTTGATGAGCAGGAGTCCGAGGTGCAAACGTTGCGGGGCATCAGGGATAGGGAGAGTTACCTGGACACTTTGATCCAGGAGGCAGTCACACCCCTTAGGTTCGGTAGTGGTACCGGTCTGGAGAGTGGTCAGGGTGTGACTGCGAGTCAGGGACCCCAGGTGTAGTGCTGGAGAAGCCTCGGCCTTTACCCTTATCCAACAGGTATGAGGTTCTTGCTGTCTGTGTGGATGAGGGCAAAGCCTGCAGAATGGATGAGCAAACTAACGATGGCACCATGGTGCAGGAGACCATTTAAGTTGGGGGAGTGAAAAGGAATATTGTAGAGGTAGGGGACAGTATAGTCAGTGCGATAGATACTGTTCTCTGCAGTCACGAACGGGAGTTCCGAAGGCTGTGTGTGTGCCCAGTGCCAGGATTAAGGCTATCTGACACACTCCCGAGGACCTCCTATAAATACTGACACACTCCCGGGGAACCCCCTGTAAATACTGACACACTCCCAGAGACCCCCTGTAAATAATGACACACTCCCAGAGACCCCCCTGTAAATACTGACACACTTCCAGGGACCCCCTGTAAATACTGACCCACTCCCAGAGACCCCCTCTGTAAATATTAACACATTCCCAGGGACCCTCGGTAAATACTGACACACTCCCGGGGACCCCCTGTAAATACTGACACACTCCCGAGGACCCCTTGTAAATACTGACGCACTCCCAGAGACTCCCCTGTAAATAATGACACACTCCCGGGGACCTCCTGTAAATACTGACACACTCCCGGGGACCCCCTGTAAATACTGACACCCTCCCGGGGACCCCCTGTAAATACTGACACACTCCCGGGGAGCCCCTGTAAATACTGACACACTCCCGGGGACCCCCTGTAAATACTGACACACTCCCGGGGACCCCTTGTAAATACTGACGCACACCCAGAGACCCCCCCTGTAAATAATGACACACTCCCGGGGACCCCCTGTAAATACTGACACACTCCCGGGGACCTCCTGTAAATACTGACACACTCCCGGGGACCCCCTGTAAATACTGACACACTCCCGGGGACCCCCTGTAAATACTGACACACTCCCAGAGACCCCCTGTAAATACTGACACATTCCCAGAGACCCCCCTGTAAATACTGACACACTCCCTGAGACCCCCTGTAAATACTGACACATTCCCAGTGACCCCCCTGTAAATACTGACACACGCCCAGAGACCCCCTGTAAATACTGACACACTCCCAGAGACCCCCTGTAAATACTGACACACTCCCAGAGACCCCCTGTAAATACTGACACACTCCTGGGGAACCCCCTGTAAATATTGACACACTCCTGGGGAACCCCCTGTAAATATTAACACATTCCCAGGGACCCTCTGTAAATACTGACACACTCCCGGAAACCCCCTGTAAATAATGACACACTCCCAGAGACCCCCCTGTAAATACTGACACACTTCCAGGGACCCCCTGTAAATACTGACCCACTCCCAGAGACCCCCTCTGTAAATATTAACACATTCCCAGGGACCCTCGGTAAATACTGACACACTCCCGGGGACCCCCTGTAAATACTGACACACTCCCGGGGACCCCTTGTAAATACTGACGCACTCCCAGAGACTCCCCTGTAAATAATGACACACTCCCGGGGACCTCCTGTAAATACTGACACACTCCCGGGGACCCCCTGTAAATACTGACACCCTCCCGGGGACCCCCTGTAAATACTGACACACTCCCGGGGACCCCCTGTAAATACTGACACACTCCCGGGGACCCCCTGTAAATACTGACACACTCCCGGGGACCCCTTGTAAATACTGACGCACTCCCAGAGACCCCCCTGTAAATAATGACACACTCCCGGGGACCCCCTGTAAATACTGACACACTCCCGGGGACCTCCTGTAAATACTGACACACTCCCGGGGACCCCCTGTAAATACTGACACACTCCCGGGGACCCCCTGTAAATACTGACACACTCCCAGAGACCCCCTGTAAATACTGACACATTCCCAGAGACCCCCCTGTAAATACTGACCCCCTGTAAATACTGACACATTCCCTGTGACCCCCTGTAAATACTGACACATCCCAGAGACCCCCTGTAAATACTGACACACTCCCTGAGACCCCCTGTAAATACTGACACACTCCCTGAGACCCCCCTGTAAATACTGACACACTCCCAGAGACCCCCCTGTAAATACTGACACACTCCCAGAGACCCCCCTGTAAATACTGACACACTGACAACAATAATAAGAATAAAACCGGCAGGACCACCTGGCCTCAACCTCAGCACTGACCTCGGACACGACAACAGCACACCCAGCCCAGTCGACCCTGAAAAGTTCTCCTGACTAACATCTGCGGACAAGCGTTATTCCCCTCATGACATGGCTCATGACTCCGGCCCAGAACCCACGCACACGTGCACAGCAGGCCTACAATGGGAGCCGTGCTGCCACAAGGAACATTATAGAGCGCACCATCGACGTCCTCAAGCAACGCTTCCGCTGCCTGGACCGCTCTGGAGGAGCCCTGCAGTACTCGGCTGAGCGGGTATCAGGATTTGTGGTCATGTGCTGCACAACCTGGCCATTATAAGGAACAGCCCTTGCCACCACTAATCAGGCGAGAAGCTGAGAAGCAGGAAAGGAGGAGGAGGAAGTGGAGGAGGAGGAAATGCAACAGGAACTAGAGGAACAGGAAGAGGAAAAAGGGAAAGAAAGACTTGCATTTATACAGCGCCTTTCACGACCACCGGACGTCCAAAAACGTTTTACAGCCAATGAAGTACTTTTTTGAAGTGTAGTCACTGTTGTAATGTAGGAAACACAGCAGCCAATTTGCGCTCAGCAAGCTCCCACAAACAGCAATGTGATAATGACCGGATCATCTGTTTTAGTGGTGTTGGTTGAGGGATGAATATTGGCCCAGGACACCGGGGATAACTCCCCCGCTCTTCTTCGAAATAGTGCCGCGGGATCTTTTTACATCCACCTGAGAGAGCAGACGGGGCCTCGGTTTAATGTTTCATCCGAAAGACGGCACCTCCGACAGTGCAGCACTCCCTCAGTACTGCACTGGAGTGTCAGCCTAGATTTATGTGCTCAAGTCTCTGGAGTGGGACTGGAACCCACAACCTTCTGACTCAGAGGCGAGGGTGCTGGCAACTTTTTTTTAATCTATTATTTATTGAACATTAAAAACATTTACAACATCGTGATCATTCCATTGTATCATTGAAATCCATTCCGCCGCTCTGCACAGCCATTCCTCCACCACATATTAACATCAAAACCTGAAGTTTAATTTGTCTCCCACAATATATACTAATCTATTGTACTTTAAAAATTGATCAGTAATCATGGCTCCGAATAAGGGAAATGTGCCTGATAATCTCCCCATCATTTAATCTCGGTCCTTCCCTCCTCTCATGCTCCTTCCCAACTTTTTGGGCAGCTGTTGCTTTCTCCTGAACCTTCCCTGCAGTTTCAGCCTCTTACTTACATTAGGTTTGGGCTGAGGAGCTGCCCCTTTTCCCTCCTTCTGCCCCTCACTAGCCTTTCCCTTTCCACACGATGCCACCCCACCCCCGCACTTCCATGTCTCTGTCCCCCTCTGACTGCTCACTCTCGAGTTCTTCTGTAACCTCCCATCCCTGCTCCCCGTCAGATACATAATCTCCCTTAGAGAGTCTTCCTGCTATCACGGTTTCTCCAACAGTGCCACTCCCTTCAGCCCCTTCTCCACCGCTGACCCTTGCTCCCCGTTTCTTCTCTCTCTGGGACAATGGCCCATCTGCACCAATATTGCTCCCTTCTGGCGTCTTTGTCTCCCCGCTCCTGTCCTGCTGCCCCTTTAAGGCTCCTGCCTCTTGCACCCTCTCCTGGTCTTGCCCCCTCCTGCTCATGGAGCTGTCCAACTCTCCATCTTTCTTTGGAGTACTTACACTTACCACGCACCCCGCTCCCGCCTCCTCTCCCCCCGTGGACACCAGATTCTTTAGGGAGAGCCGAGCCGTATTATGGCTCAACTCTGCCCTCGACCCGTGCTGCCCGCTGCTGTCTTTGTCCTTTTCCACTGTACTTGGTGTGTTTTCCACCATCTCCATCCTATTAACTTCTCCGCAATTTTCTGCCTCTTCCTGCGCTCTTTTCTCCTTCCATTCACCAGCTGTGTCCTCTGCCTGCTCCGCTCCTCCGGCTGTTCCACTCACACCTCCTGTTCCTTCTTCTCCCATCTCCTCGTCACTCATAGAGCTTCCTTCTGCCTCACACTCACAGCGGGTGGGGCCTTTGTGACACACCCCACAGCTCTCCGCCTTGCAGCTCTGAGCGATGTGTCCAGACTCGCCACAGTTATAACAGTACAAGTCTGGACAGCTTCTTACAAGATGGTTGTGTCCAAGACAATAATAATAAACCTTCATCTGGTTATCATGCAGTATCTGGAAGTACTGCACTCCTTCCATTGTCTCGAATTTCATGCTATATGGCAATGAATTCACCCCCTCTGGGAACTGCACCTTTACATAATGGGTTCCATCTGCTACCCACATTCCTGGATAGTATCTCCTCTTTATTGTCAAGCAAATTTTAATGTCCCACGACTCCAACTTTTTTATTAACACATCGTCCTCAATATAAACCAGCAGGTTTAAGAATGAGACCACCACCTCTTTAGAATATAGCAGAGATACCTCCAAGAACTTATCACCAACCTTCAAACTCAGTAAAAGTCTTTCCACCTCTCTCGGCCACTGACCATCACCTCGAACCCAACATTCGGCTTTGGTCGGCAGGCAAAGCAGCTTCCCTCACCGCAGTCCTCATGTACCGCCTGGATAATATCCCAAGCTCGTATCTCCCCATCCTCGCACTGAACCACCACTGTGTTTTCTTTTACAAACCTCCTAGGGTCCTGGCCCAAATCTTTGGGCCTTTTTTTCTCCCTTCCCCCAACATTTTCTCTACTGATTAAATTCATCCTGGGAACACTGTCCTCTGACGGGCCCAGCACTCCGGGCCCCTCAGCAGCCATCTGGCTGCTGTTTAAGGACCAAAAGGCCCTAAAACCTGAAAAAAAACACCACCAACTTTTTACAAACTCACTCCAGCTCCCTGCAGTAATCAAGCACCCAGCAGCACCTGCTCACACCTAGCCCCTCCCACCTAGAGAGTGCTACCCACTGGCTGACACTGGACACAGTGAAGGGAGGCTACAACGTAAACAGCCCCTTTCTGCTCAGTCTCTACGTGATGAAACAATTAATGAGCGATATCAGTAACCTCAACCACACCTCCCCATTCACCAACAGTCCCACACTCCTTACTTTTCCTCTGTCACTGATCATCACATCATCCTCTTTCCCAGAACACAAAAATAAAAACCATCAGAAAATGCACATCCCAATCCATTTTTATAAATTGAATCATGACATAATGCACACAAAATTAAACTAATCACCCTTGTGCATTCCCTTAGTGCCTGTCTTCCGTGTGCCTTTGCCTCTCCTCGTGCTCCTACGAGGTGCTTCCCCAGTGGCTACAGCATGGGTGGTGGAAGGCTGCTCAACGTCAATTGAGGAGACTGCAGATGGCCTTGGAGGGCGACCTCGAGCAGCTCTGGCCCTAGAAGGCACGGCTTCAGACTGCACCACCTTGGCCTGGGCGGCAGCAGTCTGAGCTAGCTGGCTGATAGGCAACAGCAAGGGCACCGGCGGAGTGGCAGGGGTGGGAGGACGAATGCTGTCATCCTGAGAGAGGGCAGCAGGTTCTTGCTCCATGGAGGCACTCCCACTCTCACGGGCCAGCGTCTCAGCAATACTACTGATCTGTTGGAGAACAGATTGATGGACTGCTGTGATGCCCTGGAGGCGCCTTTGCACAGTGGTATCCAAAGCCACAGTGGCAACAGTCTGAGCTTCCACTGCAGCACTCGGACCTTTGAAGCTGTGACACGGCCATTAGACGCTGCCTCTTACAAAAGCAAAATACTGCGGGATGCTGGATATCTGAAATATAAACAGAAAATGCTGGAAATACTCAGCAGGTCAGGCAGCATCTGCGGAGAGAGAAACAGAGTTAACGTTTCAGTTCGCTGACCTTTCGTCAGAACTGGAAAAAGTTAGAGAAGTAACAGGTTTTAAGCAAGTGCAGAGGCAGGGGAAGGGAGGAAAGAACAAAAGGGAAGGTCCATGATAGGGTGGAAGGCAGGAGAGATTAAATGACAAAAGAGATGATGGTGCAAGGCGAAAGGAGTAGGTAATAGGACAAGTAAAGAAACAAAAGGCGGTCCAGAGGAGGTTTAAAGGGGGATAGCAGAATCATCAACAGCTGCTGTCCGAAAAAATGGGGGCAAATGTTATGATCTGAAATTGTTGAACTCAATGTTGAGTCAGGAAGGCTGTGAAGTGCCTAATAGAAAGATGAGATGCTGTTCCTCGCGCTTACGTTGAGCTTCATTGAAAAGTGTAGGAGGCCGAGGACAGAGTGGGAGTGGAGCGGAGAATTGAAGTGACAGGTGACCGGAAGCATGAGGTCACACTTGCACACCTGCATTTGGTCTCCCCAATGTAGAGGAGACCACATCGTGAGCAGCGAATGCAGTATACTAAGTAGAAAGAAGTACAAGTAAATTGCTGTTTCAGTTGGAAGGAGTGCTTGGGGCCTTGGATGGTGGGAAGGGAGGAGGTAAAAGGGCAGGTGTTGCTTCTCCTGTGCTTGCACGGGAAGGTGCCATGGGAAGGAGGTGGGGCTGTTGGGGGTGATTGAGGAGTGGACCAGGGTGTCTTGGAGGGAATGGTCCCTTCAGAATGCTGAAAGAGGAGGGGAAGGGAAGATGTGTTTGGTGGTGGGATCATGCAGGAGATGGCGGAGGATGATCCATTGAATGTGGAGGCTGGTGGGGTGGAAGGTGAGGACAAGGGGAACCCTATCATGGTTCTGGGAGGGAGGGGAAGGAGTGAGAGCAGAAGTGCGGGAAATAGAACGGACGCGGTCGAGGGCCGTGTCAGCCACGGTGGAGGGGAATCCTCAGTTGAGGAAAAATGAAGACATATCAGAAGCACTGGTATGGAAGGTGGCATCATCAGAACAGATGTGGCAGAGACGGAGAAACTGGGAGAATGGAATAGAGTCCTTACAGGAAGCGGGGTGGAAGGAAGTGTAGTCCAGGTAGCTGTGGGAGTCAGTGGGTCTATAGTAGATATTGATCAATAGCCTATCCCCAGAAATGGAGACAGAGAAGTTGAGGAAGGGAAGAGTCGGAGATGGACCATGTGAAGGTGAGGGAAGGGTGGAAATTGGGAGCAAAGTTGATGAAATTTTCCAGTTCGGGGCGAGAGCAGGAAACGGCACTGATACAGTCATCAATGTACCGGAAAAAGAGGTAAGGGAGGGGACCTGAGTAGGACTGGAACAAAGAATGTTCCACATATCCCACGAATGGGCAGGCATAGCTGGGACCCATGCAGGTTCCCATAGCAACAACTTTTTATTGGAGGAAGTAACACCTTTTATTGGAGGAAGTGAGTGGAGTCAAAGGAGAAGTTGTTCAATGTGATAACAAGTTCAGCCAGGCGGAGGAGGGTGATGGAGGATGGGGACTGGTTTGGTCTCTGTTCAAGGAAGAAGTGGAGCGCCCTCAGGCCATCCTGATGGGCATGGAGTTGTAGAGGGATTGGGTATCCATGGTGAAAAGGAGGTGGTTGGAGCCTGGAAACTGTTAAACTGGCGGAGGGTGTTGGAAGAGTTGCGGATGTAGGTGGGAAGAGACTCGACAAGGGGAGATAGGAAGAAATCAGTTCGAGGTAGGAAGGAATCAGTTCCGTGATTGACATCTTCAGCTCCTCCACATTGACATTGAGCACAGGCTTTCTGGCAGGCTTTCCAGTGCATCAGACATTTGGGTGTGTACACCCATCAGTGTTCTTCTGTAGCCTGGCCCATCAAAGTACTCACCTGCGTCCTCTGCAGCAGAACTAGTGTGCGACCTCACCCTCCTGCGAGCTGGCACCTGCAATATCCTTTTCCCCCGCCCTGGCTCCTGCGCACTAGTACTCAATGTCTCACCACGTGCAGTTCCCTCCTCTAAAATACGCACAGTGTCAGTGTCTGAGCTGGTGACTGCGAGTGTAAGATCGAGTGACAGTGT
Organism: Squalus acanthias; assembly: GCA_030390025.1. Taxonomy (NCBI): domain Eukaryota; kingdom Metazoa; phylum Chordata; class Chondrichthyes; order Squaliformes; family Squalidae; genus Squalus; species Squalus acanthias. The sequence continues at coordinate 45,140,775 of CM059448.1, read as the reverse complement.
CTCTTAGTCTTCACTGTCTTCCTCTTCCTCCACTGACTGGGAAGGTTCCAGTTCTTGAGTATCTGAAATGAAAAAGGGACAAGGGTTGGGTGGTGGTGAGGGGAGAGGAGAAAGTAAGAAGTGTGTGCTTACACCCTCTGCAGCTTCTCAGTCAGAAGAGATTGGGAGATGAGGGAGAAGTGTGATGAGAGAAGGAGGATTACGTATGCAGATACCCTCATCATCAATCGCTTTTGCCCCGCCAGTGGCCACGGCCTCGGTGATGCCCCTTCCCATGATGGCCAGCACTGTCTCCTCCATGGAGGTTATAACATGAAGGCGTTCTGTCCTGCTCCAGTTCTTTGCTGCTGCCTGCTGTTATGTGCCACCTTCTCCTGCAAGAAAGAGGGAAGTGTGTCCTGCAATATGTTTGGATAATGTGGCTGTCACGGTTGATTGGCTGCCAGTGTGTGCGAGTTATGAGTGTGAGTTTTGCAACAGTGCTAAGTGTGTAAGGGCGAGATAGAGCATATGACCTGAAGGGTTGAGTACTGATTGATAGAGATTATTGGTAGGTGGGTGATGGAGTGCAGTGAATTGAGCAGTGGATGAGGCTAGTGTGCAGTTGGTAGGATATGCCATTTGAAGATGAATTTTGACAACTCGTGTGAGATCATTAAACTTCTTCCTGCACTACATCCAGGTTCTTGGAGCAACACTCCTGGCATTGACCTCCACCGCTGCTTCTTCCCACTGCCTGAGCACGTGTCTGGAGGCCCTCCTGCCAGTGTTCCCTGTAATTTTGTTTTGCGCCACGTGGCACCTTTAAGGGGCTGTGTGGGCCATTCAAAATACCGTGCATGCACGGTTTTTCTCATTGTAAAGCCGGCTGTGCGGGGTCCCTGGAGCGCTGAGCAGCCGCGCAGTTTACAAGGAACATTGCCTCCTGCCCCCCCTGCCGATACTGGACGTCTCTCCTCCTTTCCACCAAGTCTGAAAACCTTGGTGCCCGCTCTCTCGCATGTTCAGCTATTGCTCAAACTATCACAGCACAGATTCAGTTTTCAAATGACTCCTACCACTTCTTGCAGCCACATTCCACCTCCCCTTTAAGAGGTGCAGGCTGCCTTTAAGTAGCGTTAGCCACTCACGATATCGGGCCCCCTGCAGCCAATGAATAGCAATCATGTAAAGCAGCACGAATTTACCGTGCTGCCTACAACGCACTAAATGGGGTGAGTTAATTGTGTACTTTAATCCCCACGCCTGTTTTCGGGGTTTAGCCAATTTCTCCCCCGTGCAGTATGGAGGGAGTGAAGGAGGTGTGGAGAATTGAGGGGTTTTGTGTAGTATGTCGAGGGATAACACTATTCTGGATTCTGTTTTCCAGACCATCATCTGGACTGTACTGGCCTCAGTTCGCATTTATTACAAGTACCGCCGAGCGAAGCCCCTCACCACGCAGGTTCTCATTCGAGACCCTTACGCTATTAAGGGGATTCGTAAAGTGATCGATGGCTGTGCCTTTAAGGTGTACGGACACTGGGTGAAGAAAGGCTTGCAGCAGAACCGAGCAGCCTTGTTCGAGAATTCTCCAAAAGCCTTCCTGTTCTCTCTAGGCGCAGATTTCGATGATGCGTCTGAACAGCCGCTGGAATAAATACTCTTCAGTTATTGCTAATAGTTTCGCGTAACTATCGTGTGAGTCTCTGGCAATAACCTCTGACCCCCACCTCCCTCTTCAGTTATTTATTCTTGTAGTGGAGGGAGGGGGGTGGGTTTCGTAGCCTTGCGAATACCAATCGCTAATTTAATGCTTATAGAAAACCAGCGCCAGTGTGACCCCAGCAAAATTATTAGAATCCAGGGCAGCCAGGTGTGAGGAGCTGACTGTTTAGTGCAGTGCTGGGTATCAGTGTGAGTCCTCCACCTTTATGATGGTGTTCCAGCGGTATGGTGTTCATTGTGCCTGCTCCATCACATCAATTCAAACTGTTGGCAGTAACACATGTCGACCTCTCCTCCCCGAGTGCAGATTTCTTTCTGCTCCTCGCCCTTTCGAGCTCGATTCTCCCATCCTAAGGGCCCTCTCCCTCCACCAACCAACCAACCATCTCCAACTCTGTCCTCTTGCGCATCCCCCACTTCCTTCACTCCGCCATTGGCCACAAGCTCTGGAATTCCCTCCCTAAACCTTTCCGCCTCTCTCCTCCTTTAAGACCCTGCTTAAAACCTACCTCTTTGACCAAGCCTTTAGTCACCCCTCCGAATATGGTCTTCTTTGACTCGGTCTCCATTTTTTGTCTGATTACACACCTGTGAAGCACCTTGGGACATTGTTCTGTGTTAAAGGCGCTATATAAATGCAAGTTGTTGTTGCAGACTTTTTCGATAGCTCCCTTTTGTTTTATTCCCCAATGTTCTCTTTATATATCCCTAGTTTCCTCTCTTGACCTCACTCTTGTTTAATACCCTCTCTCAGCCTCTATTTCTCATAAGCTTTTGCCTTTTCCCCCCACTTATCTCTCATTTTTTCTAGACATATTTTTTTTCTGGGACCCTCACTTTAATTTTAGAAGCTCTCTTTCTTCTTCTCCCCAAGCTCTGTTTCAGTCGGCCCCATCCCATTCTGCTCCATGCGTGTAATATTAAAAACTCTTTATTCCCAACTCAAACCACTTAAAATCTTTGGTAAAATGGGGACTCATTACTCACTTGGCCAAGTTAAATGCGAGTAAACTGTCCGAAACCAATCACAACTCCCGCGGAAATGTTGGTGCTTTGGGCTTTTACTGAAAGCTAAAAAGATTTGTTGTCGGAAAATCAGAGTCTGCAATTTGGAGACATCTCAAGGTAAACAGCAGCTTTCAGTTTATAATCCCATAAAAAGCGAAAACCTGCAAATACTCAGCAGGTCAGTCCGTGTCTTAGAGAGAAACAGACAGCTGGAGGAGGTTCCAGCCATGGACCCTCACCTCAGCACAGCACTGGATGATAAACACAGCCTGCGCCCTGCTTCACAGTAAAGCATTGCATGAGACTGCTAGATGACATGGAACATCTGTCAGAGTCAGGATTGTCCGGGAGTGTCCTGGAATGACAGGCTGACCTCCTGGGAGAGAGGTACTTCACCTTGAGCCTGTGAAGGTAGCTCGGCTTTAAAAATAAAAGTGCAGAAATGAACCAAGGAGAAAGCCGACGGGTGAGCAGGGGTTGGATAGGGAGGGCCTGCCCTGTAGTGCACGGTTCGCGCTGCCATTGCATGTCCTCTGTGGCTGGCTGTTTGTGTGAAGGGCAGCCTGTTCCTGTTCAGACCAGCTTCAAGAGAAAAATAAACAATTTATGAGGCTGTGTGGCGTCTTTCTAATATTTTTTCTCACTTACTAAGGTGATGGAAAATCTATGTATCTGTATGAGTGAATCTGTGTGTGGCCACATGACTTGTGTGTGCGATGATCCCTGTGACTGTGTGCGTGCCTTATTTTTATTCATTCACAGGGTCATTTAAAATGTTTGGGGTTGAGTGAGTGATGTTTCTTCATTCATGGGATGTGGGCGTCACTGGCAAGTCCAGCATTTATTGCCCATCCCCAGTTGCCCTTGAGAAGGTGGTGGTGAGCCGCCTTCTTGAACCGCTGCAGTCCGTGTGGTGAAGGTACTCCCATGTGCTGTTAGGGAGTTCCAGGATTTTGACCCAGCGACGATGAAGGAACCGGCAATATATTTCCAAGTCAGGATGGTGTGTGACTTGGAGGGAAACTTGGAGGTGGTGGTGTTCCCATGCGTCTGCTGCCCTTGTCCTTCTAGGTGGAAGAGGTCATGGATTTGGGAGGTGCTGCCGAAGAAGCCTTGGTGAGTTGCTGCAGTGCATCTTGTAGATGGTACACACTGCAGCCACGGTGCGCCGGTGGTGGAGGGAGTGAATGTTTAAGGTGGTGGATGGGGTGCCAATCAAACAGGCTGCTTTGTCCTAGATAGTGTCGAGTTTTTTGAGTGTTGTTGGAGCTGCACTCCTCCATCACACTCCTTACTTGTGCCTTGTAGATGGTGGAAAGGCTTTAGGGAGTCAGGAGGTGAGACACTCGCTGCAGAATACCTAGCCTCTGACTTGCTCTTGTTGCCACAGTATTTATGTGGCTGGTCCAATTAAGTTTCTGGTCAATGGTGATACCCAGGATGTTGATGGTGGGGAATTTGGCGATGGTAATACCATTGAATGTCAAGGGGCGCTGATTAGACTCTCTCTTGTGTGGCACGAATGTTACTTGTCACTTATCAGCCCAGGCCTGAATGTCATCCAGTTCTTGCTGTATGTGGGCATGGACTACTTCATTATCTAATGAGTTGCAAATGGAACTGAACACTGTGCAATCATCAGTGAACATCTTCAGTTCTGAATTTGAGGGAGGGAAGGTCATTGATGAAGTAGCATTTTCAAAAAGCATTCGATAAGCTGCCACACAAGAGGTTATTACACAAAATTAGGACTCATGGTATTGGAGGTAATATATTAGCATGGATTGAAGATTGGTTAATGGACAGAAAACAGAGAATAGGAATAAATGACTTTTTCAGGTTGGCAGGCTGTAACTAGCAGGGTACATCAAGGATCAGTGTTGAGGCCTCAGCTATTTACAATCTATATTAATGACTTAGATGAAGAGACCGAGTGTAACGTATCCAAGTTTGCTGATGATACAAAGCTAGGTGGGAAAGTAAGCTGTGAGGAGGAATCTAAAGAGTCTACAAAGGGATATAGACAGGCTAAGTGAGTGGGCAATAAGGTGGCAGATGGAGTATAATGTGGGGAAATGTGAGGTTATTCACTTTGGTAGGAAGAATAGAAAAACAGAATATTTTTTAAATGATGAGAAAATATTAAATGTTGGTGTTCAGAGATATTTAGGTGTCCTCATACAGGAAACAGAGCGTTAGCATGCAGGTACAGCAAGCAATTAGGAAGGCACATGGTATGTTGGCCTTTATTGCAATGGGGTTGGAGTATAAGAGTAAGGAAGTCTTGCTACAATTGTACAGGGCCTTGGTGAGACCACACCTGGAGTACTGTGCACAGTTTTGGTCTCCTTATTTAAGGAAGGATATATTTGCCTTCGAGGCGATGCAACGAAGGTTCACTAGATTGATTCCTGGGATGAGAGGGCTGTCCTATGAGGAGAGATTGTGTAGATTGGGCCGATACACTCTGGAGATTACAAGAATGAGAGGTGATCTCGTTGAAACATATTCTGAGGGGGGTTGACAGGGGAGATGATGAGAGGTTGTTTCCCTTGGCTAGAGAGAAAGAGAAAGAGCAAAGTAGTAAATTTTATTTGATTAATAAATTAAAGGTACAAAACATTTTCAGAAACACCCATGTGCAAACCCTTGTTGAACTACAATGCTTTTCTTCTGCTCCTACATGGTGCAACCCCTGTGGCTTCAGCAGAGGTAGAGGCAGGCTGCTCACATCCCTGCTCTGACTGCGGAGATGCTTTTGGCTGACATCCTCTGGGTTTTGGAGCCCGTGAGGGCCCCGGCAAAGACTGCTGCGCTTGCACCTGTGCAAGGACAGACTCAGCCATTGGGAGATGAGGCAGCGTGTGGGGTACTGACTGAGGGGGTGGGGACAACGGGTGAGAAGTGGAAGCCCTTTGAGTGGAGTCCCCACTTCCATGTCCCCTTTTGACATCATCCCTCTCATGGCCCAGCCGCACTCCATTGCTTCCACTGTGCTGGAGAGCACTCTGCTGCAGATCAGAGCGGCCCTGTAAGGCCAAGGCTGGGATATCTGTCATCCTGTTTAAGGTGGCAGCCGGAGACTGCAACCCCTTGCTCAGGGCCTGCACCGACTCGTGTGATTGCCGCGTTTGATGTTCCTGCAGCTGGCCACTCTATCCATGCAAGAAGACATCATCACAGTGCTGTGCAACATCAATACGCTCATGCTTGAGGCAGACTCCTCCAATCTCTTTGCAATTGTGGTCAGTGTGCTTGGAAGGCCTGTCAATGCATCTCGCATTGTCTACTGCTGCTCAATGATTCTCCTTTTTAATCGATTCCCCCCAGGGTACAGCATCTGTGTCCAGCAGATCAGAGCTTGGAGAGGGCTGCGCCCTCCGACGCAGGCTTTCCACTGCTAACCCTGACACCATCATCTGCTCTTGCTCATTTGCGAAGTGTGAATCACCAGGTGAAAACCCAACTATCTCACATACTGGCCCCACCGAAGTGCGAGTATCTGAACTGGTGCACGGTCTGCATGAGTCCTCTGATGGTGCACCCTCAGAAGGACTCAGCTCCTCCGAAGAATCGTCGTCCGTGACCTCCGCCGACTTCTGCTGCACATGTGAAGGCCCTGTGGGAGATAAAAGACATGAATTAGTCCTAGCAAGATAAGAATTCTAGAAGTTATCATTCTGAACATGACTGAGTGCCGTATGACATGTAGCTGTCTGATATTTTACTGTGTCACCGGGTAGCTGGGAGGCCCCCAGCTCCGACGGTCAAACTCCACTAAGCTCCAGCGCCACCTTCTCTGCATTTGTGAGTGGCGAGATCTGTGGAGGGCCATCTCCAGTTCTCTGCCTCTCCCTACTGTTCTGTGCTCTCTTCTACTGCAAGGAAGGAAAGAATAGACCTATGAGTGAGTGTAATGGAATGTGTTCAACCGATGGATGGAGTGCATTTGGGAGAGGAATGACATTGCATCAGGATGAGGGCGCGTGTCAGTGGTGGATGGATAGACGGGGATGTGAGGAAGTGCATAGACAGAGGGATGGTGCACCTGCAAGGTAAGTGGGTGTGAGGGGTGATGTGATGGAGCAGCTCGAGGAGGCAGAGTGAGGGGGTGGGGTGATGCACACAGCAGGATGTAGGTGAACGTGCCGCTGTACTCACCTTTCCTGCCCTGGTTAGGTCATTAAACTACTTCCTGCCCTGCATCCAGGGGCGTGGCACTACGCTCCTGCTGCTCACCTCCAGCCACATCATCCTGGTCTCTGCCGCAGGTTTCTTCCTCCCGTTGCTAGGGAATGGTATCTCCCTCCGGCTGCTCACAGCCCCCAGCAGCACATCCAGGGAGGCATCACTGAACCGGGGCGCTGCCTTTCCGCGTCTCGCTTCCATTCCTCACCTTCCTCCTTTCTGCTCTTGAACTCTCAACACCTCCAAGACCCATCGTTTCAGCCTGTTCTTGCCCCACGGAACTTATCTCTTCCTATCTCGACTCTATTTTTTCTCCCCTTGTCCAGTCTCTTCCCACCTACATCCGCGACTCTTCCGATGCCCTCCGCCATTTTAACAGTTTCCAGTTTCCCGGCCCCAACCGTCTCCTCTTCACTATGGACGTACAATCCCTCTACACCTCCATTCCCCACCAGGATGGCCTGAGGGCGCTCCGCTTCTTCCTTGAACAGAGGCCCAACCAGTCCCCATCCACCACCACCCTCCTCCGCCTGGCTGAACTTGTTCTCACATTGAACAACTTCTCCTTTGACTCTACCCATTTCCTCCAAATTAAAGGTGTTGCTATGGGTACCCGCATGGGTCCTAGCTATGCCTGCCTTTTCGTGGGATATGTGGAACACTCTTTGTTCCAGTCCTACTCGGGTCCCCTCCCCCACCTCTTTTTCCGGTACATTGATGACTGTATCGGTGCCGTCTCCTGCTCTCGCCCTGAACTAGAACATTTCATTCACTATGCTTCCAATTTCCACCCTTCCCTCACCTTCACATGGTCCATCTCCGACTCTTCCCTTCCCTTCCTCGACTTCTCCATCTCCATCTCTGGGGATAGGTTATTGACTAACATTCACTACAAGCCCACTGACTCCCACAGCTACCTGGACTACACTTCCTCCCACCCCGCCTCCTGTAAGGACTCTATTCCATTCTCCCAGTTTCTCCGTCTCCGCCGCATCTGCTCTGATGATGCCACCTTCCATACCAGTGCTTCCGACATGTCTTCCTTTTTCCTCAACCGAGGATTCCCCTCTACCGTGGTCGACACGGCCCTCGACCGTGTCCGTTCTATCTCCCGCACTTCTGCCCTCACCCCTGCCCCTCCCTCCCGGAACCACGATAGGGTTCCCCTTGTCCTCACCTTTCACCCCACCAGCCTCCACATTCAACGGATCATCCTCCGCCATTTCCGCCACCTCCAGCGTGATCCCACCACCAAACACATCTTCCCCTCACCTCCCCTTTCAGCATTCCGCAGGGACCGCTCCCTCCGCGACACCCTAGTCCACTCCTCTACCACCCCCAGCACCCCTTCCCCTTCGCCCGGCACCTTCCCGTGCACGCGCAGGAGATGCTACACATGCCCTTACACCTCCCCTCTTCCCACTGTCCAGGGCCCCAAACACCCCTTCCAGGTGAAACAGCGATTTACTTGTACTTCCTGCAATTTAGTATACTGTATTCGCTGCTCACGATGTGGTCTCCTCTACATTGGGGAGACCAAACGCAGATTGGGTGACCGCTTTGCGGAACACCTCCGTTCAGTCCGTAAGGGGGACCCCGAGCTCCCGGTGGCCTGTCACTTTAATTCACCGCTTCACTCCCACTCTGACCTCACCGTCCTCGGCCTATTACACTGTTCCACGGAAGCGCAGCGTAAGCTCGAGGAACAGCACCTCATCTTTCATTTAGGCACGCTACAGCCCTCTGGACTCAATTGCATCTTTCCATTGTCCCTTTAAATACTGGAGTTGAGATCGTGTCCTCATCACGCCCGCTGCTGCTGATTGGACGGGAAACCCGGAAGTAAAATGATAATGAGGTGGCTGCGTTAAAAAGCCACTGACAGACGCGCTTAACATACTTCCGGGTTTCCCGCGTAATATCGCCTCTCCCCCCCCCCCCCCCCCCCCCCCCACTGCTCCTAAATAAAATTGGGGCCTATGACTTAATATAAACTGGGAGTGATTTTACCCAAGATTCAAGTGTAGGATAGAAATGTGACGAAACCAAGATTTTAGAGCAAAATAAAATATTTAAGGGAATATAGAGCATGGGTCTAGACTCAGGAACAGAGTTTCTGATTCGAATTTTGAAATCCAATGCTCAACATTTTCACAGGGTCAATATTACCCCCCACGATGGGCAGGTGGTCAGGGAGCTAAAATTAAAAATTGGGGAACATGTCCCCTATCCATCACGTACCCTCCGGCCATTTTTATGGCGGCTTGTTGCGAGGCGTGTGTCCCATCTTGAAGAGGCGGTTTATCATATTAAAATCAGGCGCCCACAGTGCAATTGAGAGCCTGATTTAAATTTAACAGCCGGGTTTCCCAGGGCTTGGGAAACCCGACAGCAAAAGGGAGACGGGAGCTGCCGGCTCTCGAAGACAAGTGCTTTCAAGAGCACTGCTTGTGGGCCAGGAGGAGCAGGAGTGCTCCCCCCGGCCCCTAAAGCAAACCTTCGGCCAATTGCCCAGTCCCCCGCCACAGGTTTCTTCCGACAATCACTCGACCCCTTATCCCCAACCCATTACGGTTTCCCTGTAAATATCAGGGCCCAAGTTTCTTGTTTCTAAATTTAATGAACTTGCGAATTACAAAATTGTTTGGTGTTTTTTTCTACATGAAAATGTAAAACCTTCCCTTCAATAATTCCTTATACAATGTTCAGCTATTGTTTACCTGCAGCTGATGGCGACAGACACTAACATTAATAAAAGTTTATCAAGTGTTGTATTTGGATTGTTCAACCATAAAGCCTGCACTGTTTAAAGGCAGGAGGGAGAGCTCCCTGCTGGAACCACTGTGCTTTGGGCATGGCAGGAGGTGGCCAATCATGTCAACGCTCTCTGTTTAACACTCTGCCTGGCTGAAGACTATGGCTGTCCACTCAAAGCAAAAGGACAGCTGGAGACTGCGTACAAAAAGCACTGCCGCCCCACCTTCCACTTCTCTGGGGGTTAAATTGGTTAACCCCTGAACACGAGGGGATTGCGGCACACAATTAACCCACGGCCGTTCATTGTGTTGCAGGTCCCTGCTCTTTTACATGACTGCTGTCTGCGCTGTTCATTGGCTGCACGCATCAGCAGGGGGCCTGATATCACGAGTGGCTAGTGCTACTTAAAGGCAGCCTGCACCTCTTAAAGGGGAGGTACATTGTGGCTGCAAGAAGTGTAGGGAATTTTTTTTCATGTCAGTCTGGGCTGCGATACTTTGAGGAATGACTGAACATCCGAGAGAGCGAGCACCAAGGTTTTCAGACACTGCACTGGAGGTCTTGATGGAAGAGGTGGAAAGGAGAGATGTCCTGTATCCGCAATGGGGCAGGGGACACATGCTCAGGAGGCAGTGGGAAGTAGCAGCAGCAGAGGTCAATGCCAGGAGTGTTGCTCCAAGAACACGGTTGCAGTGGAAGAAAATGTTTAATGATCTCACACAAGTTCACGGTAATTTCATCTTCAAATGGTATATCCTACCAACCGCACCACTAGCCTCATCAGTGCTCAATTCTCTACACCTCATTACCCACCTACCAACAATCTCCATCAATCAGGACTCAACCCTAAAATTCATATGCTTTACACACTTAGTTGTGTCGCAAGCTTCACACCCACAACTCACGGCTCGCACACTATGGCAGCTATTCAACCATGACAGCCACATCACCCAAAAACATTGCAGGACACTCACTGACACACTTTCCTCATTCTTGCAGGAAAGGGTATCACATAACAGCAGGCAGCAGGAAAGAACTGGAGGACAAGCGCGCCTGCGTGTTTTAACACCCATGGAGGTTGAGGTCGCACTAGTTCTGCTGCAGAGGACTCGGATGAGGACTTTGATGGTCCAGGCTACAAAAGAGGCTGATAGGTGTACATAACCAAATGCTTGGTGCACTGGAACGCCTGCCAGAAAGCCTGCACTTAATGTCAAGGAGCATGGAGGAGTCCAGCACCAACTTGGCACAGGCCTTTGGGTGGAGCATGGAGCCCGTCCTTTCCAACATGGAACAGGTGGTCACCTCCATCAGCACACCTGAGGAACCCACCATGATGCAGCGTCTGATGGCCGCCGTCACAGCTTCCATTGCAGCACAAACAGGTTCCGTCAAAGGTCTGAGTGCGGCAGTGGAAGCTCAGACTGCTGCCATCGTGGCTCTGGACACGGCTGTGCAAAGGGGCTTCCAGGATGTTACAGCATTCCATCAATCATTCCATTATCAATTAATACAACCTGCTTTCCTCGCGGACTTCAAGGTGATCAGACCTGATCTTCGTAGGTTGCTATCAAAGACTTCTGGTTGTCTCGAGAGCTCTAACCTTTGGATGGAGAATGCTCTCTCTATACTATTCGGCTGCCTTGGGCTGCATGCATGCCTCTCTATTATCATCCAGTTATTAATTATCTCAACAAGCTGGCTCCACGCTACCAACACATGAGCTGTTTAAGTAGCGTCCTAATCTCCTCGACCTCCATCTCTGCGTTGCAGGCTGTTATTGTCCTCTGGAATGTGTAGGCTCTCCTCTTATCTGTAAGTGTCTGGCTCTCCTGTTACCCACAAGCTCAGCTGGCACGTCAGAAGGACATTTTAAACTTGTCGTACACAGGCAGGGTCTGATGGGAAAATGGTCAACTAGTAATATTCTAACAGGCAAGTTATCAATAACTGGGCGAGGTTATCAATAAATGTTAGTCAAGCTCTCACTGATAGCCAGGCTGTAGGTACTGCTGTTCTGGACAAACAACTTGGAATGTTCCAGCACACACGGTATACCGACTCAATGAATGAGGGGCTGGGGAATTCAGTGGGATCAATTTACCGTTAAATAATGGGACAGTGTGTAATGAGAGCAGTGCACAGTGTGGCCATTCATCTCCCGTGGAATGGGGGCTTCAGAGTCAAGGCTATTTCCCCAAATGTGTGGGGCTCGCGGGCTGCTCCGCAGGGGGCTACATTAGGATTATATTCACTGGCTTATCGTTGTACCTCAAACCTGTGTTAACAGCACAAACCTCCTCACCTTCAAACAAACCAGAATGGATATAAATCTAATGCAACAGCTTCCGAAACAGAACAACAGAATGATCTTTCAGGTTATCGACAGTTAGAATTTAGTTTCTGCTTAGCATTATGTTTATCTCAAATATTACATAGAAACATAGAAGATAGGAGCAGGAGTAGGCCATTCGGCCCCTCGAGCCATTCGATGAGATCATGGCTGATCATCCAAACTCAGTACCCTGTACCTGCTTTCTCCCCATATCCCTTGATAGCTTTAGCTTTAAGAAATATATCTAACTCATTCTTGAATATATTTAATGGCTTGGCCTCAACTACCTTCTGTGGTAGAGAATTCCACAGGTTCACCACTCTCTGGGTGAAGAAATTCCTCCTCATTTCTGTCCTAAATGGCTTACCCCTTATCCTTAGACTGATGACCCCTGGTTCTGGACTCTCCTACCATCGGGAACATTCTTCCTGCTAATTAAAATGTTTATCACCTACAATACCATCACATTAAAGATACAAAGCTGTGTTGTGTGTGGTCATTTTCTATTTTAATTCACTTTATAAGATTATAAAAAACATGAGTAATGCCACATTAGGAGAAACATAATCAAACTGTACACTATATTATTCTGGTCCTTTGATCCTTCTCCGCATTCTTCATAATTATTGCTGTTAGGTTTTTTTCAGAGTTCAGTTTTAATATCCCCTTTGTGTTTTTGCGGAGGTGGAACTTCGCTTGCAGCACATCGAAAGCCCAGGTTATCGGAAGCAGAGTCTGGAGTGTTTCCCATTCTGGAAACAATCACGGAAAATTAGATTTCTGCTACTTTTCTTCATTTTTAATGTTTTATGCAATTTAAGTACACTGGGCAGTTGAAAATGCAGAGTCCAATCCAGCTGCTGACTGTGGTTAACCTGTGCCTGTTGATAGGATTGCAGACAGCACGTCAAATCCATACTGTCCACTCATTAAAATGATGTGTGTGCGCTAGCCACGCTAATCATTGGATGCACCCTCTCAGGGAGACCCTGATATTGGGAGGACACAACGCTACTTAAAGGCAGCCAGCACCTCTTAAAGGGGAGGTGTATTCTGGCTGAAAGAACTGTTGTGCTACTTATCATTGAAAATGCTGAAGCTGGGAGAGCGCTGACAAGGTGCTCGGATGCTGCACTCGAGGCCTTGGTGCAGGACGTGGAGGAGGAGGAGGGAGATCCTCTATCGCCCAGCTGGCAGGAAGACCTCTGGGCAGCTGATGAGGAGGCAGTGGGAAAAGATCGCCAATGAGTTCAGTGTCAGGTGTCAGCCGTGGGTCAGTGGGCAACACTCTCACCTGAGTCAGATGGTCGAGGGTTCAAACCCCACTCCAAAGACTTGAGCACATAATCCAGGCCGACACCCCAGTGCAGTACTGAGGGAGTGCCGCACTGTCAGAGGTGCCGTCTTTTCAAATGAGACTTTAAACCGACGCCCCGTCTGCCCCGTCTGCCCCCTCAGGTGGCCGTAAATGATCCCACGGCACTATTTCGAAGAAGAGCAGGGGAGTTCTCCCGTGTGTCCTGGCCAATATTTATCCCTTAATCAACACCTAAAACAGATTATCTGGCCATTATCACATTGCTATTGGTGGAACCTTGCTGTGTGCAAATTGGCTGCCATGTTTAACGACATTAATTACCACACTTCAAAAGTACTTCATTGGCTGTGAAGCCAACTGGGATGTCCGGAGGCCGTGAAAGGCGCTGTATAAACAGGCGTTCTTTCTTACTCGGAGACTATCTTGCTCACTCCCTCTCAGGCTACAGGCCCCTCCCTTCCGCACTTCAACGTCTTTACTTTCGGATGCAGTCCTTTCTCAGCCCTACCTTCACCACTCCAACAACTCTCTTCATCTCCACCCAGTGTATGTTGCCTCCATCTTCCAGCAGACGCTAGGTTAACAAAAGAAAAAGACCGCCCCTGACTAAAGATAGTTTCCTTGGGTTTCATTCTCAGTAGTTTCTCATTGAAGAGGCAGCAGCAAAGTTTGCACTCTTTGTAAATGGCCAGTATTGCTACCAATCATAAAAATTCTGTCCTTATTTTGATATTTCCATTATAAGTTGCTATGTCCAGGCTTAGGAGGGAAGTCACCAGTGCTGGTGCTGCAGTGCCTCCAGTGGCAGGAGGTTTACATGGACAGTTTCTGTTATAAATGCAAACAGAGGAATTTATACTGGAAAATGCTGAGTGCCGTATTGCTAGAAAGGGCAGTGGCTGGGTATTGTGTGGCGAGTGACTCACCTCCTGACTCCCCAAAGCCTTTCCACCATCTACAAGGCACAAGTCAGGAGTGTGATGGAATACTCTCCACTTGCCTGGATGAGTGCAGCTCCAACAACAGTCAAGAAGCTCGACACCATCCAGGACAAAGCAGCCCGCTTGATTGGCACCCCATCCACCACCTTAAACATTCACTCCCTCCACCACCGGCGTACTGTGGCTGCAGTGTGTACCATCTACAAGATGCACTGCAGCAACTCGCCAAGGCTTCTTCGGCAGCACCTCCCAAACCCGCCACCTCTTCCACCTAGAAGGACAAGGACAGCAGGCGCATGGGACCACCACCTCCAAGTCACACACCAACCTGGCTTGGAAATACATCGCCGATCCTTCATCATCGCTGGGTCAAAATCCTGGAACTCCCTCCCTAACAGCACTGTGGGAGTACCTTCACCACATGGACTGCAGCGGTTCAAGAAGACGGCTCAGCACCACCTTCTCGAGGGCAATTAGGGACGAGCAATAAACGCCGGCCAAACCAGAGAATGAATTAAATAAGGCCAGATACGTTGAAGACACAATACAGCATGGGCTGTCCTGATTGATGGAGTGGGTAAAGGCAGCAGGTAGCTGAGCCACACACAACAGGCAGCTCCTGTGTTGTACCAAGGTTCAAAATTTGGTCTTGAATGTGCTGAGTTAGCTCATTTCAGCCAGAGGCGCATTTGAGATGTTACAATTGGCTTGAGAAGTGCAAAGAAAATGGAAATGAATCTGGGAGTGTTTGCGGCCAACGATCTGTACTGGAAGTGCAGGCAAAGCTCTGCTGTAACAGCCCGTGCTTCAACAGCCCATCAAACCGTTCTGCCAGGGCTCATACTTGGCAAGGTAGCGGAAGATGACCAGTGCTCACGGAACAATCCCCAGTCAGCAGCTTTTTAAAAAAAAGAAATAAATTTGCAGGAAAGAGGGCAAAAAGCAAGAAACCAAAATACAAAATAACGGCAACAGAGCAATACTGCAATGAGTGCTGAGTTTTACCGGCTGGTAATCCGTGCTTTATGATTGACCAATCCATCTGCACTGTCAATCCAGGAGGATCCACGCAGGGTGTACATTTTCTGAGAATCGACCTTTACCGAGCGGCCTGGTGGAGAGTATTCCGAGCTTGTCCATTCCCACACATTTCCCAGCATGTCGTAGAGGCCTGAGCAAGAGCACAAACAAACTGCTGCTTCAGTACAAATAACAAGTTACGTTCAAACTCAATGATCCGTATTTCAATGAATCTGCCGCTGAGGACCCTGGAAAATGTGAGCATCTTCCAGTTAGATCAATACTTCATTTTTCATGGTCATTAAACACTAATCAGACCCCGGTGATCTTAAGCTCGACATAAAAATACCCAGTGTAACTCCAGGGGAAGTTACCTTCTGTGTGCAGTGTCTTTACAATCCTGTCTAGAAACAATGCATTTACGCCAACAACCACCTGCATTTCATTTAGAAAATGTCCCACGGAATTTTATTGGAGGGGAGGGGAGGGGGGCAGCAAGAGAAGAAAACAATGAATTGGATAAAACAACAAGTCATGGTGGTCAAGCTGGGAGAGATGAGCAAAGGTTTGGTGGAAATGATGGGTTTTGAGGAGGTTTTTAAAGGTGGTTGAGATGGGGTAGCACTGCGCTGCAGAGACAAAGGGCAAGGTGGTAAATTCTTACCATAGTTATTCTGCGGTGGAAATGCATTTACAGGGGACGCGCCATGATAACCATCTTCTGCTGTGTCCTGATCTGGAAATTTTCCCTGTGGAAGACACATCCAGAAACAACTTATTATACAACACAAACGGGAACAGATTAGCGGGTAACATTAAAGAGAACACACAAATAGTAGAAGGGTGGTCAAAGGAAGGGTAGGTCTGATTAGGAACTAAACAGGAGATCTTCTTGTGGAGGCTGAGGTACTAAATGAGTAGTTTGCATCTGTCCTCGCTAAAGAGGATGCTGCCAATTTCACAGTAAAGGAGGAGGCAGTAAAAAAATTGGATAGGATGAAAATAGATAAAGAGGTACTTAAAAAGGTTGGTAGTGCTCAAAGTAGAGAAGTCACCCAGTCCAGATGGGATGCATCCTAGGTTACTGAGGGAAGTAAGGGTGGAAATAGTGAAGGCTCTGTTTACAATCTTCCAATCCGCTGAGTGGTACCAGAGGGCTGGAGAGTTGCAAATGTTGCACTCTGTTCAACTCGACAAGAACTGGCCAGGCAGCCTTAACGGTGATGGCGGAGCAACTCTTAGAGACCATAATCCAAGACAAAATTAATTGTCTCTTGGATAATCATGGGTAAATAAATGACAGCCAGCATAGATTTGTTAAAGGCACATCGTGTCTGACAAACTTAGAATCATAAAATCTTACAGCACAGAAGAGGGCCATTAGGCCCATCGTGCCTGTGCCGGCTCTTTGAAAGAGCTCTCCAATTTATACCCACACCCCAACTTTTTCCCCATAACCCTGTAAATTAGTTCTCTATCAATACATGTCCAATTGCCTTTTGAAAGCTTCCATGGAAATAGTTTCTCTCTATCTACCCTTACTGTTCCCCTTAATATCGTGAAAACTTCGATCAGATCACCCCTTAACCTTCTAAATTGTAGGGAATACAACCCTAATTTGTGTAATCTCGTAACTTAACCCTTGAAGTCTGGGTATCATTCTGGTAAACCTACGCTGCACTCCCTCCAAGGCCAATATATCCTTCCTAAGCTGTGGTGCCCAGAACTGCTCACAGTGCTCCAGGTGTGGTCTAACCAGGGCTTTGTGTAGCTGCAGCATAACTGCTACCCTCTTGTACTCTAGTCCTCCAGATATAAAGGCCAGCATTCCATTAGACTTTTTGATTAAACACTGGTTAGGCCTCAGCTGGAGTAGTGTGTCAAGTCTGGGCACCACACTTTAGGAAGGATGTCAAGGCCTTAGAGAGAGTGTAGAAGAGGTTTACTAGAATGGTGCCAGGGATGAGGGGCTTCAGTTATGTGGAGAGACTGGAGAAGCTGGGGTTGTTCTCCTTAGAGCAGAGAAAGTTAAGGGGAGATATGAAGTATTTTGATAGAGTAAAGAAGGAGAAACTGTTTCCACTAGCAAAAGAGTCAGTAAGCAGAGGACACAGATTTAAGGTATTGACAAAAGAACAAGAGGGGAAATGAGGAGAAATTATTTTACTCAGCAACTTATGATGATCTGGAATGCACTGCCTGAAAAGGTGTGGAAGCAGATTCAATCGTAATTTCAATAGGGAATTGGATAAACACCTGATAAAGGAAAAAAAAAAATCAGTGCTATGGGGAAAGGGGCTAATTGGATAGAGAGCCAGCACAGGCACAATGGCCTCCTTCTCTGCTGTAAGATTCTATGATTCTAGAAGGGGAGGTCAAAGGAACAGGTGGCAGACTTAATGGACAAGATTGGTATGCTGAGGGTAGGTGGAAATATGGAGGAATAACTGTGTAATAAAGGTGTTGTGGAAAGAGACTTTTGGGACATCGTAAAGGGGATGAGAAGGAGGTTGGAGAAGCTAAGCCCAAAGGAATGGGGCAGGAGGAGAAAACATCAGGAAAAGTTAAGAGGACATTTGGGGGAAAAACTAGTGAGGATGTCCAAACAAACCGAAGCAGTGAACCCATCGAAGAGAGACAGTAGTCTGGACTGGTGGAGACCAATTATGGAGGATAGTAGAGCAGAGTTTGGAGGGAGGGAAAACAGGAGATGGAACTGAGGTGAGGCTTGGGGGGCTAGCGGAGGTGGAGAAAAGACATGAAGTAATGGTCAAAGCAAAGAGGAAGTAGTTCAGGTGCTTTGTGAGTAACTCTGGGCGTGTGGGCCAGGGGAAGCAAGGTGTTCAAGTTGGGCGGCTTAGGAGAAAAAAAATCAAGTTGACAACTTAAATCATGTTCACAAAATATCTGAAGCAATTTGGTTGGTCAGTTTCTGCCATAAGCCAATTTGACAATGGCTGGTTTGAAAAGATATTGAACGATTTCAGGCAGCATCCTCTGCAGCTTATTCCTAAGTGGCAGTCACTGGCTGAATCAAACGGTTTTTGATGTTCATATTTGATTAGTTGAATATTTGGTAGTTTATCAGATAAGTGCTTATTCAGCCCATCAGTGATTCTTTGCCCCATGTGAGCACTTTGAAGTGGGCGCCCTGCAGTTTTGACACCTCTGAAACCACATTTTCATGTGTTACAACTTTGGAAGGAATGACTTGATGAGCGCACATTAGACATTAGGCTTCTAATTACAGTGAAATTACATTAATAAAGCAATACAAGTTCTCCTGGTCACTCAGTGGGGAATGTACAGCGTGTTGTATTACTGTGCTATTGATTCCCAGTCTGTGCAGTTCGCTGATCTATGAGCTGTTACAACTGGCTTCAGCATCCTTGAATTAGAGAGGAGAGGAGAGGGAAAAAAAACAGCCAGGGTTCACGCTCCTGGAGGATACCCAACAACCCCTTGGGAAGTGCATGCTCGTGGACAGGATTGAGGTCAGCTGTCATGCTCTCTGTGATCAAATCATCAAACATATGACAACTTGGGTGAGGTACTGGAGGCTGCTGGAACCCCAGCAAGAGTCAGCAGCTTCAGGAGAGAGGCAGGTGCACCCGTGGCCATCCTCAATGATCTGCAAACCGTGACATGCTGCAGGTCACACATACACTTGCAGTATTCCAACTACAATCAAAATTGCTTAAAACACACTACCTGCCAGAGATTTGTGCGATTTGGCTGAAACTTGTTTCCCCATGGATACACTCTACCTGAAAGCAGAGATGAGAAAAATACATTTTTTTTTAAATTGTAGAGCAAAGCAAACCAGACGTCCCTTGGTGCTACACACAGCTTTATCAGGGGAGAATGTTGCACAGTGCATTCCACAATGTAAAGACGGTGAAGGAAAGGGAGATACAGGGATATGGAAACAGGGCGGCTGTTCGTGGGGGATAAACACCAACAGAGACTGGCTGGGCCGAACAGACGGTTTCAGTTTTGTAATTCTATGTAGTTACATGTAATATTATTGAGAATGTGATCCCTAGTAGACTACAAGGTGTTACTGTTGTAAACAGACTGATTCTGATAAGCAATTACAGGCTAGAGAAAATCCCGAGGTCAGTAAGAGGGCGACATTATCTATTGCTGGGGATATTTCTCTGAAACCAGTAAGAAATGACCAACTTTCTCTTTCTACTTTTTTTTAATGTAATGGAGAAATGCGCATACATCCCAGTCAATCCCCTGTGAAACTGCACATGGGGAGTCAAGGCCAAGTCTACTCTTCATGTGAAATGGTGGTAGAGGGGGGGCAGGGTTAGAGGGGAAAGGAAGAATAGTGTGGCAGAGAGAGGAAAGGCAGAGAAAGGTTATAGACTGGGCAGGAGGAAGGGATAGTTAGAGGTAGATTCGGAAAGAAAAGGTAGATAAAAGAAAAAACAGATCAGAAGGAGGAATGATCGAAAGGAGCGAGATTGCAAAACAGAGTATTGTGAATAAAACTGCTGAGCTAGATGCACAACCTTACTTTGGGGGTTTGGTATAATAGCACTTACGTAGCTTAGTCTAGGGCAGGACTGGGAGCTGAACATCACTGTTTACAAAATAGTCAGGATGGATAAAGGTGGAAAAGGGGCCCGGAATGGCAGCATAAGTCACAGGTTCCACGACAGCACTGGAACAAAGCCCGCCTGTCATGCTTCCAGGAAAGTAGGTATCATGGATGGTGGCAGTGAACGGGACCAAAATCAGTTGTGATGCCCTCTACAGTTCAATAGTCACAGACTGGGCTCGCAAATGAAGAACGGCTGCTTGGGCGAAGTAGCAGATAATTGCCGGCACTCGCAGTCCTGCCCCCACAGTGACCC